>ML685832.1:7468322-7524252 GCA_007922175.1 Pelusios castaneus
GGGGGTGCCCCCCTTCCATGGTGGACCTGCCCAAGGTCTCTCGAGCCCCACAAAGTTGACTTAGAGGTTCCAGTGTGGAAGCTCTAGATCGACTTTGTAAGTTCCCCTTTAAGTTGACTTTAATTTTAAGTGTAGACACACTAAGTCGACTTAACTAAGTCAACTTTAAGTCGACTTAGTTAAGTCGACTTAGTTAAAGTCGACTTAAAAGTGTAAGTGTAGACATAGCCATATAGAGGAAGGTGAGATCAAATCACCATTTGTAATGAGAAAAAGATCCATAGTCCCTGTTTAACCCTGAGGAAATGGAGTCAAATTTACACATGAATTCCAGTTCTCCAGTTTCTCTTTGAAGCTGCCATTTGTTATTCATTTGTTTGAACACAGCTAGTAACAAGTCATCAATGGAGTGAGCAAGGAGACTGAAGTGTTCCCCTACTGGTTTTTGAATGCTGTGATTTCTGATGTCAGACTTGTATCCATTTATTCTTTTGTGCAGAGGCTGTCCTGTTTGTGCAATATATAAGGCAGGGGGCATTTCTGGCACATGATGGCATAAATCACATTTGTGGGTGAGCAGGTGAATGAGCTGTTGATGGACTAACTGGATTTATTAAGACCTGTGATGATGTCTTTTGTGTAGATATATGGGCAAAGTTGGCAATGTGGTTTGTTGCAGGGGTATGTGCCTGCTTTAATGTTTCTGTTGTTTGAGCTGTAGTTGCTGGTGAGTATCTGTTTGCATTTGGAGGATTTCAGCTGGAATAAAGTTTACAGAATGTTTCAATGTTTCACAGCAGTGATTATCAGAAGGCTGTAAGTGCTAGGAGCTTGTCAGAGTATTTATAAATAGGCAGTGTAAGACTCTGCAGAGAATTTGTGGTCTTTCAAAGCTGTAAATCAGAGGGACAGAGGAAGAATTCTGGGTTGGAAAGAGAGACTGAAGGCTCTCCAAGAATGGGCTGAAGCTCTGTTCAGAAGAGTGGTGAGGGTCTGATAGAGTGGGAAGAGTAATGAGGAGAACTGTTGATGTCCAGAGGCTCAACACTGTGGGGTATTGAAGACATGTCTGTTAGAATGGCAGGGAGGAGAAACCAAGAAGCTCTTTTTGGGGTGGGACAATCTTCTGAATTGTTTGAAGCTTGTTTGAATCAAAAAGCAAACTTCCAGTCTATTTGAGGCTACTTACTTCTGTTTCAGACTGTAATGCCTTGGGTCCCTTGGGACTCAGTCTTCTTGGTATTTCTTTTTTGTATATTCCTTTGTGTACAAGCAGACTTATGGGAAATTCTGACATTTGAACACTGATTTCAATCCCAAATTGAAAGGAAAAGTTTAAATTTTGATAATGTTAATTGAAGGAGAATTCTAAAAGAAAAAAATATTTGTAAATGTCAAAATGAAACATTCTGATATTCCTGAAATGAAACTTTTATTTTGCTTTGTTGAAATGGCCCAAATGCTTTGTTTTCAGTCATTTCAGGATTAAATTGTTTTTTTTCCCATTGTGGTTCATTGCCTTATGGAAGTTGCAGGTCAGGAACCTGATGAGTCTAGTCTCATCTAAAGGCTGGGACTATATCTCCCATGAAGCATCAGAGTGATCTGAATTTCCTGATATACCATATACTGCTTGTTCAGTGAGAAAACATTATATTATGGGATATGTAATCTTTGGGGAGCTTGGCCCATAGGAGACAGTAGATGTAAGCTATAAGTACCATAAAGCAATGCACTGTGATGGATATACTGTTTATTTTTTTCTTAATTAGTTAAAAAAAAAAACCCTTTTAGAGCACTTCAAAAAATGAAATTTTCCAATTTGGGTTCAATTAACTCAAAAGGGAACATTTAATTCAATTTCTCGAGTGCTTAGGAAAGGAAGTTTAAAAACAAACTAAGAAAAAGCAAAGGTAGAAGACTATTAAAACACATACCTGCCAAATAAATAAATACATAAATAAATAAATAAATCAGATTGTGAATATGTGCATCATTTCATATATTTCCAGATGTCACTTGTCTGATAATATTGAATTTAAGTACAGAAGCTACCTGTTTCCAAAGCCTATTTAATGAGTCAGATCTTGAACATATTTTTGAGCAAATTTAATTTTTTCCTAAATCAATATCACACTGCTATGACACATTTACCTTTTTGGGTAATGTAGAGGCGTAGAGTGTGGATCTTGAAAGTGATGGATCACTGAACCTTTAAGATTTCATCACACCTCAGCAGAACATTCATAAAACTTTCTGAACCTCTGCAATCCCGATGTATCTCACTACTTTGCATCTCTCAAGATAATATGATTATTTCTAGACCTTGTAACACACTTTTTTTCTAACAGCAAATGGGGGTGGAAGAAGAGACTGAAGCTGACTCAGATACAACTAATGAGTAAAACCTCCTTGAACTGACTTTCAGAAAAGTCATTAATTACAGAAATGTCTCATAATAATTATGGTATCTTGAAACATGTGAGATATCTTGCCTATAAAAAAAGGACTATACAATCAGATTGTTACAGACAATATTAAACTACTACATTTTTGATGTTTTCTCCCACTCTTAATATATTCTCATTAGCTAGGCAAAAGTATTAATATAATTGATTTCGTAATGTATGGGATTTAGATTGGACTTTGGGGGGGGGTGTGACGAATAGCACATCTCACTGAAAATGAGCAGTGCTATTTAAATTTCCCATGCAAATTCCCCCAGAGTTTTGTAGATGTCCCAAAATGAAATAAAAATGCTCTAAAGAGATAGTCAAAGTCCAAGGTCTCCTCCATCATGAAAGTAAAATCTGAGTAGCATAACTTTGGTACTTAATCCAGGCTTCTTCTTTCTATGGCTGATGGAAATAAAAAGCAACAACTATAATTTTATATTCAGATGGTTAAGCCAGATAATTGCATCTGGAGTAGCAGAATGCATTGCTGTGATGCCTCCTTTGTATTTGTGACTTTGATATTGTCTTGTTATATATTCCATGGTCTGTCCAAGATGACCACAGTAGCAGCCTTTAATTTTCCATTTGTGCAACAAGTACCCACATCTGCCATGATTTATGTGATTATGGATAAGGATTGTCAGTAAGCTTCATGGGAGACTGAAGCCAGGAATATTCTGTGTTGGGTCTTCTATAAGATGCTTATTTATAACTTCTTGTAAATGCCATTTGACTTTTCAAGCTTCATCAGGGTTGAAGTTGCATTGTTGAAGGTTAAATGTGTGGATACTAAAGGTCTTACATGACTTTGATCAGTGGTGAAAAATGTTGTTAAGATCCTGGAGGATAGGAAGACACACATTTTCCACAGTCCTCTGGGATTCTGGAAAAATTATGGAATTGTGGAGAATAGATGGGGGATCAATGTGTGACAGCACCAGCAGCCAAGGTGTTGGGCTTGACTTGAGGAATCCAGTGGTGCAGCTCATTGAAGTCTTCAGCTGGATATCAGCAAGTCAAGTATGCTTGCTTTGGGTCCATGCTGGTGCACAGTACTTGGCTATAGAGTACACAAGAGCAATCACTGACATTCCTATCACTGATGCTGATGCCCCACATCTTGTGCTTGCTAGTTTCTGGACTAGGTTGACCTTTGTCTTCATCTGGGCAGCTACCTTCTTCAGATGGTCATGGAAGGTTAGCATGTGACCCAGCTTACTCTGAGATAGATCTGAATGGAGTCTTGTTGCACAAGGTGATTTTCAGGGAGCACTTAGTATTCCTGTTATCAAGAGAGAATGAGGTGGCTGTTAGCAGGGCTAAAGCAGAAGATTTTGGGATGGACAGACAGCTAGTTAGTGCTCACAGCCTCCTCCCATGAGGCTATGTCTACACTTGGCCAAATAAGTCGACTTTACTAAGTCGACTTAACAAAGTCAACTTTAAGTCGACTTTGTTAAGTCAATTTGGCATGTCCACACTATAAAATTTGGTCAACTTAAAGTCGACCTTGCCAAATCGACTTAGAGCGTACAACTGGACACTTAAGTTGACTTCTAGGGGCCATAGTACATGGTGGGGGGGCACCCCTTTAAAAGTGCCAGGGGGCTCAGCATTTTCCCCATTGTACCAGGTACAATGGGGACTGAGCAGGACAGGGACGGGGCAGGGTATAGGAGCGGGGTGGGCAGGGCTGTGTCCTGCCCTGTGGGTGGGCATGCCAGGCTCTGGCTGTGCCAGGCACCCTGGCAGGGAGGTCAGTGGGGGAGCCCTGGGGGCCCTTTAAGTAGTCTTAAAGTAGACTTAGGGATAAGCCACATCTACACTGTCTTAAGTCAACTTAATAAAGTCGACTTAGCCAGTAAGTCGATTTTAAACTAGGTTTTATAAAGTTGACTTAAAATTTCCTTAAATCGACTTAAGCAGTAGCTTAAATTGACTTAAGGAAATTGTAGTGTAGACACAGAGTAAATTAAATTGACTTAAGCAGGCGTAAGTCGACTTAATTTACAAGTGTAGATGCACCCTGAGTGCCCTGACCATGAACTGATGCTGGGCTTCATGCCTAAACCATCAGCTGGAACCAGTCTCCCGTGGGAACCAGCTGGGGCCTGATATAATGTGTTTTGCTTTTTTTGTTGTTTTGCAAGGCTTGACTATGATGTACTTCTTATTTGTTCCTTCAAGTTATCTTGGCCTTGAGCCTGAGCCTGTGAAGGGAAAGTGGCTTGATAAACCCGCTTTCTCCTGAAATGCTATATGTTAACATAGCCCCTGAGAACCTGCGGACTTTGCTATAGATCACGGACCAGGCTGCCTCGGTAACCTAGGACCAAGATACCTCGGGAACCTCCTTGGGATCATCCACAGTCATCAGGGGTCCCCAGCTGCTGAAGGAATATAAACTCTCGCCACTTATTACTTTGCTTTGCTTGCTTGGAATTATTCACCCTGATATTCAATAAAAATCATTCATCTTTTCAATGTTCTTTGACTGCGTCTGGTGAATCCACATGAACCTGCTCCTTGGTGTACAGTTTAGGGTAATACTGTGTGGATTTAATTTTGGCCCCCATTTCTGGAAATATTCCTCTATGATGTTAAGTGACATGATGTCACTGAAGGTGGTTGTTTGACTTGCCAGGGCAAGTTCATCTGCATATGAAAACTTGTGCAATATCCTTGGGGTCATGTCATTCATGTAAACATTGAAAACCTTCGGTGCACATACTGAGCCTTGTGGCAATCCTTTGTTGAGGAAGTGGAGTGAACTGACTTAGTTGCCCAAGTGGACACATTCTCTATAACAGATGTAGGGTTTTGTGTCAGGGGATGATCCTTGCGAGCTTCAGCATCAAGTCTTTAATACACACTGTGTCATAGACCAATGACAGATCTACAAAAGTTGTACCAGTCCTTGTTTTCCTCTTGAATCCAGCCTCAATGTACATTAAAAGTCCAGAATATGGTTACAAAAACTGCATTTAGGCCAGACTCCTACTTATTCTTTGGGAATCATTGACTCAATAAGGGAACTGATTCACCAGAAGATGATACGTTCCAGGAGTTTTTAGCTAGTGCAGAAATATGATATCAACCTAGAACTTTAGAGGTTGTCATTTGGGTTGCCCAGTTTGAATATAGCAATGACTATGGCTATGTTGTTTCTATGCAAGAAATGGTTAGCTATCCCTTACTGGCACATGAACTGCCCATAGTGAAATATTCTGCAAATCACCTGCAACAGGGGAAAATCTGGCCTCCTGTTCCATATTAATGGAGGGCCTCATTGTTGAAACACAGCTCATGCATTTCCTCTGCATGTAAAAGCAGCTGGATGCTGGAGATTAGTCATGAAGGACACACACCTAATACATAATATGGCGCTCCCTGCAAAATGCACCAGGGGTGAAGCAAGCAGGACATCAGTGGTCTAAACCACCGCTGACATTTGTGGGGAATCTTGGAACCATGAAATGCTCAAGGACATTAGAGATATGAAAATAAAAATAAAAAACTCAAGAATGGGGGATTTCAACTATCTCCCTACCTACTGGGCACATCTCACCTGAGGACAGGATGCAGATATAAAGTTTCTTGACATCTTAGATGACTGCTTTTTGTAGCCCACAAAAGGAGAGGCAACTTTGGATTTAGTTCTAAGAGAAGCAAAGGATATGATCCAAGAATGGATATAGCGGAAACACTTGATATTAGTGACCATAATAGGCTATGTCTACATTGGCAAGTTAGTTTGAATTAAGGAAGCTTAATTCGAACTAACTTAAGCCTTGGCTACACTAGGCTTTCATTAGTTCAAATTAAGAGCTCCCTTAATTCGAACTAATAAATTTGCTTATACTTTTCAAAGTAAGTGTTAATTCAAACTAGTTAGTTCAAATTAACCCTGTGACGCTGTCAGGAGTTAAGGAACCATTTATGATATTATTTTGTATTAATATTTTATGATTGTTATAATCCATAGGAACTATGCCATGTTTGGTGTCAATAGAAAGGTAATAATCTGTGGGGAATGATTATATAGTTTATGTGTAGGATTTGTATTCATATTAGAAGTTAGGAATATGATTGTTATATTTTAACTTGTGTAAGGCTGGGAAAATTCCCCAGACTGAATGTCTACCTGGCCATTGTCTCCTTAATGGCCCATTAAGGAAGCTCCCCAGTATAATGGGTCGAAGAAGAAAACCTGTTGAGCCACTAGGACTTAAACATGTGACCCAGCTCCAGTTTGATTGGAGAGACCTGCACACAGCATGGAGAAGGCCAGAGGTGATAAAAGGCAGCAACTCCAACTCCATCTTGCTCTCAATTCCTCAGTCTACAGCCAACACCCATCTCTGGAACTATTCCTCTGAGACTGAACAAAGGATTGAGGCCCACCCTGATGCTGGGTGTTTACCAGAGGAACAAGCCTGCAAACTGCTTTTCATGAACTTTAAATCATTTATATGTATGTGATTCGCTTTGACCCTTTAACATCTCTCATATTTTGCTTCTTTTCTTCTTATATTAAACCTTTAGTTGTAGTTGCTAAAGGATTGGCTACCAGTGTGGTATTTTGGGTAAGATCCAAACCTATATTGTTCTGTGTGCTGTGGCTGGCCCTTTGGGGTCAGGAGAACCTATATCTTTAAGGGACCGTGCAGCTAAGTGGGAGCCAGAGGAGCTGGAGTGCAATAAAGGGAGCTGTTTCTATTTTGGCCAGATTTCTTGGTCCCCAGTGTGGGGAACCAGAAGCCTGGTTGTGACTGATAGGGAGACTGGTTTAAGTACCACCCATCAGTGTGTGGGGAGTTTGGCTCCCGGTTTTACAGCTTGCCCTGATTTTTGCACGTCCAGGAAGGTATCCCAGGAGGCCCCGGTCACATACCCAATGTGGCCATGTTAGTTCAAACTAAGCGCTTAGTTCGAACTAACCGGCACATTGGCTGCGTCTACACTTGTAAATGAAGTCTACTTAAGCTTGCTTAAGTCGACTTAATTTACCCTGCGTCTACACTACAGTTTCCTTAGGTCGATTTAAGCAGCTTGCTTAAGTCGACTTAAGGAAAATAAAGTCGACTTAATGAAAATTAAGTTGACTTTATTAAACCTCCTTTCCACTAGACCTAAGGCTTAAGTCGACTCATTAGAGTTGACTTAAACCAGTGTAGCCGTGCGGTAGTCGACTTAGGGCTACCCCAGGGCTACACCATTGCCCTCTCTGTCAAGGGGGGCACAGGGGGAGCCTGGCATGTCCCCCCACAGAGCCCTGCCCACCCTGCCTCTATGCCCTGCCAGGGTCCCTGTCCTCCTTTCCCCATTGTACATAGGTACAATGGGGCAAAGGCTGAGCCCTTTGGCATTGGGCAAGGGGTGTCCCCTCGCCCCTGTGGACCTGCCCTAGGTACCTCTAAGCCCCTAGAAGTTGACCTAGGCATGCTCTAGGTTGACTTTTTAAGTTCCCCCCAAAGTCGACTTTAATTTTAAGTGGAGACACACTAAGTCGACTTAGTTAAAGTCGACTTAAATTACCCAGTGTAGACATACCCATTGAGCTGAATGCAATTGACTAATTTGTACTAAGCAAGTGCCATGTATGGCACTTCCTTAGTTCGAACTAAAATTTGCTAGCTCGAATTAAGGTAATTCAAACTAACTGAAATTAGTTCAAAGTCGTTAGTTCGAATTAATTAATTCAAACTAACTTTGGCAAGTGTAGACATAGCCATAGTGATCATAACATAAATAGGATTATGATTCGCCTGTATGGTGAACAAACACCAAAGCATCCCACCACAGTAGAGTTTAATTTTAGAAAGAGCAACTATACAAAAATGAGGAAGATAATTAAACAGAAATTGAAAGGTACAATGCTGGAAGTGAAATCCCTGCAAGCGTCATGTACATTTTTTAAAGACATTATAATAGATGCTTAATTTAAATGTATACCACTAATTAAAAACATAATAAGATTGCCGAAAAAGTGCCACTATGATTAAACAAGAAAAAAAAAGAAGCAGTTAGAGGCAAAAGGGAATCCTTTAAAAAGTGAAAATTAAATCCTATTGAGGAATATAGAAATGAACATAAATCCTAGAAAATGAAAAGTAAAAATATAATTAGGAAGAGCAAAAAAGAATTTGAAGATCAGTTAGACTCAAAGACTCCAAAAGCAAGACAATTTTTTTTTACACACCTCAGAAACAGGATGTCTGCTAAACAACAAGTTGGGTCAATGGATGATCAAGATGTTAAAGGAATACTCACAGAAGATAATTTTATTGCAAAAAAACGCAAAATAAATTCTTTGCATTGGTCTTCCCAACTGAGGATCTCAGGGAGATTCCCAACCAGGAGCCATTGTTTTAGGTGATAGAACTGAGAAATTGTCCCAGATTGACTTGTTATTAGAGGAGATTTTGAAACAAACTGATCAATTAAATAGTAACAAGTCAGTGGGACCAAATGGTATCCACCCAAGAGTTCTGGAGGAATACAAATGTAAAATTGCAAACATACTAACATTAGTAGGTAACCTATCATTTAAATCAGCTTCTGTACCAGGTGACTGAAAAGTAGTTAATGTGATGCCAATTTTTTAAAACGACTCTGTCCCTGCCAGCAGGTAGAGGATCTTGGGGGCAATTACCGCACCAGTGGGGTACAAATCAATCTTTATTGAAAAATGTAAAACAGTAAAATTTAACAATGGGGTGTATGGGGTTTGTCACGGTAGGCAATTGGGGAGGGGGTTTCTCTTATTAAGCAGTGTGAAAATGAAGAGGTATCACAGCGAGTCACAATTGGTGGCTAGCGATTCTACAAAAAAAACCCCAATATGTCACAGTGGTATAGGAGTAGAGGTACAGTAAAGGCAATGGTAACCAATGGGGTTTTATGAATATGAATGAGATACAAATGGCAGTAAAATTGCACAATAAGGGTGATTAGTGAATTTACACAAGTGTAATAGTACAGATGAGAATGAATAACTTGGTTTGTAGGACTGCAGTGGCAGGCAGTCTGTAAGAGTGTACCTAGAGGCTGGGTTAAGGAACAGGGGTGGGGGTGGGGTGAGTAATTAGTGGAAGAGGAAGAGGGAAGAGTACAGCTGCAAGGGATGCAGCAAGAGGCACTGAAGCCCTGCAGGGCGAGGCTCAGAGCAGTCTTCAGGAGCCTGCAGGCTAAACGCGGAGGAATCAAAGAAGAAAGGCAGCAAGGGGCTTGGGAAGTTCAGGGAGAGGGGGAAACAGCAGCGGAGGACTTGGGGTGTTTGGGGAAAGATGAAGACACAGAGGCACTTATTTAACAACTTAACAGCAACTATACAACTTATGCTAATAATGAACAACAGAAAGAAGAAAAAACAAAAGGAGAGAAGCAATACAGTAAAACAGTTATCTTTAATCTAGCTTGACTATGGCCACACAATATAACAGGTAATGGCAAACAAGTATCCCACTTAATTACCACTAAACACAGACACAAAATTCAATTCTAACAGAACTACAACTTATACAAGCTAATAAAATGCAACTTAACAAAACTAAACCTAAACGAACTAATGAAACTAAACCTAATGGCACGCCTTATACTATACTGGTCCTATTGACCAGGGGGAGCAGTCCCAGAGGCAGAGTGGTGTGAGCCCAGGGTACAGCTCCTGGGGGAGTCAGGGGATGGTGGCTGCAGCAGTGGAAACAGCTGAAAGCAGGGAGCCCCGGGACAGAGCATACAGAGGCAGAGCTTAGCAGCGGCGCAGGCTTTTCTTTAGCAGCAAGGGAGCCACGGAGTTAGAAACAGTTTCAGGCACAGACCAAGGAATTAACTTGAGTCTGTCTGCTGGGGAAGCAAGGCCGAGAGCTAGGACAGGGAGAGTTTGCAAGAGGGGAGCCTTACCAATTCCCAGGACAGCAGCAGGAATAGAGGCAGGAACAGCAGCAGCATCAGAGGATGCAGAGGAGGCTCGGTTCGTTTTCAATAGTCAGGAGATCTCACAGGGAAAATTCAGTGTTCGTGGGAGGGGAATTTAAAAACGGGGAGTACGCTCAAAAATTAAACGAGAGTGGAGAAAGGGCCCCCCAAAGACCCATAGCTGATCAGACCAGGTGGTAAAGCAGGAACCTTTCTGATGTCTGACTCAAAAATGTCTGGTTTTAAAGGCAAACTCAGGCAGTTTCCTGCCAGTAACTCTGATTGGCTCCCTCTGCTACAGGGGAGGAGAGAGGGCAGGGGAAAACTGCAGGTAAGCACAGGACATGTCTGGGCAAAGATCTGAACCACAGGTATGACTCATGCCCTAAGCTCAACAGGCCATTTAAGTCTTGCACTCCTGGGCATTGTCCACCCTAGACCGAGCCAGAGTCTAAGCCAAGGAGCTAAAGGCCGCCTCCCTGGGCTGGGCAATGGCCCTTAGTAGCCGGGAGGGGTGGCCACACAAAACAACAAAACAGAGGGAAAATAAATGCAGCAGGGGGACAGCTGCAACAGACAGGCTCTAGAAGTGATCCCAACAATTATCCCACTAAGCCTAACTTCAGTACCAGTCACATTGGTTGAAACTATAGTAAAGAACGAAATTATCAGATACATAGATGAACACAATGTGTTGGGGAAAAGTCAACATGGTTTTTGCAGGAACATCCTGTGGGGGGAGCGGGGCCCAAGGCCAATTGGCCAAAGCGGAGCAGGGGGAGTCAGCTCCAGCCCGGAGGCTGAGGTTGCCTGCGGTGGAGGTGGCTCCAGTCCCAGAAAAGCCTGCGGCCGGGAGCCGGCCATGTGGGGCAGGCTGGCCCAGAGACTGGGCCCCACATGCTCTATCCCTGGGCCTGGCTGCTCTGCCCTGGGGGTGAGGAGGGCCGGCCCAGGGGCCAAGCATAGCCCTCCTGGCCCATCCCAGCTCACTGCCAAAGGCAGCAGGGTGGCTGTGGGAGGAGGGGTTGAGAGCAGAACAGTGCGGGGCCCACATAACTGCGGGGCCCGGGGCGATCACCCTGTTCACCCCCCTCCCCAGGGACGGCCCTAGGTTTTTATAAAGGGAAACCATGCCTCATTAATCTACTGGAATTCTTTGAGGGGGTCAATAAGCATGTGAACAAGGAATTTGCATTGGAAAACATCTCATCTATCCATATAAAATCATGGGAAATAAATCAGCTGTTACCACTCAATACAGAAATCTTGAAGGCAATGTGACTATAAAACCATGGCATGCCCACTTCTCAAATGCTGTGTGCAGATCTGTTTACCTCATTACAAAAGAGAGAGAGAGAAGATATTTTGGAAAAGATACAGAAAAGAGCAAAAAATGATTAAGAGTATGGAAAAGAAGTTTCCATATGAGAAGAGTTTAATAAGACTGAGGCTTTTCTGCTTGGAAAAGAGATGAAAGGGGTCCATTAAATCGTGACTTGAGTCATAAAAGTAAATAAGGAAGTGTTAGATTTAAAACAAACATAAGAAAATATTTCTTCACACAACATACAGTCATCATGTGGAACTCATTGCCAGAGGATGTTGTAAAGACCAAGACTATAACAGGGTTTGAAAAGGAACTAAATAAATTCATAGAGAATAGCTCTAACAATGTTTATTAGACATATGGAAAGGGATTTCTGTTTGTCAGAAGCTGGGAATGGGAAATGAGATGAATCCCTTGATAATTATCTGTTTGGTTCATTCCCCCTAAAATGCCTTGCATTGACCACTGTTGGAAGACCAGCTACTGAGTTACATGGCCATTGCTGTGACCTAGTATGGCCGGTCTTATGTTTTTATGTAATAAACTCTTTGAAAAGGACATTTCAACCACTTTCCATAAGTAAATAGAGAGCACTTTCAAAATTCTTATTTTAGCTCCACAGTTGGTGGGAAGGGAAAGGGAAAGATGGTTATCTAAATGAAAATGTGAGACAACCCTGCCAATTTCACCATCAGCCACAATTTTCCTGTGCTATTTTTCTGTGCTTTTCCCCAAGACACCTGCTCACACTACTTCAAATGCTAAACTTTCTCTATTTTGCATCACTTCTCTGTGGGATCAGTATATTAAAAAAGGAAAGAAAAAGTGGAATAAATATTTTGTCCTTCAGGTATGAAATACCAGTTTAATTTCTGAAATATAAATTAAATGTTATTAAAACAATGCTCTCCTGATAAACAACTGGAAAATTGTATTAATAACAATAAGTGGATTGTGGGAGAATGGTTTTATGAAGCTGCCATATTTTCTTCACAGAGCTATTTTTCATACAATTTCAGTAAAAAAAAAACTTACCTTATAATCAGGCCTGAATTATATTTTGTGTCAAGGTCATAAAATTACATTTTGGAAAGGCAATTTTAGGTAATTTGATTCTGTTTATTTTTGTTCATATCTAAGTGAACGATTTTGATGTTAGAGACCTGCAAATATTATATAGCTTTTAAAAAGTATGTTGGGAATTGTGCCCAGCTACAAGTTTCTGCATTTAATTACTGTCACTATTGCTGCTAAATTAAAAGAAAAAAATTAAGAAAACATTGATTTCAGCTACTTTTTGCAGTATATACATACTGCATTATATACACACTATCTCTGACTTGTCACTATTGGGATATTCTAAGAACCTTTAATGATCATAAGGGCTTTTTTTTCCTGCTGATTAATACCATATACATTGGTAAAGTCAAAATTTTAAGACAGCAATAGCATAGATTTGTAACCCTTTTGCCAGGTAGAACAAGGACTCAGTTCAATGTGTAGGGATTTCTCTCAAACAACAGAAAATAAAATGGGATTGAGCCCCCCACCCAGTAATCTAGAAAAAACTAAACATTACCCTTGGGTACCTCTAAAGGCAGTGCATCCCTACTAACAAGTGTTGAGTCTCTTTACAACAAAATAAAGCTAAAGGGGAAAAGGAGACCCAAAATTAATTTGACAAAACATGGTAATCAGAATTCAAAAGCATGTGACACAGGCAAATACCCCACCCACAGTACACTGAGCAGTGTTTTGGCCTCAATTTCTCACTTTGGAGTGTAAAAGTCCAACAAACAAATACCCCTTCCTATACCATTCTCCTTTTCCTTCACAACACCTTTCACAGTTGTCAGTTATGAAGACCCAGAGCTTAGAGGGGCATTCATGGGGGGTATACCTCGCACCTTTGGCGTGGGAACATTAAGTAATATCTCTTTCACTTGCTCTTCAGTTGCTTTCACTTCTGCAACTGGCTCACTGCTGCCACTATCTCTTTCTTATGCTGCTGAGCTCCTCTTCTGTAGCTGCTGTTCTCTTTCTGCCAGCCATCAGATATTCCATCACTTAAACCAGCTCTTAGGGATATCAGCAAGTAATGGGGAACCTCACTGTCAGCACAATTCTACGTTGTCTTTTACTGCAGCACTGGCCCCACACAAGATCTTAGTGTTAACCCCTCAACCTGCTCATCAGTGACATCAGCCCCATGAGTCCCCAACAAGAAATAATGACTCATAATTGAGTCTAATAAGCTCTGTCTTCAAATGCTAGAGAGGGGCATGTTAAATGTTGTTTAGCACTCTGAAGGCAGCATCCATATTTCCAGATAGAAACACTTGACCCCCACATACTCTCTTCTTCACTAGGATGTGGCATCCGTCCTGCTGCTCAGCAAGAGAGGTTCATTTTAGGATGACCTTCCCAATGAGTCCAGGTTAAGCATATTTCTGCTGCCCTTTACTCATACTAGAAAGACAAAACATTTCATTACCCCATATTCAAATGCTAGAATGATTTGTAATCCTAAAACAGCCAACATTGCTCATTTTGGCAAAGGAGGTCCATCTCCTGCACACCCAGGCAGAGTAAGAATGTCTATGCAAACACTGTCTACTCCTAAAGTCTTTTCCCCACCTCGTGGTCACATTGGGGCTGCTGGGCCCGGCTGTGGGGGCTGGAGGAGGGCTGCCCGGCTGGCTGTGGGGCTATGGGGGCCAGTGGCAGCCCTGGAAGGGGGGGCTGCCTGCCTGGGTGTGGTAGTGCTGTGTGGGCTGGTGGCAGCCCTGGAGGGGGGTTGCTGGGCCAGCATTGGGGCTGTGGGGGCCAGTGGAGCTACCCGCAGCAGGGCTATGTACAGTCGGAGGTCAGTGTCTACACTGGGGTTAAGGAAAATGACTGAATTTGCTCTTAACCCTACGCCTCCTGGAGGGGTGGAGTTACAAGTCAATTTCTAACATCCCTGAACTTGACCTTCCAGCCACATGAGTGTGTACGCAGGCTGTAGACTTAGACTTGGTCGACTTAGATCAGGGGGGACAAGAGAGCACCACATGGCTCCCTGGCAGAAGGGAGCCAATGTGGCTACCTTGTCCTGGGGAGCCCCTACTCCCTTCTCCCCAGACCTGTGGCTTGCCTGCCAGGGGAGCCGTGGTCCTGGGGAGAAGGGCTCCCCAGCCAGGGCTCCAGCGGGAGCCAATCCCCCACTGGAACCCTGGCTGGAGAGCCCAGGAGGCAGGCAGCTGATCCTGGCAGAGCCAGCCGTGCAGCAGCTGGCTGTGCTGGGACCAAGAAGCCGCTCCTGGCTCGTCCCGGAAGAGCCAGTCAGTGCACAGCTGGCTCTGCCGGGGGGGAGAAGGGATGGGCGGGTCTCCTGGCTCCTTTCTCTCCAGGACCCCCACGGGTCCCAGCAAAAAGGGAGCCGCTGCTCCCTTTTTGCCAGGACTGTGGGGATCCTGGAGAGAAGGGAGCCACCAGATCCCTTCTTGCTGGGACCGCGTGGTCCCGGCTAGGAGGGAGCGTGTGGCTCCCTTTGGCTAGGATGCTAGGGTCCCGGCTAGGAGGGAGCCCCGTGCTCCCTCCTAGCTGGGACCGCACTCCAGCTCCCGGGAACCTCTGGAGACTTCCCGCCAGCTGGAGGCCACCGTGCCGGCAACTGCCGGTGCTCCAACTGTTTGCGGGGGCCCAGGGGCCTCCCCAAATAGCTGGAGTGCCGGCAATTGCCGGCACAGTGTCGCCGACCTGGCGGGGAGACCGGGAAGCTTCCCCGCAGCTGGAGCAGGGGCCCGGCATTAAGTGACCGTGAAGGTCCTTTGTCTCCAGGACCCCTGTGGATCCCGGCAAAAAGTGAGCCGGCAGATCCCTTTTTGCCGGGACCTGCTCTTGGGTCTAGGCTAGTAGGGAGCCCCGTGCTCTCTCCTAGCTGGGATCATGCTCCAGCTGGTGGGAAGCCCCCGGGCCTCCCCAAACAGCTGGAGCACCAGCAATTGCCAGCACAGCATGCTCCAGCTCCTGGGAAGCCTCTGGAGGCTTCTTGGGAGCTAGAGCACGGTCCCAACCATAAGGGAGCAGCAGGGCTCTGTTCTGGCCCAGACCTCTGGGGTCCCAGCAGAAAAGAGCCCGTGCTCCCTTCTAGCCGGACCCCTGTGGGTCCCAGCAAGAAGGAAGCGGCAGCTCCCTTTTTGCTGGGACCCGCGGGGGTCCCAGGGAGAGGGGAGCCACCGACTTCCTTCTAGCTGGGACCATTCGGTCCCGGCTAGAAGGGCTCCCTTCCGCCTGGGACCTGAGCAGTCCCGACCAGAAGGGAGCCAAGCGGTCCGGGGCAGAAGGGAGCTCCACGCTCCCTTCTTCCCTGGACCTCTTCGACGCTTGCTGCCTTGGGGAGAGCCAGCCCCATGCAGGGCTGGCTCTCCCTGGACCTAACTAGTCAAGTTAGAGAGTCTAGCATAGACTCTCTAAGTTGAGTTAGTAAGGCCCACCTTAAGTCGACTTAGGAGTCCTGTGGAGTGTGTGGACTCTCTAAGTTGACTTAATAAGGTCGACTTAAAGTCGATTTATTAAAGTCGACTTATTTAAGTCGACCTAAATCACTAAGTGTAGACATAGCCATTCAGACTCTGCTAACAGATCGTTTAATTCCATTCCTACCAATCTAACAATATCTGTGCTCTTCTCAAATAGCTTCACTGATTTTCACTTCAGCATCAATTTCAAGCTACTGTGGCTCACTTAGAAGCCAATTTATTGTATGGTTTAGATGTCTGTAAGTAAGCACAACTCTTTCTATTAAACCATATCTCACTTGTAGCTTTGCCCATCATTTCCTCCTGACTCTTTGGCCAAGTTGTTACTGGTCATTCATGAGGGCACAGAGGGAGAGTTGAAGGATTGCCCCTCTTACTACATTTTTTTCAGAAGCTGTTTCTGGAAAAGGGTTAGTTTCAATGAATTTCCTGGGTTTTTTTTTAAATTAAAAATAGTTTTGAAATTGTCCAAACATCCCATTTTGACATGTTCAGAATGAAAAAGATCAATGTTGTTTGTGGTTCAGGTTTGGTGCTGATAAGATTTATCCTTACGCTGCCACCACTATGCACCAGATAGTGGGGCTGGCTGGAAGGGATTGCATACTGTATCCTTTTAAAGGGAGGCAAAACTGCTACTTAAGCATATACATCTCAGGAAAAATAAATATATAATCCAGATCCTTTATCTTTTGCCGAGATTCAGTTTAATTTTACCTTTTCATTCATAGAATTATATGGAGGAATTTGGGGTGTGCAAAGAAAGTAGGATAAGGACCGTAACTTATAAATCACATACAAATATACTTATCTAAATTCAAGCTGCAGAACTCCATGCAGAAACCCATGCCCAAAAAGGATAGTCCAGTGTAAACTAACAGAAAATCGCTAAGTACAAATACCATAGAAAAGTCTTTGTTCCATAATTTGGCCTAGCAAAAAAGTAAAAATAAACCATGTTAATGTGTTTTGTAAATGGAAGGATAGAATAGAAGAAAAGGTGAGATGAGGTTGGGTGGATATTTTCTCTCCCTAAAAGCGGATAGTATTCACATATCAGTACCTGGTATAGATATAGCATTCCACAGTGCTTGCCAGCAGTGTTTCAGTAAACTATTCAACCTCAAAGACTACATAACCAATGGTAAGAGTGTTTTGAAAGTTGCTTGGGCAAACATTTGCGATATGCAATCATGCATACAAATTCAGAATATGCATGCATTTCAAAACATGAATAAAGAAATCAAAGTGGTGATTATTCTTGTGCCAATTTTTTTGGAATACAGGCTTACCTGATGGATGTGTTTCATTTATTCAGAAACATAAATTCTTTGAAAATGAAAGATTTAAATGATGCAGCAATACTACAAAATCATTTATTAATGTTTCAATTCAAAAATTATGATTAAGTTCACTTTAGGGGTAGAAAACAGCTAACACAATATTTCTTTTCCTTTTTAGAATTCCTTACAATGTCACACAAAATTGTGTCAGAACTTAGAGACAATTTAGAACCATTTTAAGAAAACCCCATTGGCTGGACTACTGTTGGAAATGGTATATAAAAAGAAAGTCCATTAGCCCCTTGATAAAGATTACTGTAGCAAAGAGCTATGCAAAATGTGACACTTTTTTTTGTGAAAGAGACTTAATTTCTCCAGTTTCTCTTCCCATGGAAAGCAAAAAAAGATGTCTGGCTTTCTAATATTCTTATTAATTTTCTCTTTAATCACAAAAATATGAGTCTTTATTTTCTGCTGTTGGTTAATGTCTAAGATAAAGATTATTTTAGTCCACATATAAAGTTTCCTAGTTATTTTCAGCAGTTCTATTTTAGAATTAATTTTTAATGATTTTTTTTTCCCTGAATGAATGAATTGTTCGAAATGAAAAATTGTAGTTGTCATGGTTGGACATTGGGGCTAAATTTATTTTAAAGGTATTCTTGCATTCCTGAATTGGTATTCTCTGTGTCAACAACTTTTCTAAATAACCATACACAGTCTGGTGTGCGTACTCTGGTTCTCTGGAATAGAGCTTGAGTTTTTATTGAGATTGATTCCTATTACACCTTTAGTCTGTTTTCCCTTGTTCTTAAATAATCTCAAACAGGTTTTAATTTTTATTTGTCATTTTGAGAGCATGTCAAAAATTTTCCTTATCAATATTTTTTAATTGAAAATAGGTTTTTGATGAGGTCATAGAAACAATGAGAGATAGACACCAGAATACAGCTGCAACTTTATTTAAACCTATTTCCTTACTGGGGTAACTATGCCAAACCACCCAGAGTTATTTCTCAACTCATATCAGTGGCCCTGGGAACAACAAATCTGAGGCTGGATGTGAAGGTCATTCCCTCTACATACTCAACTCTAACCACAATCCTGATTAGAAGTCAGAGTCCCAACTGATTCCCCTCCTCCATACTGGAAGTAGGAGAGATATCATGTGCTAGGCTACATACTGTAACAAATATGGAAGCACACCTTTTCACCATGAAATACTGTGCTGAGGATGAATGGCCAACTAGCCCAATGGCTTACAGGACCACAAATCACTTCCTTTTTAATCCTTTAAAGACATGTAAATCAACCAGAATTGCAATAATTGTAATTTAAACTGTCAAACTAGATCATTTGGATCTAAGTGAAGAACACAGCAATTCTTCAAGTTTGCCATACAGGAAAAAATGCTGCCTGACACCCAAACTGATGAACACCCATGCACCTGACATCAAGAAATCCAAGAAACAGTGTGGCTATGTCTACACTTGCACTTTTAAGTCAACTTTAACTAAGTCGACTTAGTGTGTCTACACTTAAAATTAAAGTCAACTTAAAGGGGAACTTACAAAGTCAACCTAAAGCGTCCACACTGGATGCTCCAGGTCAACTTTGTGCGGCAGAGGGGGACCTTGGGCAGGTCCACGGTGGTGGGGGGGCACCCCTGGTGTCCAATGGGGCAAAGGGGGACAGGGACCCTGGCAGGGCAGACCCCTGTTTGTGATGCTGTCTGGATTTAGGGAAGCATTTATGATATTATTTTCAATGGATATCTCATAAATGCTATAATCCATAGGAACTATGTCATGTTTGGTATCAATAGAAAGGTAGTAGTTTGCTGGGAATGATTATATAGTTTATGTCTAGGAATTATATTTCAATTAGAAGTTAGGAAGTCGGTGTTCTATCTATACTTTAACTTGTGCAATTTTATGGGTACACCCCAGATAGGATGTCACCAACCATTGTCTCCTTAATGTTTAGGAATTTTCCAGGTAGAATGGTCCCAGGGAGTATCCTGATGAGCCATTAAGGACATAAGGAATACAAGCATTGTGTCCTTAATGGCTCATCAGTTTACTCCCTGGGACCATTCTACCTGGAAAATTCCTAAACATTAAGGAGACAATGGTTGGTGACATCCTGTCTGGGGCGTTCCCATAAAATTGCACAAGTTAAAGTATAGATAGAACACCAAATTCCTAACTTCTAATCGAAATAGAATTCTTAGACATAAACTATATAATCATTCCCAGCAAATTACTATCTTTCTATTGATACCAAACATGACATAGTTCCTCTGGATTTAGCATTTATGAGATACCCATAGAAAATAATATAAATGCTTCTCTAAATCCAGACAGCATCACACCCTGCCCACATGCCCTGCCCTTTGGGGGGCATGCCAGGCTCCCCCTGTGCCCCCCCGGCAGGGAAGGCATTGGTGTAGTCCTGGGCTAGCCCTAAGTCGACTTAGGGCTACCTCACGTCTACACTGGCTTAATTTGACTTTAAAAAGTTGAATTAAGCCTTATGTTGAGTAAAAAGCAGGTTTAATAAAGTCGACTTAATTTCCATTAACTCGACTTTATTTTGCTTAAGTAAACTTAAGCAAGCTGCTTAAGTCGACTTAAGCAAAAGGTAGTGTAGACGCAGGGTAAATTAAGTCGACTTAAGCAAGCTTAAGTCGACTTAATTTACCAGTGTAGACGTAGCCATTCAGCCTTGGCCTTCCTACCTTTAATTGAGTTGCTGGATGTCTGGGGATGTCAGGGAGGTTTAATTAAAATTGTCACAACTTTATAGTCTAGTTTGTTGGTTAGGAAGTACCAGTTGAGATTCCTGTAGCCCAGTGAGATCTTGTAGTCCCTGGATATCGTAATATATGTCAGTAAGGGCTTATATCTATGTCTTTCACAACTGTGGCTCGTCTAATCTTATCTTTTCTATCTCTGGATATGGAGGAGTGGAGCAAGTTGGGAATCTGGCTTCCAGTCAGAGTCCCTGGGCAGGGACTCTGACTATCATTTTAGATGGTTATCCCAGAAGGTAACCACTGTTGTGTCTGACTCTCACTGGTTCAATGTCTACATCAGCAGGAATTTTGTCATTGACTTCACTAAGACTAAAATTTTATCTCTTCTATTTCTGACACAATATGCACTGTAAAACAAAACTGTCACTGATTTAGGATGTATGACCACATTAACTTCAAGGAGGGAAAATTCCACATTTGAAGGGGAGAAGAATGGATTTATTCCAGTGTTCCAAATCCAAGGGGAACGGATTAGTGGGCAGAGAGAGGTGAGTCTGTCAGAAGAGATTTACAAATTCATTTATTACATGGTTCTGTAATTTATCACTTTGCTATCACCTCCAGAGATATGGTACGTGCGTATATGGACTTTTCTTATACATAAACTGTTAGAACTTTAAAGTCTAATCTTGCTGACATATGTTTTGTATTTAGCCACTCCTGCTTTGGATAACAGGTGGCTTGATCATTTTCGTCTACATCACCTAAAGAAATCTGAAATAAGTCATACATAATTCAAGCAGAGATTATTTAAACCAATTCCTCAAAAAATCTCATGGTGCTGTCCTTTTCATTCCATCCAATGCATACAATGTCCTTTTCCCCCATCGAAAGCATCCTCTAGCCACTGTGGAGAAGCACCTTTGAAGGTCGACTTAACTCCTAAATCAACCTTATTAAGTCGACTTAAGCCAGTGTGGATGGGGAGTGCCCTTAAGTCGACCAATTAGGCTTTCAGGCCCCAGTGCAATGTGGGACAGCTATTCACAATGCACCACTCATTGGTTGACCTAGCTACTGCCAGTGTGGACATAGGCAGCTGAATCAAGTTTTTAATGTGGATTCTCTAAGTCGACTTAAAGTTGACCTTGTTAAGTCGACTTAACAGAGGCTCTAGTGTAGACATAGCCATAGAGCTTGAGTTAGGCCCTTATTGAGATCAGCCTTTTGTATGTTAAGAATATAGATTATTTAAGCATTAGCCACAACAATGACTTATTTGTACATATGTGTCCTTTTTTTCACAATACACAGCTAAGTCACAATGAAAACTGCTATCTGTAAACTACGTTCCCACTCTTATATACTAAAAACAAACACTTAATGGAATTATTAACATTGCTTTGCTGTTGTAATATTGTGAAAAATGATTTAAGTGATCTCTCAAGAGGCTGACAAAAATTGAGTATTTGATGGAAATGGCTTTCTAATAAGAATGGTGGAGAATTCTATGTGTCTGGGAATTCCTGGTGTGGTATCTGAGGATGGAAAGTGGCTTAAAAAGAAACAAAGCCTGTTAATTTCAGTTGGGACCTTACTATTTGGTTCCATTCCTTTCAGATGATGAGTATCCAGCAAAAAACCATAAACTGAGGACACTCATCATTCCCTGGGAATTATAGGCTATGTCTACACTTACTAAAGTTAGTTCAAATTAGTTAATTTGAACTAACTAATTTGAACTAATTTAGTTAGTTCGAATTAACTTAATTCAAACTAAAAAAATTTAGTTTGAACTAAGCAAATGTCATTCATGGCACTCAATGCAATTAGCGAATTGCATTGAGTTCAAAGGGTCGGTTAGTTCGAACTAAACAATTAGTTCGAACTAACATGGCCACATTGGTTAATTAGAACTAACTAGTTCAAATTATCCCTTAGTTCAAATAGAATATTCAAATTTATTAGTTCGAATTAAGGAAGCCCTTAAGCCATGGGTTTAGTTAGTTCGAATTAAGCTTCCTTAATTCGAACTAAGTTGCCAGTATAGACATAGCCATAGAAATATAGGGCCAGAAGGGACCTCGAGCAAGTCCAGCCCTGTGCACTGAGGTAGAACCAAGTATACCTTAAACCATTCCTGATAGGTATTAGTCCAACTGTCCTTAAAACCCTCTAATGATAGGGATTACACAACTTCTCTTAGACACCTGTTCCAGATATTAAGTAGTTAGAAAGCTTTTCCAATATCTAACTGTGACATATTATATCTCAAAGTAGCACCACATAACCAACAAATGAATAATTTGTTTATGGTTGTGATATTTCACACAAAGCAAGCCATGTAAGATATGATAGGAAATGTCATGACATGCTAAAACACATTGTTCTGTCAAAATATTTATATTGTTAGTATATATGAAGTGATCAGATGTTGCTGTATGGTTGTTATTGAAATATGTTATGAGTTTGGGAGTTGACCACCTCTATTTCTCCAGCTATAACAAAGGAGGTGACTCACAGTCAAACAGTTGTTAAATGGCCTTTCATCAGCTGAAGAACTGTAAACAAAAAGATTTGTATTTCTGTAATTGTGATGTACAAACATCAGAGAAAGGGGATTGCTCAACTCTATGACTCAGGCCTTGTACACACTGCAAAGATATTGCGCGATAACGAGCGTTATCGCACAATAACGGGCACAGTGTCCACACACAAATCCATGTTGTTGCGCGGTAACAGCGGTCTTACCGCGCAACATGTAAACCACCAAAACGAGGGTGGTAGCGGCTACCGCGGAACAGCTATTCCACGATAGTTCGTGTGTGTACGGTTGCCGCGCAATATGAAACCTCTGGAAATGTCCCAGAATTCCAATTCCATCCCTTCTGCATTTCCTTCTGTGCTCTGTGGCTGTGACATGACTGTACCCACCCTCCCATCATTCCCGGGAATTTTTGAATTCTTCACTCTTCCTGTTTGCTCGGCATGGAGTGCAGCTGCAGCTGTGTTCTCCAAGAGCAATGGCGGCTCAATGCAGCAAACGTGCTCCAGTCTGGACCACAGCTGAGGTGCTTGATCTCAAAGGCACCTGCGGAGAGTCTGCTGTGCAGGCACAGTTACGTGGCAGCCAGCGGAATTTCAATATTTTTGGCCAGAGTTCTCGGGCCATGGCAGAGAAGGGGTACGAGAGAGACACTCTTCAGTGCAGGTTGAAGGTGAAGGAGTTGCGGATTACGTACCACAGAGCCAGAGAGGCAAACCGGCGCTCCGGCTCAGCGCCGGCTACATGCCGATTTTACAAGGAGCTGGAAGCAATCCTGAGCAGGGATCTCACAACCACCCCAAAAGATCCTGTGGACACGTCGGCACCCCCCCATGAAAAGGATACAAGAGCAGACGGTGATGAGCAATTTGTCGATGAGGACGTGGAAGTGGAGGATGACCTGGAGGGTGAAAGCGGTGCAGCCGACCTAGGGAGCCAGGAGCTGTTCTCCACACCACCCGACACGTGCTGCCCAGATTCCTTCTCCATACTGTCTTCGGATGCAGCAGAGGGGAGCTCTGGTAAATTTAATCAGAAGTGGCTTCTATGCTAGCTGGATTAGCTTTGCAGGCAAATGAAGAGTGGGCGGGAAATAGGCGTTTTGAGTTTCATCCTTTCTTTTCTTTTTTGAATGGGGGGGGTCTACCCCGCATTACATGAGCAGTGCATCAACGCATGCTATAATTGTCAAGAAATCCTCTCTATTGAGATCACTGAAGGTGTCCTCGATGTACTTCCACAGCCTCCTAGTTAAATTCGATGGGAGAGCAACTGTTTCCCCTCCCCCATAGAGGCATACTCTCCCTCGCCAGTTGCAAAGCACAGCAGTGGGAACCATGGCTGCGCTCAAGCCTGCTGCGTACGGTCCTGGCTGAAAACCAGTAACATGCAGGATATGCATTCTGGCTTGCAGAGGCACTCTAAGCAGCGAGATATTGGATTCCACGGCAGTGCTGTATGTGAACTAATCGCCCAAAGCACTGCAAATAGTTCACGGAGCTGTGTCTCTTGTCTCGGCAACCCGAACCTCCCTTTGCAAAAGCCCTTTCAGTCCCCGGCAATGACCTGTCCCGTGGGCACAGTGGAATGTGGCGGGAGAGCATATTACCGGCTCCTTAACCAAAGTGAGAACAATAGCACTATTTATGATGTTTCATTTTTCCTTAGAAACGACCTTCACTGGTCAGTGGTCTGCACCAGATGACTGGCTGAGACAGATAAGGAGGAGGCCTTGCAGGAACAAGGAGGATATCTTCCAGGAGCTGATGCAGTCCAACGAGGCATCAGCAAGGGAGACTAGACAATGGAGGCAGGAGTGCCTGCAGGAGCGCAAAGAAAACAATGTGAAGAGGCAGAAGCAGAAGGATGCCCTCATAAGCATCCTACAGGAGCAGACCCAATTGCTGAAGACCATGGTTGGTCTGCAGACCCAGCTGCTCCAGGCTCGCCCCCCCCCCCCACAGCCACAGCAACACTTTCTGTCCCCCATGCCCCATTCTCCCTCAAAGCAGTTCTTTGAAGCCCAGGGACCCTCCTGGTACAATGTTACATCCAATGCACCAAGCTATGGCATTGAGACACGCACCTACAAGCATCTATAGCCCCCTTTGCAGGCACTGCTTACTGTAAATATTTAATGTTTTATAATAATAAAATTGAATCACTTGAACTTTGCACAGTGTCTTTATTGATACACAATAAGATTAGTTGTTGCATGTTTAGTATTCACTCATTTGAGCATAGTACAGTACGTGCCCACCGGCACCATCCCCCCATCCCCCAATCAGCACCCAATAGTGCTTGGGAACACTACTGCACAGTGATGCAATGCGTCCTATGAGTCCCCATCACTAAAATGCACCCTAAGTGCCTCCCTTATGTGGACGGCTCTCATCTGTGCCCCCCTGATACTCCTAGTGGCTGGCTGCTGGAAGGCAAACTCTAGCCACTCAGGCTCCACGTCCCATGAAGGGGGAAATTTCTCTCCCCTATTTTCACAGAGGTTATGCAGGACACAGCACGCCGCAATGATGGCTGGAATGTTGTCCTCATTTAAGTCTAGCCTCCCGTACAAACAGTGCCAGCGGCATTTTAAGCGCCCAAAGGCGCACTCTACGGTCATTTGGCACCGGCTTAACCGGTAATTGAAGCACTCCTTGCTGGGATCCAAATTTCCAGTATAGGGCTTCATGAGCCAAGGCATCAGTGGGTAGGCTGGGTCTCCTATGATGACTATGGGCATCTCCACATCCCCAACAGTAATTTTATCATCAGGGAAGAAGGTCCCTGCCTGCAACTTCCGGCACAGGCCCGTGTTCCGGAAAATGCGAGCATCATGCACCTTACCCGACCACCCCACATTTATGTCTGTGAAACGCCCCCTGTGATCCACGAGTGCCTGAAGCACCATGGAGAAGTAGCCCTTCCTATTAATATACTCATTCGCAAGATGCTCCCGAGCTAGAATATGGATGTGCATGCCGTCTATTGCCCCTCCACAGTTCGGGAATCCCATGGCCGCGAATCCATCAACGATCTCCCGCATGTTGCCCAACGTCACTGTCCTCCGGAGCAGAACACGATTAATGGCTCTGCACACTTGTGAAAGTGCTAACCTGACGGTCGACCTGCCAACTCCAAACTGATTCGCGATCGAGCGGTAGCAGTCTGGAGTCGCCATTTTCCACAGCACGATTGCGACACGCTTTTCCACAGTGAGGGCGGCTCTCATTTTGGTGTCCTTGCATCGCAGGGCAGCGGCTAGCTCCTCACACAGTTCCATGAATGTGGCTTTCCGCATTCAAAAGTTCTGTAGCCACTGGTCATCATCCCACACCTGCAAAACAATGTGGTCCCACCACTCGGTGCTTGTCTCTCGTGACCAGAACCGACGGTGCACCGTGTGCAGATGCTCTGTGAAGGAGCTCAGCAATGCGGTGCTGTTGTTCTGCATGGCAGTCACCAGCCCAGGGTCATAGAATCATAGAATCATAGGGTTGGAAGGGACCTCACGAGGTCATCTAGTCCAACCCCCTGCTAAAAAGCAGGACCACTCCCCCTAAATTATCCCAGCCAGAGTTTTGTCTAACCGAGCCTTAAAAATCTCCAAAGATGAAGATTCTACCACCTCCCTAGATAGCCCATTCCAATGCTTCACCACCCTCCTAGTGAGAAAGTTTTTCCTAATATCCAACATTGACCTCCCCAGCTGTAATTTGAAACCATTGCTCCTTGTTCTGTCCTCTGTTACCCTCGAGAACAGCCTAGCTCCCTCCTCTTTGGAGCAACCCTTCAAGTAGTTGAAGGTTGCTATCAAATCTCCCCTCAGTCTTCTCTTCTGTAGACTAAATAAGCCTAGTTCCTTCAGTCTCTCCTCATAAGTCATGTGCCCCAGCCCCCTAATCATTTTTGTTGCCCTCCGCTGGACTCTTTCTAATTTGTCCACATCCTTTCTGTAGTGGGGAGCCCAAAACTGGACACAGTACTCCAGATGCGGCCTGACCAGTGTCGAATAGAGGGGAATTATCACATCCCTCGATCTGCTGGCAATACTCCTACTGATGCAGCCTAATATGCCATTGGCCTTTTTGGCAACAAGGGCACACTGTTGGCTCATATTCATCTTCCCGTCCACCATAACTCCCAGGTCCTTTTCTACAGCACTGCTACTTAGCTGATCGGTCCCCAGCCTGTAGCAGTGCATGGGATTTTTCCGTCCTAAGTGCAGGACTTTGCACTTGTCTTTGTTGAACCTCATGAGGTTTCTTTCGGCCCAGTGTTCCAATTTGTCCAAGTCTCTCTGGATCCTGTCCCTGCCCTCCAGAGTATCTACCATTCCCCCCAACTTGGTGTCATCCGCAAACTTACTAAGCACGCAGTCTATTCCATCATAAAGATCATTAATGAAGATGTTGAATAGAACCGGCCCCAGGACCGATCCCTGGGGCACTCCACTCGTTACCGGTTGCCAACCAGACATCGAGCCATTGATTCCTACCCGCTGAGCCCGTTGATCTAACCAGTTTTCGATCCACCTTACGGTCCACTCGTCCAACCCATACTTCCTTAACTTGCCAACGAGAATGCTGTGGGAAACCGTATCAAAAGCCTTGCTAAAGTCAAGGTATATCACGTCAATGGCTCTTCCCGCATCCACAAATCCAGTCATCTCATCATAGAAGGAAATCAGGTTGGTCAGGCACGATTTGCCCTTGGTGAATCCATGTTGACTGTTCCTGATCACTCTATTGACCTCCAAGTGTTTCAGGATGGATTCCTTGAGGACCTGCTCCATGATTTTCCCAGGGATTGAGGTGAGGCTGACCGGTCTGTAGTTCCCCGGATCCTCCTTTTTCCCTTTCTTAAAGATAGGTACTATATTTGCCTTTTTCCAATCCTCCGGGACCACCCCCGTTCGCCACGAGTTCTCAAATATAATGGCCAGCGGCTCTGCAATCACTTCCCCCAACTCCCTCAGCACCCTCGGATGCAGTTCATCCGGCCCCATGGACTTGTGCACATCCAATTTCATTAAGTGTTCCCTTACCTGACTTTCCATCACTGAGGGCCACTCTTCTCTCCAGTCCGCGTTACCCCGTGTAGTAGCCTGGGAGCTGGCCCGCCCTGTGAAGACTGAAGTAAAAAAAGCATTGAGTACTTCAGCCTTTTCCGCATCATCCTCCACGAGGATGCCTGCCCCATTCAGTAAGGGACCTACACCACCTCTGATCCTTTTCTTGTTGCTGATATACTTATAGAACCCCTTTCTGTTATCCTTCACATCTCTTGCTAGCTGCAACTCCAATTGTCCTTTGGCCTTTCTGATTTTATCCCTGCAGTCCCGAGCAATATCTTTATACGCCTCCCTTGTCATCTGTCCAAGCTTCCACTTCTTGTAAGCTTCCCTTTTATGTTTCAGCTCCCCGCAGAGTTCCCTGCTAAGCCACGCTGGTCGCCGTCCACATTTGCTGTTCTTTCTGCACATCGGAATGTTATCTTTCTGTGCCTTTAACAGGGTTTCTTTAAAATACAGCCAGCTGTCTTGGACACCTTTCCCCTTCAGATCAGCTTCCCATGGGACCCTGCCCATCAGCTCCCTAAGGGAGCCAAAATCTGCTTTTCTGAAGTCCAGGGTGTGTGTTCTGCTTCTTTCCTTCCTTCCATTGATCAGGATCCTGAACTCTACCATCTCATGGTCGCTGCTGCCCAGGTTGCCATTTACTTCTACTTCCCCAATTAATTCTTCTCTGTTTGTGAGCAATAGGTCTAGAGGTGCAAGGCCCCTAGTTGGTTCCTCCAGCATTTGTACTAGGAAGTTGTCTTCAATACTCTCCAAAAACTTCCTGGATCGCCTGTGCACTGCTGTATTATCTTCCCAGCAGACATCAGGATAATTGAAGTCCCCCATAAGAACCAGGGCCTGCGACGATCTGGAAACTTCTGTTAGTTGTCCATAGAACGCCTCATCCACCTCCTCTTTCTGGTCTGGCGGTCTGTAGCAGACACCCACCACAACATCCCCCTTGTTGCATTCTCCCCTAAACTTAACCCACAGACTTTCAACCATCTTGTTTCCACTTTCATAGTGGACCTCCGAGCAGTCATACAGCTCTTTTACATATAAAGCTACTCCTCCCTCCCTTTTTCCTTGCCTGTCCTTCCTGAACAATTTATATCCATCCATGGCAGTGCTCCAGTCATGCAAGTTATCCCACCACGTTTCTGTTATTCCAATTATATCATAGTTCCTTGTCTGTGCCAGTACTACCAATTCTTCCTGCTTGTTTCCCAGGCTCCTCGCATTTGTGTACAGGCACCTAAGATACCGGGCCCATTGCTCTACTTTGCCCTGTCGATTCTCCCTCCTGTCGCATCTTCCCCCTTGCAATTTCTCCCGGTGTCCTCCTTCCCCACTCGCCTGAGGTATTATGACTTTATCAAGAAATAAAGAATTATTTGACCCCAGCCCCCAGTTCCAACTACCCTCTCTTTTATTCCTGCTGTTACAGCCCCAGCACCCCCCAAGTTCCATCCCTTCCCCCAGGTTTCCCTCAGTTTCACTTACCTGTGGGTCTTGGTCATCTTCCCCCTTCGGACCTAGTTTAAAGCCCTCCTTACCAGGTTAGCCAGTCTGCTTCCAAATATGCTCTTTCCCTTCCTGGATAGGTGGAGTCCGTCTCTGCCTAGCAGTCCTTCTTCCTGAAACAGCACCCCATGGTCGAGGAAGCCAAAGCCCTCCTGGTAACACCATCTCCGCAGCCAGGCATTCACCTCCAGGATGCATCTGTCTCTGCTCGGGCCCCTACCCTTGACCGGGAGGATCGAGGAGAACACCACCTGTGCACCGAACTCCTTCACCCGTGCTCCCAGAGCCCTGTAGTCACCTTTGATCTGCAGAGGGTCACCTCTCGCGGTATCATTGGTTCCCACATGGATGAGTAGCATGGGGTAGTAGTCAGAGGGACGGATGATTCTCGACAATCCCTCCGTAACGTCTCGGATACGGGCGCCTGGTCATCCGAATCCTGCTCTGATTCAGAGCTGAACGCATACTGTGCCACCAGCCGAGATGTATTCATTATGCTGAAGGCGACAGTCGAGATCAGACCTGGATGCATGTTGCTGCAAAAGGACTTCCGGGAAGCAATGCGCTACTGTTGAAAATGGGCGCGAGTTGCTAGTAGCAACTCTCGTGACGCAAGGGGAACAGAATGCACCATGGGAAACCAAGACTTTATCCATGGTGCTCAGCGCTACTCTCCTTCTACCCAGGATTCTTAGCGCCAAATCAGGATGGATGGAACTGTGGGATAGGTTCCCACAATTCAATTGGGTTTCTTGTGAAATCGCGAATTGCGGGGGGGGGGGGGGGGGGGCCGGTTCCGTCACAAGCGGCAGAGTGTGTACACAATCCTGCGCTAGAAAAACCACGTGACTTTTAAAGTGCAACGGGCTTGTTGCGTGATTATTCCTGTAGTGTGTACATGGCCTCAGAGTTAGTCGACACTTTAAACTTAAAGCAGCAGAATTGTATCAGTATTGCTATGTTGCTGTAAAAGCACTTGTGTAGCTGTGCTATGTCAAAAAGAGAAAACTTTCCTGATGACTTAATAAAGCCACCTAAATGAGTAGTGGTAGCTATGTCAGGGGGAAAGTTTCTCTTGCTAATTTAGCACTATCCACACTTGCATTTATTCTGACAAAATGGATGTTTCTCCAGGGGTAATTTTTCACACCCCTGAGAAACAAAAGTTTTGCCAGCATAAGTGGTATTTTAGACAATGATTTGGCACAAGACAATAGCAGGGGGTCTGTGGTTATTAAACGTATTTAATGTTTTATCTTTACCAGTGAATTTGTTTAACTTGCTTGGGAAATCTGCTTAGATTACAAAGGCTGGTGCATGTCCACTTTCCTTTGACAAAATGGTAAAATAATACATTTGCACTGTTCAAGAGATGACCGTGAGCAGTGTAAGATGTTATGTCTTTTAGGTATAAGACTGTTTTTTGTTTTTTGGGTTTTTTTTTGTTTTTTTTTTTAAGATTTGCTTGTATTTCCCTGTGTATAGTTCATGAGTGGCTAGGGGAGCCTTCACACAATTTAGCTGGGTGTTCCTCTCAATGCTAGTGACTGAGTGATAAAAATATCTGAAGGAATTTGCTCCTTGTCACTGGCAAAGCATTGTAAGATAGTGACCTGGCTGAAGAGTTAAGAAACAACAGAAATCCCACAGTTCCAGGTTGTACCCCAGGTGTCCCATTACATTAACCTAAATCTTCCTTGCTGCAGATAAAGTCCATCACTTCTTGTCCTAACCATACAGAGAACATGCAGATCAATGAATCCCTGTCCTTTTTTATAACAGACTTTATCCTATTTGAATATTGTTATCAGGTCTTCTCCTTTCTTCTTTCACAGGACTAAATACACTCATAGGTCAAGTTTTGTAAATCTTTTATCATGTTTGTTGCTTTCCTCTGTACTATCTCCAGTTTCTACACACCTTTCCTAATGTGTGGAGCCCAGATTTAGTGACAGTATTCTAGCAGAGGCCTCACCAGTGCCAAGTAGACTGAAACAATTATCTTCCATGTATTACATATGACACTCCTGTTACTACACCCAGAATGATATTAGCTTTTTTTGCAACTGCTTCACCCTGACTCCTATTCAATTTGTCATTAAATATAACCCTCAGATTCTTTTGAGCAGTGCTACTATCTAGTCAGCTATTCCCCTATTTGCAGTTCTACATATGATTTTTTCCCCTAAAATGTAGTATTTTTTACTTATCTTTATTGAATGGCATTTTCTTGGTTTCAGATCATTCTCTAATTTGTCAAGATTATTTTGAATTTCAATTGTGTCTTCCAAAATGCTTGTACAACCCCTTCTAGCTCAGTGTCATCTACAAATTTTATAAGCATACACTCCATTCCATTATCCAAGTCATTAATGAAAATCTTGAACACTGACAGACTTAAGAATATTTATCACTTTCCAGAATGAAGTTCACAAATTGTCTTTATGTAACTCTACATAGAAAAATGATACTTCATGACTTCCAAGTTAAAATGTTATCTACTTCTGAGGTGATTTTCTATACATACAAGAAAATACTACTAATAATAAAATATTACCACTAAAACTGTTTGTTAAGATGAGAGCTCTGATATAAAACAAACAAGAATGCCATCTAGTCATTAAAAATTTACCAACAAAAATATTTACTCCAGTCCTTTTGAAGAATGCAGCACTTTGGGTATCAATTTAAGAAAGCAGTTAATATTTAATAATTAAAAATAATGGAAGTGAAAACATTTATAAATGGATGCTATTATTTTTAATATTTTATAATCATTAAACTGTGTGCTCCCTCAGATATGGCAGAGAGAGAATGATGCTTTCAAGCATCAGGCAAACACCTCCCATCGGCTACATAGTCATGCTCATTCAAAGCTCAATTCTGCTCATTTTTATTTCAAAGTTTTCCCCATCCAATCTATGTGTTTCCTATTGTACATTCAGTAGTGTTTTCCTGTCCAGATATAATTATGCCAAGTGATGGCTTGTCCACTGCTTCCCATGAGACACTGTTCTAAAACATGTGTCTCACTGATAGGATATTATTCCTGATGTTATACTGATTTTTTTTCATTTCTTAATTTCATACCATTATTCTTAGTTGCATTCCTTTCAACTAGCCTGAATAATTGTTCTCCATCATAATTGTCCTTCATCCCAGTTTATGAAGTTTGTTGTTAACTGCTATCATATTTCCTTGCTCTCCTTTTAAGACTTCATCCTATGAGATAGAGAGTACTCTCAACTGATTTTCTAACAGGATCAGATTGTTAGTCCTCCTTTATCTGATCTATGATATTCTAATCAAAGTTATCCCTCCAATCCCTTAGTCATCTTTGTTGCTTTCTTCTGAACTTAAAGCCCTCTTCACTGTAATGAAATATCTAAAATTGAAAGCAATATTCCAGGTGTGATAATACAGACCACTATTGTTTCCTTTCTCCATGGCTTGATATACTGCATATGCAGCTCAAAAGTGCACTGCTTTTTTTTTTTTTTTCCTCCAGACAGATAACAATGCAAACGCTGATATAGGGTGCTATGATGCAAGGTTCTCCAAATCATTTATTCATGGGTGGGTGCTATGAGTGTACTAGCTATGTATGGGGGACTCTATACCCCATGTTTGCCACAGAAAGGTGTCCCAAAGAGGGTGGTCATAATCAGGTTTGGTAATAGAGCTGGAGATCATGAATTTAGAATTTCACTATTAAGAGTTTGTGCAGTAGAAGAGAATTTCACCCTAAAGGATTGTTATGGGCAATTTGCACACTTTAACATTAAAACAACGGACACCGTTGCACTTGCAATTTAGGACAAACTGGGTACTGAAAACTCAGACATCATCCAATCATTCCACTCAGTCCATTCAAGTGCTCATTTGTTAGGCATATATTTCTTACTGTGATGCACAGAGAATTAGGCATGCAATTACATTAACAATAAAGGCACTTTTATGCATAATTTCCATGTGTCATATTGAACAAGTCTCCAACATTATACATTTCAAAGCACTCAAGAGGTTAACTAGCTATAATCATTTACTTGATGTGGAAAGCCAATTCCTTACCTAAAAAGAGATTTAAAAAAAAAAAAAAATAGAGGTTTTAAACATTGTTAAATAATGGGGTTTGAAATAACATATAACTATTTTTTTTTACATTTAAAAGCTTATTATTGAAAAAAAAGATGGCAATAATTACTAAATGAACACAGACTTTTAAAACAGGTTAACAGCATCTCATTCTTTCTTAAAAAATTGAAGAGAAATGTTCTCCGAAGAATGTGGAAAGTTGAAATAATTTGTGGGTTTTTTTAATTTATTTAATTTCCCCTCCTCCCCCGATTTAAAGATAAAAGTCTAGTGCTCTTAAAAAGTGGTACTAAGTTAACATCAGTGGAAAATGATGACTGCTGTTATAGTCAGTCATGTGTACACACTATTTTTAAGTGTTTATTTTAAAGTCTGGCCTTCCTCTGCACCTCCTGTGTGCCTGTTGCTTGGGTTTGTGAACATTTAAGTTTGTTCTAAACAGCCATGAGCTAGGCAGTGTACTTTAGCAGCAAAAATGCTAGGTTCCTCACACTTTGGGAGGGATCCTTTCCACAGAGATATTCAGGCTTCCTGAACATCCTCGACTTTCTGCTGGGACTACCAATAAGATTACTAATGATTTGCATCAACTGGGATGGTTCAGTGGCTGGAGAGTATTGCGGTCCTGAGTTGGAGATTGTGACGGGGCATATCAGCCCCACAGCGAGGGAAGGGTTAAAGAAAACTTCCAGGCTGAAGAGGCCTCGCCCCACCCGCATCTGCTGGGCATGCTCAAGATATAAAAGCCAGCCACCCAGCTCAGCCAGAGGTGGATGGCCGACCTGAGAGGAAGCACACTACTGGTGCTCTTCAGGCCAACACTCACTCACCCAGCAAGGCCCTGGCTATTAGGCCTTACTACCCCTGAACAGGGGAACACCCACGAGGACTCCGGGTGATAGGCCATGCTACCCCTAAGCAGGGGAACTACTACAAAGACTCTGGCCAATAGGCCTTACTACCCTGAGCAGGGGAAATTCTACAAAGACTCTGGCCATTAGGCCTTACCACCCCTGAACAGGGAACTTCCACAAGGACTCCGGCCAATAGGCCATGCTACCCCTAAGCAGGGGAACTACTACAAAGACTCTGACCAATAGGCCTTACTACCCTGAGCAGGGGAACTCCTACAAGTTCGGCCGATAGGCCTTCCTACCCCTGAGCAAGGGGGCGTCTATGAGTACTCTGGCCACTAGGACTTATTACTCCGAGAAGGGAGAACAGCTACGAAGAGTCCGGCCGCTAGACCTTACTCCCCCCGGAGTGAGGGGGGGGGGGGGCTGCACTATGGGCTCCAACCACTAGGGTGCACTCCCGGCATGGAGGGAGGGAGTCCCTGGGACCTGGCAGCCTCACCTATACCCGCATCCCCTCTGAGAAGGTATAGTGGCGGGTACTTACTTTCAAGGCTGAACGCACAGGCCATTATCCAACACAGGCACACAGCAGACCCGCCACCTGATGTGCAAGAGCGGCCCGTGACAGAGATTAACAATTTATTTCTTGAAGAACACCCAAAAACCATCAGACAATAATAAGAAAAGTTACTACGAACCTGAACTAGATTTGAACAGACTGATATCCGATACAATTCCTTTGGCTAGGTCTACACTTAGGGATTTAGGTCGACTTTACTAAGTCAACTTTACTAAGTTGACTTAAAGTCAACCTTATTAAGTCGACTTAGAGAGTCTACACAGGACTGTTAAGTTGACTTAAACTTGGCCTTACTAAGTGGACTTAGAGAATCTATACTAGACTGCAGGTCCATTCTGGCTGGGACTGAGCTCCAGCTGTTTGGGGAGGCCCAGGGTCTCTCCGCCAGCTGGAGCGCTGTGCCAGCAATTGCCCACACTCCAGCTTTTTGGGGAGGCTTGGGGGTTTCCCCGCCAGCTGGAGCCAGCTGGCGGTGAAGCCCCCGGGCCTCCCCAAAAAGCTGGAGTGTGGGCAATTGCCTGCATGGTACTCCAGTTGCCAGGCAGCCGCTGGATGCTGCCCAGCAGCTGGAGCACTAGCAATTGCTGGCACTGTGGCGCTCCAGCTGCTGGGCAGACTCCAGGGTTCCCAGGGCCGCTCAGGTCCCGACTAGGAGGAAGCATGGGGCTCCCTTCGGCCAGGACCGCTCGGTCCCAGAGAGAAGGGAGCCAGGACGAGCCACTAGCGGCTCACTTTCCCCCCTTCCCTAAGTCACCTAAGTCGACTTAGGGTATCCACACTGCTTAAGTCGACTTAACAAGTTTTAACAAGTCGACTTATACTAAGTTTTATAAAGTCGACTTTAAATTTCCTTAAATTGACTTAAGCAACAGCTTAAGTCGACTTAAGGAAATGTCAGTGGGGACACAGAGTAAATTAAGTAGACTTAAGCCTGCTTAAGTTGATTTAACTTACTAGTGTAGACACACCCTTTGAGAGTGACCCAGAATAGTTTGATGAGATTTGGAGAATTATATCTGAAGCATATGATATTTTTTAAAATTATACTGCAGTAGTATCGCCTCATAACATATGATCTACTAATTTGGTTGTGCCAAAACCTATTAAAACTTACAATTTCTCAGTTTTCCCACCATTTATTGCTTTAAATATTTAGTATTTTAAAATGTGAAGATATCAGTATCATTAATTCTATGAAATTTTAATTTGCTGTCTTAAACTGTGCAAATAGCTAATATTTACCACATTATGTAAATTATTTTCTGGCTTCCATTTCTCCCCTACAGGCTCAACAGCTACATAATCCATTTGAGATTACCACTTTCTATTTCTACTATAGCATAGCTGTTCTATTCTCTAACAGTTCTTTGCTGGAACAGATTTTTCCCAAGTCTTAAATAAATAAATAAATAAATAAATAAATAAATAAATAAAACAATTCATTCCTACACTCTTTCTGTATCATGGTTCCATCCAAACTGTGTTGTTTGTGCAACACTTCTGGAAATTATACATCTTTCCTCCACCCTAAGGTCCATACCACACGACACTTTAAAAACTCTTAACTAGATGTTTCTCTCTTTATGTGTAGTTAAAAGCTACCTATATGATATTTTGAACAATACCTAAAATCTCCTTAGTATTCTGATCTATAGACATTTAAATGATCTATGTAGGTAGATCACAATTGGATCATAAATTGATTTAGCACAATAATTTCTACATTTTTAAATCAGAAAAAATCCATTTGCCCTTCTTTAATTTACAAAATTTGAATTAAGTTAATAACTGAGATGAAAATCAAACTCAAATGGATTTTTCTTCAGAAATATTTACTTTACTTTATATATATATATCTCTGGACAAAATTTCTTTGAAATGGTCTAGCTCCCTTATATTTTAGAGAAGGGTCTTGAATGTGGTGGAGGATGGCCTTATGTCAGGTATGTGACTTTTGCCATCCATGTAAAAATCTACTCAAATTTGGCCAGATTATAAATTTCTGAAAAAAATAATTTGCACATCCTCAATACCAACTTCTTTGACCTTAACAGCTAAAATCTCTCAAAATTGTGTCCTCACTGGGCATGTTTGAGCATTACAACTTCTAATGATGGGCAGACCATATAAGAACACCAAAGCAATTCAGTATGCTCCAACCCAAGACTATAAGTGCAAAGCAGAAATTTCCTGGATCAGAATGAGACCAGGCACTAGAACTGATGAATAAGGACCCTGCCTTTCCAGTGCTTTCATTAACCCTCCTGGTAGCACCCAGGCTGAGCAGAAGAAGAAGTCATTTGACTTTAATGCAGACAGTACAAAAGACAGAGGGAGGTAAAGGTGCCTTTGGCTATGTCTACACTAGAAAAGTTAAGTCAACTTTTGTTACGTCGACTTTAATAAGGTCGACTTTAAGTCGACTTAAAATTGACCTTATTAAAGTCGACTTAACAAGTGGCAACACTTTAAGTCGACTTAGACCACTTTGTTAAGTTGACCTAACTGCCCTTAGGTTGACTTAACAAAGTGGATTATGCATCCACACTGGGCTTAGGTCGACCTAAGGAGGCTTAAGTCAACCTAATGAATGGTAGTTATAAAGTTGATTTAAGCTTTCATTAAGTCGATTTAAGGAATTTCTTAAGTTGACTTAATGAAAGCCTAGTGTGGACGTGGCTCAATTTAAGTCGACTTAAGCCATCTTAAGTCAATTTAAATTGCCAGTGTAGACATAGCCTATGAGACTAGGACTAAGTGTGTGTGGTGTGGTATTATAGAGAAGGGGACTGTCTGGTTAGGAAGACTCGGAAAAGGAAGAGCGGGGGGGCGGGGGGAAGGAAGGTTGAGACAAGATGCCAAGAGATGGGTAGGCTGGGATTGGTTGCGGGCAAAGTGGATGAGATTCTTAGTTAGTGTAAACACTCTTGAACTAATGGGACTATGTAAATTTATACCAGCTATACATCTGGCCTGAGTTAGGTAGTGATGAATCAGGCTCATTAAAAGAAATTACCAGCATATCTTTCTTTTCTTCCTATAAGTAAAGCACTATTATTGGTGATATATTATATTTGAAAGATACTACTCATAGCTTAGTATTTGTCAATCTTTATTTCGACAGCTCACTAATATAAAGTGTAAAATATGTAACAATGTACTCTTCACCTACTTTCTCTGCCTTTTTCCAAATGAACTAATCTGAATTTTCTTGTGCTCATGCCTCTACCATCTTTACCTCTTGTCTTTATTATGACCATTCTCTTGTCTACATCTTGGCATCATACTTGTTCCCGAACTGTGTTTCACTAACTAAACATTTTTCCTAGTACGCCAATATCTTGAATCTTAAATATCCATATCTATTGTTTTCATTCATTAATCATATGGCTTTGCACCTTCCTATTTCTATTCATTTTCTCCCACCTCCTGCTCTCCAACATAAACAGAAAGCTAGAGCACGACCATATCATCAATGTGGAACATTTCTAATTGCTTTTCAAGATCTAGCTTCAAATTCCTCTTGCTTTTAAAATTCTTCATGGATTTGCTCCAACCCACTGTTGTGCTTATTTCAACAGAATAATTGGACCCAGAGGGTCAAAGGTGGTAACATCACCCTGTCAGTGCACATTACACAATTAATAAGATTCAAGATTTGGGAATACAGAGACCTTGGCCCTGTTTGTTCGACAGCCAACATACCATTAACATTTTTTAAACCTTTTATTAAAGATACAGAGACAGAAAAAAGTTGAGCACTTGAAAGGTGAGGTATTCAGTTAGGATTTTGTTTTAGCAATATTCCTTATTTCTGTAAGCTGTAAAGGGAGGAAAAAACAAAAATGAAAATGAAAAGGTGGCAATACCTGTCTTTTTTTTTTTTTTTTGGGGGGGGGGGGGAGAAGGACAAGTTAATTGACATGGACTGGGATGTTTTTGTTGTGGTTTTAAAAACTGACCCAGTTTCCTAAACCACAAAACAAGACAAACACACACAAAAGGAGAGAAAAAAGAATGGACTGAAGATAGAAAACGAAGCTTCTTTCTTTAGTGCTGACTTTTACTTTCAATCTCACTCCTGGAGAACACAGGCAGAGGTCATGGTTCTTTCAGTCAAGACCCAGTATATGTGTACCAGAATAAGCTGCTTAGAGCATTGCTTTTGGGAGCCTCTTTCTGGTCACAGGTTTACAGCAGAATTACAAAACATACAATTTTGGCCAGCTGAGTCAGACTTATTTTTAAAAAAAAATGCAGGAGAAGAGATAAGAAAGAGAAGAAATAAGGTGGGGTAGGAAAAAGACGCATGAGGGAAGTGATCATATCAGGAATCGTGTATTACAACCCAAGTGATGTTCAGGATTTAGCCAGAACTGATAGATGTTGTGATGCCATTTGTGTCACTCACTCTGGACTAGTCTGGTCAGGATATCTCTCAGGATCAGAACAAGAAAGGCCTAGCAATACCGTAGTAGTCCTGGGATTACAGGAGAAACACGTATAGTAACCATGATGGTACAGCTTGCCTCTTCCTGCTCATCTGTCCCCAAGCCAGTCAACTTTTTTTGTGTTTGTTTGTTTGCTTGGTTGGTTGGTTGGTTGGCTCATTGGTTGGTTTCTTGCTTGTTTACTTGGTTTTGGATTTTTTTTAAGATGATAGTAACTGTACACAAAGTGTGTGGTTTTAGTTGTTTCTGGTATTTTGTTTTTAACTGACTCCAAAAGGGAATGTCAGGCAGAGTAGCCCATCCCATCATTATGCTCTTCAGTAATTAGGCCTAATTGCCAACACATCACTTTTTGTACATTGATTTCCAGTTCACACACTTCTTTTTTGTACTAGATGTTACCACATTCATTAAATTATATCAGTAAGCCTTTTTCTTTAGATTAATTCAACATCTCCCTTTCATACCTTCCACATCAACATTCATCATTTCATATTGTGATATCTTATGAACCTTTACAATTGGGATAGGCCTGTCAGGACCCAATTATTACAATTATTATTAGATCCTCAGTCTTTAGTCTACATGCCTCTCCAATCTTCTATTTGTTTAGTATAGGTCTCTCTTCTGTCTCCTTTGATAAAGTCTTACTTCTGCTGACACAAGAGCCTCGTCCACTATAGCTGCTTTTATTTGGAACCATCTCCAAGTATTTCTTAGCCTCATTAACAGTCTCTTTTCAAAGATCACTGGGAAATGTCTTTTCTATACTATCTATTCATTTTATTTTGGTTCTTCCTTTTATGGACTTGTGACCCAAATGCTAAAATTCAGGAGTTTCCAATTTTTTTCCCTATAATTTTTTCTGACTGTCCAATTACTTGATTACTTGATAAGACTTTATTGGTCTTATATTTATACATAACACCACATTTCAATACATTGACCTATATTCTGCAGAGGTACTACAGAGAGGTGGCAATAACATATTGAACCACCAAAATTTATTGCTCCAGAAAGCAATCTTAACTACACCCAGGACAATTGGATTTGATTTTTTAAACTACTTTGAATGATTATTTATCATTATCTATGAATCTTTCCTATAATGAAATAATTTGTGCTGACCACTACTAATAAACAAAACAAAACAAAACAAAACAAAAAAAACCATACAAAAACAAGATTGAGGGAATGGAGTGGAAGACAGGGGTCATTATTACAAATGTAGAACACAAGAGCCCTCTTCTTATTTTAGGTGTGATGATCACAATGTTCCTTTTCAGAAGTAGCAGTCTCAGGATGTTCACATCACCTTTTCCCTCCCATCTCCTGCTTGCATTTCTTATGTCTGTCAGCATGATAGGCCGTATGCCATCTCTTATGCACCAGCCACCAGCAGTATCCAAGTATAGTACACCTGTGCTTGGCAGAACATAACAGACATGTAATTTTATGTAATTTGGTATTAGGTGTCTAGCCTGTTACCGTAATCCTGTAATATTTAATTCAACAATAGGTTGGTTTATAAAGTGTGACTAATAGAACACAATGAAGTTAAATTTTCCAGTATTGCATGTAACTGGCAAATTGTCCATTAACTCAAGAAACACCCAGATCCTGTAATGGGTTATGTAGCTGGATCTGACTGCACCTTACTGTCTCAGTTCATACTTTGGATTTGATTAATTTGGACCTCACAATATTCGATAGATTCTAACTGAGCTAGTAGTGTTAGTGGAAAGCATCCTATGACCAGGCACTGACAAATCTAAAGTCACATTGTAATCTTACCAAGTGAAATATGAAACAGATGAAACATGTTTCCTAAAGTTATAGCTAGAATATGCAAAGGAGGGGCTCTTCTGGTGATAAGATAAGCAATATCACTTCTCACCAGTGACACTTACACAGCTTGGGAAGTTCCAAAGTAATGACTCTGATTTCTCACTACACAGCTAAGATCTATGCAGGAAAATTAATAAGTAAATGCCTTCATTTTATCATGATGGCATTTGGGAGTTTTAGAACCCTCTAGTCCATTAGTCAGTTTTGTTAATGACTGTGCTTATCCTTTTAATCATGTGCAACACATTGACTGAGCTTCATTTAGTTCAAAGTGCCTTTCAGAAGTCTGAACAGAATCTGAGTGGTGTAAAACTTTACCTTCTCCTAGTGCAAAAAAAATTGAACTAAATTTAGTGATTTAAATGGTAATGTTTAGATGTTTCTCTGCCCACCCACTCTGAGAAAGGCAGAAAACAGCATTAAGGTACAAAGTACTAGAATTTTATTTGAAATTAATTAGCTAATTTGTAGCCAAATCCTTCTATTCTTCTCCATGTGAGTATAATTTATTATCATCAATAATTGCAGGAATTTACATAGGCCTTCAAACACTCAGTGGAATGAATACTTCTCTATATGCAGGAATACAGTTATTCAAGTGCTTAAGCATTTCCAGGACTGGAAGAAATGTATTACTTCCTCAAGGAGAATCATGTCTATCTTGACTTCCGTAACACTACCAATATAATTAATTAAATAAACAGGATTCAGCCTTCAGTCAGCCTGGGGATGCTGCCAGACCCCCTGGCTTGAAGTGGTTTACAGTTTGGGTCAATAGCTCTCAGAACCACTAATATACAAATTATTCCAAGACATCTGTATACAACTATCTAGGTTCTGAAACTGTCCAGCAAATGGGTGACTAAACTGTAGGGATTCACAAACTAGGTATTCCTCCTGCTTTTGGGGCCAAATCTAGTATTCATGCCTCAAAGCAATGAGCACTGCAGACCCCAAATTCCTTTCTTACTATGGCCTTGGAGGCCTGGACCTAGGATACCTAGAAGCTTGCCAAAAGCTGCAGGAGGAGGAATCTGGTAGATAACTCTGTTCCTCTGAACTGTCTACAAAACATACAGAATTAGTCTGTTCAAGATACAGAGCATTCCTGGGGCCAGGCCAAGGCTGTAGAATAAGTTTCTACATGATCTAAGAACTTCCACAAGCCTTTCCATTCTTTGTTCCAACTGCAAAATACATTTCTCTTACACATCTAAATTTAAATTATCCAGATGCAATCTCTCACATCCTAGCTCTTCCACTGCCGGGGTGAGGAAGAAGGAAGTGATCACATGTGATAAATGATAGGCCAGTGGTTCCCAACCTTTTTGGCTAGAGGGCCACAAATATAATTTTTAAAACCCTGAAGGGCCACCACTCTATTTAATTAAAATAAAATTCAAAATAATTAATTAAATGCAAATTAAGGTTTTGTATTAAATTCATATTTAATTAATTAAAATCAAATTATTTTTGTTCAAAGGGCTACCTTCAGCCTGCCTGCCCAGCCTCTGGGCTGGCTGCTCACCAGCCAACCTGGGGGAAGGGCAGGAGTATCAGCCTCTGGCCAACCCGCTGCCTCTAGCAGCAGGGCCAGCTTCTGGGCCATCTTTTGAGGCCCCCCTTCCCCCACAGAAGCACAGTCTCCTCCTGCAACCCGTCCATGGCCTCACCAGCCCCTTCCCAGCCCTCCGCAGCAGCGCGACCCCCTCCTGCAGCCACGCTAGCCTGTGCCACCCACACAACTGCCCCATAGTTGCGCTACCCTAGCCCGCAGCCCCCCAGAACCTGCCCCATTCCCATCACACCACATCTGCATGGAAGGACTTGGCGGGAGGCAGGCAGCCATAGTCTGGCTCGTGTGAGCCACTTTAAAAAGCCCCACAGGCCATTTTTGGTCCATAGGCCAGGGACTGGGAACCCCTGTGATAGGCAATTATCTCACTATTGGAAGAGACTCAGATACCATAATTATGGGCATGATGTAAGAAACTGAATAAAGTAGAAAGTAGGTATAACTGGGCAAGGGATGTACTGTCCAAAAGTACATTCATGGCTAATGTCAGAGGGAAAGCCTCACTAAAGCAATTCAGTGTTAGAGCAAGCAGAGAAAAAAGTCACTAATAGGGAGTATGTAATGTGGTTTGCAGCTGTGTCACTCCCAGGGTATTAGAAAGACAAGGTGGCTAAAGTAATATTTTATACTGGACTGACTTCTGCTGATGAGAAAGACAAGCTTTCAAAGCTTACACAGAGCTCTTGAGCTCAAAAGCTTGTTTTTCTCACCAGTTGAAATTGCTCCCCACCTCTCACCTCCACAACGAAAACATGATCTTATTCACCTTGTCTGGGTAATATTAAGTGTGAGTAAAAGCAACCCTACTTGTACCATTAATATAGTAGATATCCCTAACATTCCCTAAAACAAACAAGGAATCCTGTGGCATGTTAAAGACTAAGAAATTTATTTTAGTCTTTAAGATGCATCTACACTGGCGCCTTAGGTCGACCTAAGGACGCTTAAGTTGACCTACCGAACTCTGCGTCCACACTCGGCACTTGTTAAGTCAACTTAAGAGCTTCCTTAAGTCGACTTAATAACACCACCTCTAAAGGTCGACTTAACCTTATTAAGTCGATTTAGTCAACCTAAAGCCAGTGTAGACTGGTATGTCTACACTACAGGCTCTGTTAAGTCGACCTAACAAGGTCAACTTAAGTCGACTTTAAGTGTAGACGCTCTGTTAAGTCGACTTAACAAGGTCGACTTAAAGTTGACTTAAAGTCGACCTTGTTAAGTCAATTTAACAGAGTCGACTTAACTTAAGAAATGTAGACACAGCCTAAAAGTGCCACAGGACTCCTTGTTGGTTTTTCTGACCTAGAGTAACACAGCTACCTATTTGGAACTTGCTAACATTCCCTTAAGCTTTAACAAATACCCACATTGGAGACATCTTGATAAAGGAAAAAAGCCTACTTTCAGGCCAAAAGTTTCAGCAATGAAATGAAAATGGTATCATTTTTTTCATAAAACTTAAATGCTTTTGATAATACTTATCAGAACAGTATGCACTGAAAATATGAGATACTTTTTAGAACATATGTAGCCTTACATTTTTATGTACTGATAAGCTATTATTTTGACATAAGCTTTATGCAATAACATATCTATCAATCATTTGTGTTTATGAGTTGACACCATTTCTGGGTTCCATGGCAACACCTTTTTTTCTGTTATGTTCTACTTGATTTAATTAAATAGTTCTTTTTGACAGTACATTACACCTGCATCACTTTTAATGTACAAAAACAAACAAAACTTTGTGTTCCTATTTCTGTTACCCTTGGGTCTTTGTGCTGTTACCTCACATTCTGCACCACCTATTAGATTTTGCCTCTCCAGAGGCTGTGAACTGGGGGCGGGGGGTTCCATTTGACTTTATGTGTCTACTTGCATGGAAAAATTTGCAGAAATGGGACCCGCGAATGTAAACTCATTGGGATTGTCTTATTTTCTTTGCATATTATCCAGAACAATAAGGAATCTATATTTATTGAAGCCTTGATATTATTATTAATATTATTATATAAAAATTAGGCCTAGACCAAAATCCTAAACAGAATAATTCAAGGTGTAATGAGTGGCAATTCCCTGTGGAAAGTTTAATTGCAATTCTATTTCATATGTATACTTCATATTTAAGGTAATATTAAATGAATATATTTTCCAGTCAAAAAAGATTCTGAAAAGGATTTGATAGCTACAGGGGTGTTGACCTCTTCTGAACATTCAATTCATAGTATGCAAATTTATTAGAGTAAAATTGAAGTCAGTGTTGTAATTGTTGTAATTGTTTTTCATCTAGATATATTCAGAATTTCAATGGTACATAAAATTAGAAAAAAAACCCCACAAAACACTAAATTCTGCTCTCAATTCCACTAGTGTAAATCCTTTGAAGTTACTCTGTATTTACACCAATGTAAATGAATCAGAATTTGACCTATGTACTGTAATTTGCATACAAATATATATTTCTCATCACAGACTAAGAGAACAAGACTGGCTGTTTTGACATTCTCTTTCCCCAGATATTTGCACTTACAGTAGTAATCCAACTTCCCAAATGCTCCTTCTTTGAATACAAAGATTCCACTCATCAGGAATCTTTTTAAGGAGGGGATGGGGAGATGGTGACGGTGATGGATTTCATAACTCATAACTCTTCTTTATATATATATATATATATATAAACTAACTATATGTATATAGCTCTTTATCTTTGAAAACTTGTGGCAAACGGGGGAGATCCCGAAGGATTGGAAAAAGACAAATATAATATCTATCTTCAAGAAAGGGAAAAAGCAGGATCTGGGGAAACTACAGACTGGTCAGCCTCAATCCCTGGAAAAATCATGGAGCAGGTCCTCAAAGAATCCATCCTGAAACACTTGGAGGAAAATAGAGTGATCAGGAACAATCAGCATGGATTCACCAAGGACAAATCGTGCCTGACCAACCTGTTGCCTTCTATGATGAGATGACTGGTTTTGTGGATGTGGGAAGAGCCATTGACATGATATACCTCAACTTTAGCAAGGATGATACAGTTCCCCACAGCATTCTCATTGGCAGATTAAGGAAGTATGGCTTGGATGAGTGGACCATAAAGTGGATAGAAAACTGGCTAGATCAATGGGCTCAGCAGGTAGGAATCAATGGCTCAATGTTTATCTGGCAACCAGTAACGAGTGGAGTACCCCAGGGGTCGGTCCTGGGGCTGGTTCTATTCAACATCTTCATTAATCATCTGGATGATGGGATAGATTGCATGGTTAGTAAGTTCACGGATGAGACCAAGCTGGGGGGAATGATATACACGCTGGAGGGCAGGGACAGAATTCAGGGAGACTTAGACAAATTGGAACACTGGGCCAAAATAAATCTCATGAGTTTCAACAAGGACAAGTGCAAAGTCCTGCATTTAGGATGGATAAATCCGATGCATTGCTACAGGCTGCGGACCAATCGGCTAAGTAGCAGCACTATAGAAAAGGACCTGGGGGTTATGGTGGACGGGAAGCTGGATTTGAGTCAATAGTGTGCTATTGTTGCCAAAAAGGCCAATGGCATATTGGGCTGCATCAGAAGGAGTGTTGTCAGCAGATCGATGGAAGTGATTATTCCCCTCAATTCGGCACTGGTGAGGCCGCATCTGGAATACTGCGTCCAGTTTTGGGCTCCTCACTACAGAAAGGTTGTGGACAAATTAGGAAGAGTCCAGCAGAGGGCAACGAAAATGATTAGGGAGCTGGGGCATGTGACTTACAAGGAGAGACTAAAGGAACTAGGCTTATTTAGTCTGCAGAAGAGAAGACAGGGGGGTTTGATAGCAACCTTCAACTACTTGAAGGGGTGCTCCAAAGAGGATGGAGTTAGTCTGTTCTCGGTAGTAACAGAGGACAGAACAAGGAGCAATGGTTTCAAGCTGCAGCTAAGGAGGTTGAGGTTGTATATTAGGAAAAACTTTCTCACTAGGAGGGTGGTGAAGCAATGGAATGGGTTGCCTAAGAAGGTGGTGGAATCTCCATCTTTGGAGATATTTAAATTTTGGTTAGACAAAACCCTGGCTAGATTGATTTAGTGGGAGTGGTCCTGCTTTTAGCAGGGGGTTGGACTAGATGACCTCATGAGTTCCCTTCCAGTCCTAATATTCTATGATTCTATGATATATATAACTAACATCTTTTAACTATATATGTATATTGTTAAAATATGTTTTCAGATGTTGAGTTAATATTACAATCTTTTTAACTGAGTAGTCTTAGATTTTTTTTACAATGAATTTTTGCATGAGTGCCAAAAGATTTCATACAAATTGTAACAGATTTACAAAATAAATGAAATATTCTGAGATTAAATGTAACTGCTTTAAATCTTGAAAACAGACATTTGTCCTGGTATATCGAAGGAGGTGTAGATTACTTTCTTTCAGTGCCTCTCTAGGCTGTAATTCTTCAACCACTTATTAACTGTCAGGAATTGACCTCTTTGATTGTCATTGGTGTTTAATTAGTTACGTCCAGATTAGACTCCCACTGAAAGGAAAAGTACCTTTCCACTGACTTCAGGGACCGTTGGATCAGGTGCTTGATTTTTTCCGTGTGTTTGGTGCAATTACTTTGCTATATTTAATCAGTGTAGCAGCACAGACATTGTCCCTACTCCCTTCTAGAAAATTAAAGTTATAGGATATTAATGTATGGCATTCACATACGGAATGATCTTCATCTCTTCACGCAGACTGACCTATAGTCTGACTACATGAAGCTGATAAAGTGATCTTTTCTACAGTGCACAGAGTATCTGGTATTGTTTGTGTAAAGAGAATCATAGGGAAGGAATGTGCAGGCTCAGCAGCCACTCCTCTACCAGAACTTTAGTAAGAAAGACCATTCATAGATTCACAGATTTTAAGGCCCGAAGTGACCATTTATCATCTAGTCTGATCTCTTGTATTACAGAAGCCATAGAACATCATTCAGTTATTCTTATATTGAACCTATTAACTTGTGTTTTACTAAATTATATATTCCAGAAAGTCATACAATTCTGAAATGACTTCATGTGGTGGACAATTCCTTACTTCTGCTGGTTGGTGCCTTCTGCTTGTCCTTCACATTGAAAGTGATTTCACCCCATCCTCCCCTGAGAAATTTATCTGAGAAATTTTTATTAGCAAATGATGAAAATTGCTCACCCTACTCATCATGTTCATTTATAGCCCCCACCATCTCCTTTACTTCTAAAGCATAGGCCACTAGAGGAGGATATGGAAATGTGTAACACACAGTTCATTAGGAGAAACGTGGCCTAAGCATATTACTTATTGACCACCCTTTTTATTAAAAACAAACAAAATCCTCTTGCCATCAAAAGTCAGCAGTGGGGCTAAAACACTGTTTCTTCAATTCCAAAGCAAAAGCTTTCACCACCTGAGCTTGTGAAAACAGTTCTGTAAGTTGGTAGCAGTAGTAATTTCTTAGCATGTGTGTTACATTCGCGCGCACACACACACACACACACACACACACACACACACACACACACACACACTAATAAATAAATAAATAAAGTGGGGGCCTTCAGTCTACATACAAGACCAATAAACTCAAATCAAGGGCTATTATCAGTGTTTACAGTTGGAATCAAGTGTTTCAGGAAGTTCTACATATTATCCTTTCAGTTATTAATCAAAATAATTAATTTTTCAATGCATGCACATTCTAAATATACCTGTCATGTTAAAATTACATTATTTACACACATAAAAGTGGTTCCTCTTCTCTACAGTGTATACTAATGCTCAGTAAACAGAAGAAAAATGAAAGATTTGTATTCTTTCTTATTTACCAAATATATATGTACACACACACACGAGATACTTTGTATTTGAATCTTTTCCAAATGTTATTTGTCCCATAAACTTCTGAAGGATTTCATTTAATAGAATGTATTGAGTAATGCTAGGGATAAAACACACTTGTTATGTAACCGCTGTGTTCCATAAGACCTTTTATACATTCATATTTATCACATTTTCCGTTTACTTTAATGTTAACTTTAGAGCTAATACAGGTTTTAAGAACCCCAAGGGGATAATATATTTAAAATGTGAACATACAAAAAATCAAATGTGCTAAAGAGGGTCTTTTCTTTTAGAAAGTGCATTTACTGAGTTCGATTTATAGGTGTCATTATGCTTTGTGCTTCACAGTTGCATAGCTGGTAGCCAAAATAACAGAAGAAGAAAAGTTATGAGATGTTCTAGAAGGATTGAAATAACATTTTAATTATGCAGTGATATTTTGCCTAATTTCCAAAGAACAATTGAGATTCAGAAAAGATTTCAGCTCTTCAGTTTTTACTAACACACATCTATAGCTTCTGCCCTCAGTATGCCTGATTGCATGTCCTTAATGAACTATCAGTGCTGCAATAGAACACTGTCAGCTGTCAGAATAGCTCTGTCACCTACTGCAGAACAGAAGATACTGCAGATTATAACTGGATAGAAGTTACACAGGGATATAACGCATATTGCATCATCCTTTCTCCTAATGAGCAGGATCTTCCTTTGCTTCCTTGGCAAGCATTGGTGGAAGAAATACTACACACTCAAAGGCTGCATCTACACTTGTAAATTAAGTCGACGTAAGCTTGCTTACGTCGACTTAATTTACCCTGCGTCTACACTACAGTTTCCTTAAGTCGACTTAAGCAGCTTGCTTAAGTTGAATTAAGGAAAATAAAGTTGACTTAATGAAAATTAAGTCGACTTTATTAAACCTACTTTTAATTTGCCTTAGGGCTTAAGTCGACTCCCTAGAGTTGACTTAAGCCAGTGTAGACGTTGGGTAGCCCTAAGTCAACTTAGGGCTACCCCAGGACTGCACCAATGCCCTCCCTGCTGGGGGGGCACAGGAGGAGCCTGGTATGCCCCCCCACAGAGACCTGCCTACCCTGCCCCATGCTCTGTACAATGGGGCAAAGGCTGAGCCCCCTGGCACTGGGAAACGGGTGTCCCCCCTGCCCCCATGGACCTGCCCTAGGTCCCCCTATCCCTAGAAGTCGACCTAGGCGTCCAGTGTGGATGCTCTAGGTCGACTTTGTAAGTTCCCCCCAAAGTTGACTTAAAATTTAGGTGTAGACTCACTAAGTCGACTTAACTAAGTTGACTTGAAGTCGACTTAGTTAAGTAGACTTAGCTAAAGTTGACTTAAATTTCCAAGTGTAGACATAGCCAAGGGGTGCATCTACACTTACAAATTAAGTCGACTTAAGGAGGCTTAAGTCAACTCAATTTACTACGCATCTACACTGGGCTTTCCTTAAGTTGACTTAAGCTGCTCCTTAAGTCGAAATAAGGAAAAGTTAGTTCGAATTAATAACACCCCATTTTAAGTCGAACTAGCGGTTAAGTCAACTTTATTAAGTCAACTTAAGCCAGTGGAGACGTGGAGTAGTGCCTACATGGACCTTTTTAAGTGGACTTAAAACGTTAAGTTGACTCAATAAGGTTGAAAGGGGGCCACATCTACACTTGAAATGTTAAGTCCACTTGTATTAAGTTGACTTAATAAGATCAACTTTAAGTTGACTTAAAGTTGACCTTATTAAGTCGACTTCATAAAGTCGACTTAATTTTTCAAGTGTAGACATAGCCCAGGTGAGTAAGGGTGGCCAAATCTGGCTTATAGTGATTACATTTGTCAGACATGAATTTGCAGGGTGGTTTATAAAAATTCATGCTCACAAACTTCAGTTAATATTCAAGGAAGTGAATCTTCCTGAACATTGATGGAAAGCACCATTCACTCTAAGAATAACATAAAGTCAATAAAGGAAAATAAGCCCTTACTAGTCTAACACAGCTATTGCAAATGAATACTTCAAGTTTTATTTCTGAAAGACATTCACATTCTGCCTACCATAATAGCCATGCAAACTCATTTTCTTTAGTGGGGTAAAACTAAAAGATTTTATCCTGGAGTACCGACAGTACTTATCAGACTTTAATCATTAGTTAAATCTTGTTTAATTTTTATCCAACAGCTGGTTCACACAACACACTATAAATGTTCTTTTCATTCTAGGGATTGGATCAGTCAGCTCCTGAAAGTTTTTCTTGCTATCTGAGTCAGAGCAAGTTATGCTCTTTGCAGGACTATCACAGACGGTATGGGGAACAAAGGTTTATACATGCAAACTTTATACCGCACCAATTCATGAGACTGCTGGGGCTTGTGCCTCTCCTGAGGCACATTAGAACAGCCTAAAGGGATTGCCAAAACACAGCAGCACTTTGTCCCTGCCCCATCCTCTCACAATGCCCTCAAAATATCATGTGCTGCAGACCACACTGTAGGAATGGCACACATACAGCTGACTATGCTAGTTTTACCCTATTTGTGATCCTCAGCTCTACAGTTGTCTTTGTCTATCAGAACAGCTATGAAGCATCCCTATCTTGTGCTTTGAAATGCTGGACATTCTCATTTTTATTTCTTCATTAAACATTCTAACTCGATTTAGCACTCCCTGTTTGTGTCACATTCTGAAGTTGACTACAGCATTTTTCTGCCTCTGAACATTCCAAGTTCATCCAGGGACATTATGACTGCTTTGCTGGGGTTATTATTGATTGAGACTTAAATTCCTCTCAGGTCAGTTTACTTGAAAGATGTAGGAGAGCTCCGCAGTGTGGATGAGCAACATTAAAAGGACTAATGAGGAAAGCTAGAGAAAAGAATGGAAGGAAAATAAATGGGTGAGTATGCATATGTAGAAATAAGACCAAACTGGTTCCAGCCTGTGAAAAAAGAAACATTGAAATTTTTTGGGTACTTGGACCTGGAGAGATAAAGACAAATGACTCATTTAGATTTAGTGATGCATTAACAGAGCTTTTACTACCATTGGCTTTTACTTATTTATAGTATTAAGCAAGACATTTCATTGGGTATTGCTTTCTTAGAAACATGTAGGTTGTTCATATACCAGAATCAGTTCTTGACATGATTTTAGGACCTTGCTAAATGACAGATAGTGATGTTACTTAATCTTATCTATCCTTCATCACTTACAGCAGTAGGAGCTCATTGACTTTACCCTTATTTTAAAGAAAGCCTAAAAGGATTTAGATAACAAATAATTCCCCTTCCCCTATCCTTCAGGAATGTATCTGCAGAAAAAAGGCACTATATTTAACGCTGCATGGATAATCACTGTTCAAAGTTTAAATTGTCTCTGTGCAAACCACTGTTTAGGGATAATCCTGCAGGGATAATCACTGTTTCCCAAACCACTGTTTAGGTGGTCAGCATCTGGAAATGAAGGGCCTTCTTTCTATAAATAGCACAAACAAATGTGAAAGATGTTCACATTCAGATGGAAAATGTGATGTCAAGTACAAAACAACAGTAAAGCAAGATTTTATAAGTATTTATTATACTTAGGTATAAGGTTTAGTTGATAAAGTCTACTCTTGTTCCGTTCTTCTCATTGGAATATATCCCTAGCCAACATTTTGCATGAACAATGGTATCTTTATTAGGTAATTGTCCATAATATTATACCTGCTATTATAGTTCTCACTTTCTCTGGCAAGGGTTGCAGGAATCTTATACACAGACATTCAATTTATCTAATATATTGCAAAATATAACATGGATTTTGCAATTTAAAACTGAATAGGCCACTCAGTAGAAGATTCATATTAACATTACCAACAGTTACCTAGAACAGGCTTTCACACAACAGATATTTTTATTTCTTTATTTAAGTTTGATTGAAGACATCTATTCAGGACTCCAGATATTTTTACATTATTTAAGAACAGATAAACATGAGGATAAATATCCGTAGTTTTGAAAGTATCCTATTCTCCAACACCAACCTAATCCCTCAAAACACAATTTGCTCCCTTAATCAAATACAAATAGCCTACTCTCTCAATCACCAAGAGTCTAAATGAGAAATTTGTTGTCAATAGAAACCTCTGAAAGGAAGCAAGTCACTGTCAAACATCTGGGTTAAGCTAGCATGTCATCTATCTATCTATCTATCTATCTATCTATCTATCTATCTATCTATCATTTCACTTCTATAGCTCCTTTCATCGAAAAGCTCAACTGTGCTTCACAGACATTTAAGCTCAATAACACGCCAACATCTGTATGACTTCAATGGATGTTATGACTGCATTGAAAAGATGGGATTGGTACTGCAATAAGTATAATAACATCTCTGTTAAGTAGAACGAATTATTACATGCATTTTTCAGATAAGGAGACAAAGATTAAAAGTGATTTTCCTTGGAACATGATGTGATAGTGGCAGAGCTAGGGATAGGAAGTGCAGCTCTATGGACCTAATCCTCCAATTTCATTGTGGCTGTTAGGTAAATTCATAGACTTAATAAACAATGGCACAATGTTTTCTTGCCTTTGAACAATATAGAATGAAATTGTTTGTTTTTAATTAGGATCAGCTTTATTATCAATAATTTTCTGTGATTATTTTCTCATTTAACAAAAAGTTCTCTGAGTTTTCCTGGCCATTTCAGATTAGTTTGGGGATAGGGTATGGAAAAAAACAATCGGACAAAAACAGGATAGATTAATTAGGAACTTAATAATGGCCATACTGCTCAGAACAGTGGTCCATCTAGATCAGTATCTTGTCTTCTAATGGTGTCCAATGCCAAGTGTTTCAGAAGGAATGAACAGAACAGGTAGTCATCAAGTGATCCAACCCATTGTCCATTCCCAGCTTCAAGCAAACAGCAATCGCTGCCAATCCTTTCCTTCAGGAATTTATCTAGTTACAATTTTAACTCTCATGGCTTTGGCCTTCATAACTTCCTCTGGCAAGGAGTTCCACAGATTGACTGTGTGTTGTGTGAAGAAATACTTCCTTTTGTTTATTTAAAATCTGTTGTTTAATAATTTAATTTGGTGATTCCTGGTTTTTGTGTTATGAGAAGGAATTAATAATCTTTCCTTATTTACTTTTTTCCACACCAGTCATGATTTTATAGATCCCTAAGGGTAGGTGGATTTCAACAAACATTGTACAGGAAGAAAAAAGAGAAGCCTCATCCACAGCTTATTCAAGTCATCTAGAGTATTTTTACTGACTTCAGTAAACTTTATATCAGGCACACCATCTGCATTTTTATATTGTACACATAATTATTAGCCCACACACTCAATTGTTAAAATACAATGAAAGGATTCACTATAATGACAGCATTTATAAAAACTCTAAAAATGTTCCTTTTGTTATCTTATTTTATTGGCTTTCAGATTATTCACCAAATATACTTCTCAAACATTTCCAGTTAATTTCTTTCTTCTTCTTCTTCTTCTTCTTCTTCTTCTTCTTCTTCTTCTTCTTCTTCTTCTTTATTTATTTATTTGTGTACGTAAGTAGCAGGCTTTAAAGTATGAGGAATAAGGACATTTGTTCAATTTGTATTTTATCATGTATAGCCTTACGAATTAAGCTCATTAGGTAGTAGTGATTACTGTATGTTTTACAACATTTCAGAGAAAGCTAGGAAAGCGAGATAATTAAAGACTAGTGGATATGTTGCAATACTGACAAGCAAACATTATATTAATTGGATTAATATTGAGTGAGATTGATTGGTTAGAATTAATGATTTTTCAATAGCCTATGAGGCTGCTTTGATAGGGTTTATATATAAATATCAAAATGCTCAGAGATTTTGCAATTGACATAATAGTCTCTATTTCTGATGATAAAAGTTTTTTTTCTCTTTATTTCAAAGGATATTGAAGAATGACTGAATATTACAATGTGTCAATCTTTTTCATAATCTGATTTTGAAAACTGCTCTGCTACAAAATGAGTGCCTAAACTGTACTGAATAGTGTTCACATTGGTGTCAGTTGGTATGTGTGTATTCTCTCCATAACCCTGTGTCAACTCTGCTCTGATAGTTGGGTCAGCAGACCTCATAATACTACCCAGAAAGACCACAAACTCATTTTGGTGCCGAAGGTGCTTGGCCACGTTTATTGTCAACAAAACATGGTACTAGTGGCCTGGCTCCATGGTTACAGACACACTAACAGATATGTTCCAAACAGGTAGCCATGTTAGTCCAGTTCAGCAAAACAAACAAACAAGGAGTCTGGTAGCACTTTTAAAGACTAACAAATGTATTTATTACATGAGCTTTCATGGCAGAAAATCCCATTTCAAGCATCTGACAAAGTGGAATTTTCTCCCATGAAAGCTCATGTGATAAATAAATTTGTTAGTCTTTAAAAGTGTCACCAGACTCCTTGTTTGTTTTACTAACAGATATATGTCCTTCACAATGGACTCAACTCAGTCAGTAACAGAACACTCTGCTGCTCCCTCAGCTGGACATATGTGCCAATCCTATGATTTCTCTTTATACAGTGATACAAATAAATTGTTTATTGCCCTCCTGACATGGTTACTTACCAGCCACAGTAGGTTCAAACAAAACCTTCCCATTCATTATTCTATCTTCCTAGGGGTTGGTGTGTTCCTGTACCACTTCCCACGAATGAGTTTAGATGAATATCCAGTACCTAGAACTTAGGAGTGCCTGAGTTTTAGCAACACCTGCCATACCTTTGCCAAATTAGTGTACCGGACAGTTAACTTGTAAACAAGCATCTGCTTTATGACTGTGTTTGACTTTGGTTCATAGCTCGGCCTGGCTTTTCTGACTGTGGTTCAGGTCTCAGGTCTTGCAACAACCTCAGTCCTCCAGGTTCTCTTTCTTTACTACACACATCAGAGAAAATAATGCTAATGTTAGAAATAGTATAGACATTATGTTTTCAATGACAGACTGTGTTTATGTGTTTTAAAAATGTTCCCCATAACATATGGTCAGACTGTTTGCTAGCTGTAACAAGTGACATTGAAGCAAACTACCTGTTTCCTGTATTAAAAGAAAAATAGGGGGTTGTTTTTTTTTATTTAGGCTCTTTGGCTATGTCTACACTTGCACTTTTAAGTTGACTTATTGTGTCTACACTTAAAATTAAAGTCGACTTAAAGGGGAACTTACAAAGTCGACCTAGAGCATCCACACTGGATGCTCTAGGTCGACTTTGTGGGGCTAGG
>ML685832.1:7524352-7545482 GCA_007922175.1 Pelusios castaneus
GGGGGGGGGGCATCCCCTGTGTACAATGGGGCAAAGGGGTACAGGGACCTTGGCAAGGCAGAGCCCTGTGTGTGATGCTGTCTGGATTTAAGGAAGCATTTATGATATTATTTTCTATGGATATCTCATAAATGCTATAACCCATAGGAACTATGTCATGTCTGGTATCAATAGAAAGGTAGTAATTTGCTGGGAATGATTATATAGTTTATGTCTAGGAATTCTATTTCGATTAGAAGTCAAGAATTTGATGTTATATCCATACTTTAACTTGTGTCATTCTGGACAAATACCTCAGACGGGAGGGTGTGAACAACCATTGTCTCCTTAATGTTAAGGAATCTGCCAGGTGATATGGTCCCAGGGAGTAAACTGATGAGCCATTAAGGACACAATGGTTGTATTCTTTTTTCTGTCCCTTTGCTTCTGCAAGCTGAGGCCTTATCATATGATTGAATAATGACTGTATCATCTTTCAGGTGATGGTTATTTTGTATGATAAATCAAATTTCATTGTCCTGAATGTTTACTTGTTTTTCTTGCTGTAACTTTACATCTTTTAATCCCAGAGTTGTGAGTGGGAAAAAGAAATGACAGAGAAAAATTCAAGTTCAGTTTTTCTTTGACAATAGAGGCAAATAGAATGATAAATACAACCCCAAATTGCATTTGCTAAACCCTGCTAAATAAACATACAACCAATCCAATTTTTGTAAATTCCCATCTCAGAATACTATGAGTCAGCTGATCACCTAATTGTGAATGTTGACAACAAAGCTACTTTAGCTATCTGCAGACCATAAAGTTTTGCCTGGCGTATGGCATATCCAGATTGTATTATAAGGAGAAAAGCATTGTTTTTGTTTGTTTTGGTTTTCAACCAGAGAAATAAGATTTTTATTATGAAACTACTAAAGCATATAGCTGAACTAAAGCAGGGTAGGAGAAGAGTATGCCAGATGTATCCCATTCCTCTCTTAGACATATACTTTAACAGCATTGATAAAAGGAACAATGCTCCAAACACCCAATTTTCCAGTGTTAGAACTCCTTAGAGCTCCCTATGCCTACAACGCAACAATTATATCTTTGAGCAATGCATTACAGTCTTGTGGTAGCAATAGCGCGGGCGCCATAACCGCCATATCTGAGGATCTGCGACCCAGTACTGGGAGCTGAGTACAGTCAGTTAGTTCATCATAAATCTTCAGGATCCTTAAGAACTGCTACAGGAACTTTCATTGTACCATTGATGACAGAGCCTAGAGTTCAAAATTGGAACATTTTGCATTCTTCTGTTTGATTGGACAAGGACACCTATTGCACTGGCCAGCTCATTTCAGAGAATAACTTCAGGAGGACTAAGCTTAGCAGGCTTTTCAGACACCATTATATGAATCAGCTGTATATGAGGATACAGGATGCAGGATGGGAGACTTTTTCCTGGGAAGCAGTGATTCTGAAAATGATTGGAAGTTGCTGAACATAAGTTTCCAGTATGATGCTTGTGGTACTTTTAAAGTGCCATAGGACTCCTTGCTTGTTTTGCTGAACTAGACTAATGCGGCTACCCCTTTGGAATTTGTGGCCAAAAAGGATAATGCAATCCTTGAAGGCATAAATAGGTATAAATAAATAATCTTGACCAGGCATAGAGAGGGTGATATAACTCTATATTTGTCACTCCTGAAATTGTTGTTGGAACACAATATCCACGTCTGGTGTCCTTAATTCAAGAAGTATATTGATGAATTGGAGAAGATTCAGCAAATAAGCACACCAATGTTTAAAGGACTGGACAACATGCCTTATAATGATAAATTCAAGGGCTATGTCTACACTAGCAATTTAGGTTGACTTAAGGACCCTTAAGTTGACCTAAATTACTCCCTGTCTACACCAGACTTTCATTAAGTTGACTTAAGAAATTCCTTAAGTCATCTTAATGAAAATTTAAGTCGACCTAATAAGAACCGCCCATTAGGTCGACTTAAGTCTGAAGTCGACTCCTTAAGTCAACTTAAGGACAGTGTAGATGGGAAGTAACCCTTAAGTCGACTTTATTAAATTGACTTAAAGGTGGTTAGGTCGATTTAACAAAGTGGACTAAGACAACAGAGTCCTGTGGCACTTTTAAAGACTAACAGATTTATTTATCGCATGAGCTTTCGTAGGAGAAAATCCCACTTCGTCAGATGCTTTGAAGATAGGAAAGTTACAGAGTGGTAGGAAATTAAATGCAGGGGAGTGTATGACATAGCATCAGGTCAGGCTGTAACAGCAAATCAAAATAGGTGTTAGGATTCAAAACACTGGGGAACAGCACATAGAGGAGGGGGAGGTCAAATCACTTGTTGTAATGCGAGAAAAATCCATAGTCCCTGTTTAACCCCAAGACAACTGAGTCAAATTTGCATATAAGTTCGAGTTCTGCAGACTCTCTTTGAAGCTATGATTTGTTATTCATCTGTTTCAACACAGCTTTTCTCCCACGAAAGCTCATGCGATAAATAAATCTGTTAGTCTTTAAAAGTGCCACAGGACTCTGTTGTCTTTCTACAATAGACTAACACGGCTACCCCTTTGGAAAGTGGTCTAAGTCGACTTAACTTTAAGTCGACTTAGTCCACTTTGTTAAATCGACTAAATAAGGTCGGCTTTAAGTCAACTTAAAGTCAACCTTATTAAGTCGACTTAACAAAGTCAACCTAAATTTTTCTAGTGTAGACATAGCCAAGGAGCTCCATGTATTTAGCTTAGCAAAGTGAACGTAGATGGGGTAAATTGCTTACAGTATAAAGTGCCTATAGAGGAGCAAATATTTAACAACGGACTCTTCCATCCAGCAGAAAATAGTTGTAACATGAGCTAATAACTGGAAGTTGAAAGTAGACAGATTTGCACTGTTAATAAGGCAACAATTCTTAACACTTATGCCTACAGAGGGTTTTATAAATATCAGTAGAAATATGTAAGTGTCCCCTGCATGGAATACTGTCCACGATCAGGACTTAACACATAACGTTACCTTATTTTTATCATAGAAGATTAGGGTTGGAAGGAAGCTCAGGAGGTCCTTTTTTTCCAACCTGCTCAAAGCAATCAAACCTCAACTAAATCATCCCAAGCTGGTTTTGTCGAGCTGCACCTTAAAAATCTCTAAGGATGGAGATTTGATCACCTCCATTGGTAACCCATTCCAGTGTTTCTCCAACCTCTTAGTGAAAAAGAATTTCCTAATATCTAATCTAGACCTCCTACACACGTACACTGCAACTTGTGAACATTGCTCATTGCTGTATGATATGCCAACAATGAGAACAGCCTAACTCCCCCCATCGCTATTCCCTTCTGTAGATTAAATAAATTCAGTCCCTCAGCTGTTCTTCATAAATCTTGTGCCCCACCCCCCCAATCATTTTTGTTGCCCTCTGGTGGATTCTCTCCTGATTGTCCACAAAGATAGCTTTGTGCTCCCTGTCCATTCCATCACCATTGCAGTTAGGCATCAATTTAGTCCTAAATGCCTAAGACACTTTTAAAAATGGGACTTAGGATCCCAACTTACTATGGAACTTTTGAAAATTTTACTCTTTATACTCTTCAAAAATACAGTCCATTATAATTAGTTAGGCACCTGCCACATTTTTGGGTGCTATATAAGTGTAGCAGGGTGAAGCAGCCACCCTTGAAGCAGGGCTCAGGAGGGCTCCCATGCTCCCCCTGCTGGATGGAGGACACAACTGCCCAGAGCCAGGACAGGAACCCAAAGGGTGGAGTCAAGGGGAGAGGGGACTGTATAAAGGGTGGGACCGAAGCCCCACCAGGGGAACCTCACAGGAGGCTGGCAGACCTGCCACCAGAGCCTCCCAGGAGATAGACGGACTGACCCTGAGAACTTCCACCATTGGAAGGTCCTAACCCTCCTCCAGGCGTGGTAAGTGAACACCCGGGCAGTCAGGAAGGAGGGACTTATCTCTATTACCTTCCAGGGAGGACCTGGAGGAGCTGCCATTGGCAGAGCAGCGAGAGGATTGGAGGCTATGTCTACACTTATAAATTTAGGTCGACTTAGCGTGTCCACACCTAAATTTTAAGTCGACTTAGGGGGGACCCTACAAAGTCGACCTAGAGCATCCACATTGGACGCCTAGGTTGATATCTAGGGGCTAGGTGGACCTGGGACTGGTCCACGGTGGTAGGGGGGCACCCCTTGTCAAGTGCCAGGGGGCTCAGCCTTTGCCCCATTGTACCTAGGTACAATGGGGCAAAGGGGGACAGGGACCCTGGAAGGGCATAGGGGCAGGGTGGACAGGGCTCTGCCCTGCCCTTTGGGGGGGCATGCCAGGCTCTCCCTGTGCCAGTCCCCCTGGCAGGGAGGGCAGTGGGTAGCTCCTGGAGATCCCTAAGTCGACTCTCAGTCGACTTAGGGCTACTCCAAGTCTACACTGCCTTAAGTCGACTTTAGAAAGTCGACTTAAGCCAAAAGTCAACTTAAAACGAGGTTTAACTAAGTTGACTTAACTTTTCCTTAAGTTGACTTAAGGAAAGTGTAATGTAGACACAGACTAAATTAAGTCAACTTAAGCAAGCTTAAGTCGATTTAATTTACAAGTGTAGACACACCCGGAGAAAGGAGCTTGCTCCGAATGGCCCTTGTGATTTGGAGGAACTGCTCTCTGTTGAAGAGCCTGAGGACCTGTGGGGGGGGGGGCCTGCTGTGAGCAGCCCTTGTGACCTTGAGGAGCTACCCTTAGTGGACAGCCTGGAGGAATTGCTTGACCTGCCGCCTATGGACTCAGAGGTCCTGACCGGAATCCCCCTGGCTATATACCTGGGCGCATATGAAGAAGACCATGGGACTCAGGTACCGGGGTGGGGGCAAGGGAGGAAATAGTCCAAAGACAGCAGGTAAGTGCTTGGCTGATTAGTAGTCGGCGTGTTTTGGCTGGAGCCCTGCTGACCCCAGTGGCAGACCGCTCTGTCACTGGATAGGACCCTGGGCTGGGACGCAGTGGTGCTGGGTGGGCCTGTGTCCCCCTCTTTCCCCCCCCATGGTTTCCTGAGCCTAGACCCTTCCCACCTTGATCTTCTACAGACTTTGTGTATTTGCCTCACACTGCCTGAAGGGTGGAAGGTGACTGACTCTGGGGATTTGCCTCGCCCTGCTTGAGGGCTGGAGACTACAGACTCTAGGTGTTTGCCTCGCCCTGCCTGAAGGGCTGGAGGTTATGGACTCTGAGTGCTTGTCACACCCGGCTAGAGGACCGGAACTATAGACCGTGGCCGTTGACCCCACTACAATAAGGTATGTGTTTTGAAGAAGATGGCAGATGAGTTTCTCCTGGAAAGCTAACAGGCACTTTTTGTTGCTTCGATTTTGATGGTTGGGTTAATGCATTACCTGCATGTGAGTATTTAATGTTAATTGGGAGCCCATAAATAGGTGATTAAAAGTTTTGTTAATTTTAGAGCATTTAGAATGATTATATAGGGACATATTTTGTCGCTGTATTAATCTAAATAATAGCAATAATAATAATTGCAGCGGTAATAATGTATAGAACAACTTTTTATGCTTCTGCCCTTCACAAAGCAAATTAATTTCTCATTACTTTAAACTTCTGCTTATTCAAGTCTTTGCTGCAACGAAGAATATAACACTGGCTTTTCTCGTTAAAGGGTGTAATTCTTTTTTTTTTAAGCATTAAGGTTACTATCTGACTTCAAAAATAATTCTTATAATAAGGACAGAATAGGATGCTAATTATGTTCTCTCTTTGTTTTAAAGGAATAATTTTTGGGTCAATATTTTTTAAAGATACAAAAGAGGAAACCAAGTATTTTCTTTTCATAAAAATATGTTGTGAAAGAAGCACTGAACAATGATAAATTGGAACCCCTTCTAGACAAATAAATGAAATCTCATACTAATACTGCTCTTTTAGAGGCTCTTTTTATAGCTATATTATTACTCATCTTAGCTTCTGTTCCAGGAGATAGGAGAAAACAGCTATAACTAGATGAAAAAGGGCAGAGTATGAACTTCAGTGTAGGATACTAAGTGCCTCTTTAAAAGGTATGCCAGGTAAAATGGTATCTTCTCATGTAATAACATAGAATTATTCTTCACTGATATTTTGAGGACATTATATTCTCTTCAGAGAGTATTTCAGGAAATTTCTTCATCTAATTAATATCAATAAGAGGCAAATGAGATGAGGAAAAAAGGACTAATTTGTTAAAAGTCTACAAGACTAAACGCTCCTTAATTGTTTCTTTAACACTTAAAATAGAATTGAGTAATTCATCAAATTATTTGCTTCAAATTTGCTTCAAGTTATTTGCTTCACCTCTTCTTAAATTGCGCACAAGAATCTTATAATTATTTTGGACTAATTTGGTTACATTTTTAATAAATTTAGCTCTTTTTCTGTTCATTGATTATCCATCAACAGATTATAGGCAAGATCTTAAACTCATATAAAATGGTTTAGCTCCATTGACTTCAGTGGTGTTGTATACATTTCTATCAGTTCAGGATCTTCTCAGTCACCATTGCTGTTAGCCATATTAATGTCATCTCTTTGTTTACACTGTGGGTAAATTTTTCAGAAGTACCTTAGGCTATGTCTACAATTGCAAGTTAGGTTGACTTAAGGAGGCTTAAGTCGACCTAATTTAGTCCCTGTCCACACCAGGCTTTCATTAAGTTGACTCACAAAATTCTTTAAGTTGACTTAATGAAAGGTTAGGTCGACTTAGTAAGAACCACCGGTTAGGTCGACCTAACCCTTTGGTTGACTCTTTAGGTCGACCTAAGTACAGTGTGGATGCTTAAGTCCACTTTATTAGGTCAACCTAAGGGCAATTAGCACCATCTTAATTAAGTGTTGTCTTTAGTCTTAATAAAGTATGATCTTTATTCTCCAGCCTGGGCCGTCCCTCACAATACATTGCTAGTGACAGTCAGCAAGTCCCCCACTCCCTCCCAGCACTGTAATCTCCTAGCTCAGTGACATGCACAGAACCACACCCACCTAGATCCCATAAACGTTTATCTGGTTGCCTGGCTGTGACACTGTTGGCAAGCTATACTTACACAGCCATTTACGGGTGGAGACATACCCAACTAGTTATATGAGTGTCTTCCCTGGTCATTCAGAAACCAACAATAAAGAGGCATGAATCAATTACCCCCCTGCCCTCCCAATTTGCAAGAACTGCACCAAAAGCAGTCTATCTCTAGAATTATATTAATAAGTCCATTCCCACCTCATAGTGGGAAGGACATACAATAGTTTCTGTTACGAGCTAAGATTTCTAGATTCTCCAATTTGGTACCACACTGGTTGAAATAAAACATTAAACAAGTTTTTTTAATTACAGGAAAGTAGATTTTAAGAACTGTAAGGGGAAAATGTAAAGAGATTAAAAGTAATTATCAAATGAAAGAAATATACCATCACAGTTTAAGTTGTATACATTACCGATATTTGATTTAGCAACCTCACATTCTTGTTAGGTCGTACAAGCAGTTTCTTAAACGCAGGCTGAACAACCTTCCCAGCCCAGGACTCCCTTCCCCACTTTCAAAGCTTTTCGTTTCCCAATATTTTATTTTATTTCAGGTGTTGAGTTAGGGAGAGAGACAGAAGCAACGTGATGATGACATGCTCCTCCTTTTATAGTCTATTGTAATTTACTAGAAAAATCCATGCATGTGATGTGGCAACTGCTTCCCATTGGTCAATTAACCCCATTGCAAATATGCATCTGAGAGGGAGCCTTCACTCTAAGCAATTCTGATAGTGGAGTCTTTCCTTGATGGCCCATTATTACATCTGGCCACTTCAATGTTGTATGAGAAAAGCTGTGTTAGGTGGTTCCCATCTCACAACATGTTCTAGTATTATTTACTAGAATATTTTATAACTTCATATAATATGGTAGCACATTCAATCAAAACAAAATTAATGTTTAACAGATCAAGACTTTTAAAATAATACCAAATAAGGCATACTTTGTTCAGAACTCACCATAACTATATGACAGTGACAATTTCCAGAGGGGTAGCTGTGTTAGTCTGTGTACAGTAGAAACCATGAGAGTCCTGTTACACCTTAAAGACTAACAAATTTCTTACGGCATAAGCTTTCATGGGCTACAACCCACTTTGTCAGATGCCTTATTAAGTTGACTTAACAGAGTGGGTACACTTTAAGTCGACTTAAGTTGACCTTGTTAAGTCGACTTAATAGTAGACATAGCCATCGACACTGGCTTTAAGTCAACTTAAGAAGTTGACTTAAGGCTTAAGTCGACCTTCAGAGGTGGTGTTATTAAGTCAACTTAAGCTGTTATTACTCGATTTAAGGAAGCGCTTAAGTGGACTTGATAAAAGTCCATTGTGGACGGGACTTTGTGTAGGTTGACTTAAGCATCCTTAAGTCAACCTAAGTTGCCAGTGTAGATGCACCCACAGGTAGGCTGCCATTCCAAGATTGGTGTTAGCAGCAAGGAAAGTGTGAGGGGGCTGTGGGCCCTTTTGACTTCACCATATCCCAGCCCATGGCCCTAACAATGGTGGAGGGTTCCTTCAAAATTTAGGGTACAACAGACCTGAACAATTATCTGGTTCCCTTGGTCTCCTTCCTATCCCCCCTTTCCTGGAGTTCCTGGACTGCAGGGTCATTGATGGTCTCCGCAGGCTAAACTGTAAGGGGTTGTCCAAACAGGCCCTTCCTGTTGCAGGTGGAAGGCAGCTCCTCCAGGTCCACTGAGTTCCAGGTGGTAGGCTGCTCCAACAGCTTCTCTGTGGTGCAGCAGTTGGACATGCATTCCAGCACCAAGGAAAAGACATCCTTCTCCTCCAGCAGCTCCAGCACAACTGAGCTAGAGGGCTAGTCTTTGATACTTCCTGTTCCATCCCCCTTCTTCCAGTGGGGTGGGCATGTCTTGGCTCACCTGGTGGGTGGTCCATCTTTTAGGGAGGACACAACCCCTCACTATAAACCCAATAGACAAAAATTTCACCTCACTGGCCAGGTCACATACAGTAGTCTTAGATTACTTTTTAGTACACTTAGATTACTACAGAGCATTTCCTTATTCCTTACAATAACTTTTGTGTAAGCATACATATTTGAATGAATATAAATTTCCCTCCAATAGGGTTGGCAAAATTTTCCCTGACTAAATGCCCTAAACACAAATATTATATTAAAAATGGATGGTAGATCCTTTAAAAATGGTTTACACTAATTGTCACAAGGTACTTTTATGAAGTATTTGTCCAACTCTAGGGGCTGATTCCTAAAAACTGCTAAACAGTCTGGCAAGGGATTGAACATCTTTTACCCACTCTGATTTCAGTTGATATTGAGAATATCCTGCACAAGATCAAATTATGAAAATTTAATATTTAAGCAGGATTAGTTGTTTTTAACTAGGCATGCAATTCACAGGAAATATTTCCAATCCCTGACTACATGAGCATAATACAGAGGACAAGGTTGCTGCTGTGAATATTTTCCTTCACTAATTCATAGTGTCTCCCTAGAAATGCTCTCCAATACTGTCTTAAAATTATGAGGGGGAGGGGTTTCCTAAGAATATTCCAAGTAAATTCCAAGAATCACTAGAATATTCAAGGAAATCAAGAACAAAACTGGTGCAAACAGTCAGAGTGATTTTTTTTTAACATTAATGCATAATTAACCACATGATACTTCTGTGTCCAAAACAGGATTAGACATTTATATGAATAATGAGAACTGGCAGAGTTACAGTTAATAATATGAAAAAAAAAATATATGGGATCTGAACCTTCATGTGTGTGGTAATAACCCAAATAATAATTGCCTGGAGTTAAGAAGATACTTCCCATATTTTAGCATCTTTCCTTCCCTCTCCCCCCATTAGGTTATGTCACATCTGCATACTGCAGAGTTTCTTGTACTTTGTGCTGGACCATCTGATACTGGTCAACACTGATTAGGGGCTACTGGCCAAAACTACCCTGTGGTCTGATCTTGTTTAGCAATTCCTGCATTTCTAGACATTCTTTTAAAAAATAGGTGAATAAATACATAAAGAAAACATTTGAAATTTTCACCTATTTACACTTTTGTTTCTTTACCTTGAAATAAACACTGATTAATACTCAGTGTTGTAAAATAGTTAAAGGGAATTACATATAAGATTTATAGTAAAAAAAATAGCAAGTGCAATTAGTATTCCATAAACAATGTGGCAATTTCACTCTATTTATTTATATTGGGTTTTTTAAATTTCACTCTTTAAAAAAATACTTTTATTCTACTGATTACTGAACTGTTTCTTGGAAGTATGAAATATTTGAAATTTGAGTTCTTTTGCTGAATTCTGATGAGGCATATATGAATTCTGATGAGGCGCTGTATTATTTCTGTTTCCTGTATAAATGTAGCCAATTTTAATAACCAAAAATATGTATAATTTTTTTTTAAAAAAGCACTAGACTTTTGAGTTTCCATGGACAAGGTAGAAAATAAGTACTAGGGCTATATCTACACTGGCAAGTTAGTTCGAATTAAGGAGGCTTAATTCGAACTAACTAAAGCCATGGCTACACTAGGCTTTAGTTAGTTCAAATTAAGGACTTCCTTAATTTGAACTAATAAGTTTCAATAGGGTATTCGAACTAAAGGGTTAATTTGAACTAAACTAGTTCGAATTAACCAATGTGGCCATGGTAATTCGAACTCATTTCTTAGTTCGAATTAACTGGCCATTGAAATGAATGGAAACCGCTAATTCGAACTAAGCAAGTGCTTGCTTAGTTCAAACTAACATTCCAGTGTGGTCATGCTAGTTCAAATTAAGCTAATTCGAACTAACTAAAATTAGTTCGAATTAGTTAGTTCGAACTATCTAATTCGAACTAATTTTAGAAAGTGTACACATAGCCTAGTATATTTCTGAAAACATTCAACTGTTTCCTTTCTGGGACATACAAGCTTTGCCCGATCCACCCATCCCATAGAAAAAAAATCTGTGAAGATTTACTAGTTGCTGTAACTTTTAAAATTAATTTTCTCTTGCCACATTCACCCAGTGTATGTGTGCATGTATTTTGTTCCTCAGTCATCTACTGCAAACCATTAGCACTGAGCCCTTTGTCCAAGGGGGTCAAGGACCCTGGCAGGGCATAGGGGCAGGGTGGGCAGGGCTCTGCCCTGCCCTGTGGGGGGGCATGCCAGGCTCCCCCTGTGCCCTCCAGCAGGGAGGGCATTGGTGTAGTCCTGGGGTAGCCCTAAGTCGACTTAGGGCTACCCCATGTCTAAACTGGCTTTAGTCGACTCTAGGGAGTCGACTTAAGCCCTAAATTGACTTATTTCAAGGTTTAATAAAGTCGACTTAATTTTCATTAAGTCGACTTAAGGAAACTGTAGTGTTGACGCAGGGTAAATTAAGTCGACTTAAGCATGCTTAAGTCGACTTAATTTACAAGTGTAGACGCAGCCATAGTTTATTATTTCTGGAATCATTGGTTTAATCCCAAAAGGAATGAGAGTTTATGTGACTGTGACACATGGATAAAGTCACAAGAAAAAAATTAGTCATGGCAAGACTGGAACAGCTGTCAGCAGTGTGTGTAAAAGCAAGAGACTGCTATGCCATGCCCAGCTACGAGGGGGGTGTGCCAACTAGTGAGTCACATGTACCACATTCTGCAATATATGATTAGGCAGCGTGTCTGTGACTGGGGCCTCCTGGGATACTCTCCTGGACGTGCAAAAATCAGAGCAAGCTGCAAAACTGGGAGCCAAACTCCACAAACACTGATAGATGATACTTAAACCAGTCTCTCTATCAGTCACAACCAGGCTTCTGGTTCCCCACTCTGGGTACCAAGAAATCTGCTCAAAATGGAAACAGCTCCCTTTATTCCACTCCAGCTCCTCTGGCTCCCACGTAGCCAAACAGTAGCTTAAAGAAATAGGTTCTTCTGACCCCAAAGGGACAGCCACATCACACAGAATAATATAAGTTTGGATCTAACCCAAAATACCACACTGATAGCTGTGGAGACCCACCACTAGCAGTGTGGATGGTCGTGGAGACCCACCACTAGCAGAGTGGATGGTCCAGGCCCATGTGTTGTGCAGCACTAGGCGCCATGTGTTGTGCAGCACTTGGGAGAAGCAATGGTTAAAGGGTAACTATAGAACAAGAATGCAAGGTCAGAAATGTAGCTGCAGCGTGGGAAATTAAGGAGTCAGTCTGAGCAAGGAACCAGTCTGGTAAATAAGAACTCAACACAGCTGCATGATAAGAAGTTGTGATTAGGCCAAGAACTGAAACCGTGTTGATTTAGATGTGAACCTGTGAATGTGGAAAATTACCAAGTATACTATCTGTAGGGTATAAGAATGGCTGTAAGCTGCTAATAAAGTGATTTCGTGCTTGCATCAGCCGGAGTCCGTGCCTTCATACACCACAGATAGCCAATCCTTTAGTAACTATAACTAAAGGCTTAATATAAAAGGAAAAGAAACAAAATATGACAGAGGTTTAAAGATCAGAATGAATCACATACATACAAATAATTTAAAGTTCATGTAAAGCAGTTTGCAGACTTGTTCCTCTGGTAAACACCCGGCACCTGGGTGGGCTTCAGTCCTTTATCCAATCGCAGAGGAATAGTTCCAGAGATGGGTGTTGGCTGTAAACTGGGGACTTGAGACTGCTGTCTTTTATCACCTCTGGCCTTCTCCATGCTGTATGCAGTTCTTTCCAATCAAAATGGAGCTGAGTCACATGTTCAAGTCCTAGTAGCTCAACAGGTTTCTCCCTGGGCCCATTGCAACTGGGAGCTTTCTTAATGGGCCATTAAGGAAACAATGGCTGTAGACATCCAGTCTGGGGACTTCCCCAGAATCAAATAATTCCCAGCAAAATACTGCCTTTCTATTGATATCAAATGTAGAAGAAAGTAAAAGGTTAAAATACAAAGACAAGTAAAAGCACCTAGGTGCTGGCCCAAGGCCTAACAAAGTAATTCAAAGCAATGTACTGTAGTGTACCTTCCAAAGAATGTACTGTAGACCTGAACTAAAGGTACTGACAAGATACAGGTTGTGAAAGTCTGATTTCACTAAAATTGGCAAGAAACAAGCTGAAATTGCAATAATAAGTACAAGAATCAGAATGTACCTTGAGGAAGGCGATGTTGGGTTGGTTGAACACCAAGAAAATAAGAAAAGATGTTTTGTATGGTTTGGCCCGTGCTAAGGTAAGGTTCGGCCAAACCATGACACCTTGATGTTTGGAGATGCCCAGTAATGTGTGGCACAATCAATGTGTGACTCGAGTAGAATATGGACCAATCAATGTATGGTCAGATGAGGGTATAAAAGTAGGAGCTCAGACTCTGTGCAGCCTAAAGGGGTGATGGCGAGTCCTACCATCAATTGAGCTGTTCCATTGCATTGAGAGTACATATGCTGCCAGCAGATCTGTTGATATAGATCACTTGCTATTGTGCAATAAAACCTAGCCTTCATTTCTACAAATATGTGTGGTCATGTTGGTTTCTTCAATCATGAGTGCTGCCTCTGTTTACCTCTTGCACACAGAGTATGCCTGGGCTCCAAATCACTGAGCTAACCGAGTTCTCACTAAAGATTTGAATCAAAGGTAACCCAGAGTATTAACCAAAGGAGCACCTCATTTTAGAATCATCAGGCTAACTCAGTCCCTGCTTCAGATCCAAGCCAGGCTCTAGATCACTGGGCTAATGGAGTCCACACTTATAAATCTGAGCCAGGGGTAATCCTGAGGGACCACGCCTTCAGAGCTTCACACATGTATTCACGCACGCACCAAGCTGATATCGGCGCCGGAGACAGAACAACACTGATAAGGACTGATAAGAACATCTCTCACCTGACAGGCCTGAACCACACAGCCCATAACACGCATTGTCCACACCAAACATGGCATAGTTCCTATTTATTATACCAGTTATGAAATATTAATAAGAAATAGTATCATAAATGCTCCCCTAAAATATTCCAGATAGAAACACAGTGTCCATTCATTTCAGGGGCAGATTATCCATCTAAAATTGCATTAAATGTCAAAGCCCCATTCATTCTTGTCTGAGCCTTGTTAACAGAGATTCAAATGTGTTATGGAAGCAGGAAGTAAGGACAGCATTCGGAAGACTGTGCAGAGGCACTGGGCTCTGCTTGCTATGTCATATAATCCAGCCCCGCTGTGCTTCACATGGAGGTACTCTGTGAGCAGAGCACTTACAGGGAACTGGTTCGTCTGCTACTTTGAAAATCCACAGACTGTTGTTCTGTCAGAAGACAGACTTGTGGGAATGTAGTTTACCTGAGCACTGAGGCTGGAGTACCAGCAGCAGAATGTATCTACTGCCAGTCTGCTGTTTTGGGGAGAGGGTTCCTTGCCCTCACAAAGACCTACATTACCCACCTGGTTACTCCACATGAGATGGAGCCAGAAGGTGGCCTGCTGTACATAATTTCTGTTTTTTTCAGGGCAGACTATGCTGTGCTAAGCTGCCGTAAGTAAAGAAAAATAAAGACATGGGCTTAGAGCAGGATGTTGCTCTACAACACTGCATTTAGAAAAAGTAAGAGGAACACAAATACAATTGTCAAACACAGATTAAAGCTCAAACATCTTTGTGCTAGACAGGAACAACTGTATGTGACATACTTCTGATCCATCTACAGAACACACCATGCTGCTCCTTTCATATACAACATGTTGGTAGGGGTATCCATATTAGGAAAACAGAGTTTAAAGGCTGGGTAAGAGGTTTCTCTCTTATTCCAAATTCCCCCTCCTCTTTTTCCCATTGCTCTCTCTTATTCCAAATTCTTTTTATGTTTCCTTTTTACATGCCCTGACAGTGGTGCTGAATGCAGATGAGAAGCTTCTTGTTCTAAATCTTAGGCAGTCATTTCTGAGCCAATGAAAGATTACTTACGTGTTTTTTTTTCTAATTCTTTGAATTACCTACTTACTTTTCAAATTGAGACGATAACCAAGGTGAATCTGTGTTCTGAATCTATTTCATCTTTATCAAAAAACATTTGTGGCAAAGTTCTCCTTTTTATTCCATGTTTGTACAATGCTTAGCACAGGGAGAGTACTGGTCCATGACTAAGGCTTTTTGGCACAGTGGTAATATAAATAAGAGCAATATAAGCCCATTGCCACTAGATTTATTTCAAATGACACTAAAGGAGTAAAGGGGGACTTTGAATGGCAAAAGTCAGAAAAGTTCCTTTTAAAATCTAGTTTGGGTTGTCTGTTTAGCTGTGTGCGTGTGTCCCTGTGTATCTGTTCCCTCAGGTTACCCCTGGCTTAGAAACCAAGTGGGGACTCAATTAGCTCAGTTGTCTGAAGCCTGGCTCGGATTGATTTAGGGGGAGTTGGGGTGATTTAGGGGGAGTTGGGGTGATTTAGGGGGAGTGGTCCTGCTTTTTAGCAGGGGGTTGGACTAGATGACCTCGTGAGGTCCCTTCCAACCCTATTATTCTATGATTCTATAAGATGGGGACTCTTTTATCCCAGTTGCCCTGAGCTGAGGTGCTCCTTTGGTCAGCACTTGGGGTTACCTTCATTTTAGACACCAAGTGGGGACTCAGTTAGCCCTGTGGTCTGAAGCCTAGGTGTATCCTTGATTTTAGAGTTTGTCAAGATGGATACTCTGAGGTAACACTCATGATCAAAGAAACATATGATCACAGATCTTTGTAGAAACAAAGGTGCTAGCCTAGAATGTATTGCAACATAGCACAATGGTAAGCAGCCTATATCAACAGGTACACTGACAACATTCATGCTCTCAGTACAACGGAACAGCTCAACTGATGGCAGAGCTCCCTTGACTACACAAAAACTGGTCTCTTGAATGCTCTCTTTTATACACTGCTCAAACCATTTGTTCAGCCCCTTTGTCATTAGAAACTACCTTATTTTACCTTATTATCTCGATTGGTTCACACATCCCTTTCTTAATGACAACCATTACCTTGATTGGTCCATGCATAAACATTTCCATCCATCATGATGTCATTCTGCAGTTTGGACAAAACATCCCTTCTTATCTCTTTGGTGCTAGGTCGACCTGATACCTCCTACCGTTGAGGTGTACTTTTCCACTCTCATGAATTTCAGCTTACTTCTTCTCAGTTTCTGTGAGGTCAGACCTTTAAAACCTGACTCCTGCCAACTTGATCATTTTTCTAGCTTAGGCCCACTTCACTAGGCCTTAGTCCTCATTCCTTTTCTACTAGCCTTTTAATTTAGCCTTTTACTTTCCCCTATGCTGTTTAACTTTGGTTAAATTCTTAAAGATTCATTTGGCTAAAGAGAAAGAAAAACAATGAGAATTACTCTATTGCCTGGTGGTTAGGTTATCTCCTTTGGAGGTGTAATAACTAGTGTCTAGTACCATTGTTCTTTAATTATTAATACATAGTGGAACAGCTTTAACAGGACAGCTTGTGGTAGGCCTTTATCAGAATATTCCATAGCTCAGCAGTTAGAACTCTTTCTAGAGAGCTGGGTGACCCCTGTTTAAATCTTTTCTTTTCTTCAGAGAGAGGGAAGAATTAAATATGAGTCTTTTACATCCCAGATCAGTGTACTAATTCATTTGGCTGAATGTTATGAGTTCACTACTTCCTGCTCCAGCCATCTTGTATGGAGAGAAGCAGGCACCTAATTCATTGTTGAAATATAGCACTTACACACCAAAGCTGTCTTCCTCAAAGAAAGGGGTAAGTCTTAAAACAAACCTTTCTCCCTTGTATTGGCTAGTTGAGGCAGTTCCAAGCCTACCATGATGGCTTTGTGGATCCTAATTTTAGCTAACTATTTCTCCTCATTCATTGTATAGGGGTGCCTGCCTATTTACCTAATTCAGGCTTTGTGGACTGCATTAAGTTTATAGATGCTTAAACTCCTTTGTGGAGCCAGGTTTAAGAGGCATCAGTTTTCCTGGTAAAATTAATACATCCTAGAGGTGCTTAGTGAGCCCTACTCAGTGTTTCTTAATTAGCACAACACAGTCTGCAGGATGCAATTACAATTATAAATAAAGTGTATGAAAACATATTTAAACTGTTATTATTTTAAAATATTATGGTCTTGAATTTATATAAACTTTTCTGGTGCCAAAACACTAGGGACCTGTCCATCTGGAATTTTTAGAATAAAAGTTAACTTTTTATTTGTTTGGAAAAAATGTTAATTAATCATATTTTCAAAGTAGCATACTTGGCCATAGTAGCTTTTGAGTTACCAGGAAATGTTTAGTAGAAGGATAAAGGATTTTTTTTTTTTTTGAGAAATTAGGAAGAAAAAGGAATGCCATCTCTCAAACACTTCAATAGTGAAAACACCCCCTTTTCTACCTAGCCTATCCACATTTCAGAAACTTCCTAGAGTTCTGAATTATCTCTGACTCAACACCCAGAATATTCTTAGAAAACCTTGACTCATACATTCACCCACAACACCAGGCTCAGATAAACAGTTCAAACATTCAAAATTCTTCCCAAATTCTACTTGTCATTCACCATCACCAGGATCAGAAGCCCTCGACCCCATCCAATTTGTTCTGGGATGTGGAAACAAGAGCAGAGGCAGGAGGGAGGATGTGCATGTGATCTAAAGTAGTCTCACAGAAGCTTGTGTTGTCTGCTCTGTATTTTCCCTTTCAAGTCTGCTGCACGTATGCTGCAGGACCAAATATTCTCTTGTGGTAGCCATACATGCTAGGTTTTCTACAGCTGCAACAGCTGCAATGCCACTAGGAGACCCTCAGAGGAACAGGTGGTACCAGACTCTTCAGAACATTAATTTCACTACAGATCTAAGGGATTCAGCCCCATTAGTCTGAATGATGAGGCACCCTTGTGAATGAGTGAAGTACTACACTCTCATAACCTTTCATTAAAGAAATAAAGTCTCAACTACCTTTCTAACTATTTTTTGCCTCCCTTCAGGATTGGTTGTTTCAATCAACATCCTAAAACTGGGCCAGATTCTTCCCTGTCTGCAAGCCACAACAAATGCAGAGGTCCCTGGCTGAATGCTACTCCACAGGCTGAGAAGTCTGTTTCTGAGGTTAATCAAGGAAAGTAAATTATGACACTGCCTTCTCCCTCCCCAGAAATTTGGGAGATCAAGAAAGGGATCATATATGGCAGTGTCTGAATATTTAAATAATAATATTTTCTAAGGCTTTGTCTAAATTAGGAACCTTTTTTTGGGATACGCTATAATTATATCAGTGGCTGACATCCACACTGCTAACCTGGGGACAGTGGAGTGCATCCTGCCCAGAACGACTTCCACTGACTTAAGGGGCAGTGTGGGGAAAACTGAGAAAGCCATGTTTCAGCTCCCTGCAGGAGCCTCACAGGCTCCCCAGCTCCCTGTGGGCTGCCTCCCCACCAGGGGCATTGCTGGATAGGAAAAAGATCCAGGGCTGTGGCCCCCAGCCCACCCCTGCCCCCAAACCCCCACTCCAGCCCTCCTAACTCCCCAGCTTCCCCCATCTTCACTCCACCCCCCTTCAGCCCCCAAACCCCCTCCAAACCTCCCCAGGCCCCTCCGTCCCTAGCCCCCACTCGTCCCCCAACCTCGTCCATCCCTCCCCAGCCCCCCACCAAGTCCCCCTCCAGCCATCCATAATCCCCTCCAACCCTCCCCAGCCCCCACCAGTCTCCTTGTCCCCATGTCCCCTCCACCCCTCTCCAGGCCTCTAACTCCATCCATCCCTCCTCAGCTCCCCACCCAGTCCCCCTCCAGCTGCCCATAGTCCTCTCCACTGCTACCCAGCCCCTACCCAATCTCCTTCTCCCCATGCCCCCTCCACAGGCCTCTAACTCCATCCTTCCCTCCCCAGCCCCCCATGAAGTCCCCACTCCTGCCGTGCATAGTCCCCTCCACCACTACCCAGCCCCCACCCACTCTCCTTGTCCCCTCCACCCCTCTCCAGGCCTCTAACCCAGCCAGTCTCCTTGTCCCCTCCACTCCTCTCCAGGCCTCCCTCCAGCTCCTTCCCAGCCCCTTTACCTGGCCGGAGGCTTGGAGCTGCAGGGACTGCCGGAAGAGCCACTTCTAGGCCTGGCCGCTCCCACCCTGAGCAGGCTCTGTCTGAGCATGCTCAGGACGGGAGATTTGAATCTCCCCAGCCTGGCCACAGCAGGAGTCTGCGGCTTCGCTGGGACCCCTGGGTGGAACACAGCGTTCCGCCTGGGTGCACATGTGCCTGCTGGGGAAAATAGATTCGGGGCTCAGGATTTTCTACCCGGGGCTGGTGCCCTGCCAGCTCGATGACAAGGATGCCTCTGCTCCCCACACTGATCCCAGTTGGGATGCAGGGACTTCCAGCTGAGTGGGAGTATGACTGCAGCAGCCTGCTTCTGGGCTCATAGTTGAGAGGAAGTCTCCTACACATTGGTTGGAAACCAGCTGCAGCCCCCAATAGCTTGATGGTGGCTGCCCCCTGGCTGCAACCCCAGGCACAGGTCGCTATAACCCCACTGACATTATGGGACAGCACCAGACTCCATGCTTTGCAGCAGAGTGGGGCTTGGAATGTGGCAGGAGACCAGGATTCCGGGGCTTGCAAGCAGGTGGCAACTGCACATGACTTCTAGCCGAGGGGAAGATGGAGAGTCCTGCCATCAGTCTAGCTGTTCCATTGCATTGAGAGCATGAATGCTGCCAGTTCATCTGTTGAGATAGATTGCTTGCCACTGTGCTACATTGCGATAAAGCCTAGCATGGCACTTTTGGGTGCGTCTACACTTGTAAATTACATTTACTCTGTGTCTACACTACATTTTCATTAAGTCGACTTAAACAGCTGCTTAAGTCGACTTAAGGAGAAATTAAGTTGACTTTATAAAACCTCATTTTAAGTCAACTTTTGGCTTAAGTCGACTTTCTAAAGTCGACTAAAGCCAGTGTAGATGTGGAGTACCCCTAACTTAGGGCTCTCCAGGACTCCCCCACTGCCCTCCCTGCCAGGGGGGCTGACACAGGGAGCCTGGCATGCCCCCCCCCAGGGTGGCTCTGCCCTGCCCACCTTGCCCCTATGCCCTGCCAGGGTCCCTGTCCCCCTTTCTCCATTGTCTACACTTAAATTTTAAGTCAACTTTGGGGGGACCCTACAAAGTCGACCTAGAGTGTCCACACTGGATGCCTAGGATGACTTCTAGGGGCTAGGGGGACCTTGGGCAGGTCCATGGTGGCAGGGGGGCACCCCTTGCCCAGTGCCATGGGGCTCAGCCTTTGCCCCATTGTACCTGGGTACAATGGAGCAAAGGGGGACAAGGACCCTGGCAGGGCATAGGGGCAGGGTGGGCAGAGCCCTGTGAGGGGGCATGCCAGGCTCCTCCTGTGCCACCACCTTGACAGGGGGGGCAGTGGAGGAGTCCTGGAGTAGCCGTAAATCGACTTAGGGCTACTCCAGGTCTACACTGGCTTAAGTCAACTTTAGGAAGTCGACTTAAGCCTAAAGTTGAACTAAAAGCAGGTTTAATAAAGTCGACTTAATTTTTATTAAGTTGACCTTATTTTCCTTAAGTCGACTTAAGCAGCTTGCTTAAGTCGACTTAAGGAAATTGTAGAGTAGATGTGGATTAAATTAAGTTGATTTAAGCAAGTTTAAATTGACTTAATTTCTAAGTGTAGACGCACCCACAGCGACGCACCATGCAGCCAAACAGAAATCTGTGCTGGACAGATGACGACACTGATAAGGACATCTCCTTCATGGAATAATTTATACTCTTATTAGACTGTTGCTCACACATGTACTAAAGGGATAACAGCAGGCTACAGTTATATGATTGTTGAGAAGTCTGCAATAACTTTTAATTTAGAAATGTAAGCTAAATATAGTAATCTAAAAATGGTTGAAATAAAAATGATACTCATTGATCTGTACTGACTGTTTATTTTTAATTGCTTAGTTTTTGTTCACAGTTTTTTTTTAAGATTTTGACTTTCTGTCTGAACTTGGGATAGAGGTTCTTTCTTTCTTTCTTTCTTTCTTTCTTTCTTTCTTTCTTTCTTTCTTTCT
>ML685832.1:7545492-7576762 GCA_007922175.1 Pelusios castaneus
TCTTTCTTTCTTTCTTTCTTTCTTTCTTTCTTTCTTTCTTTCTTTCTCCTAAAATCTTAGAAATTTTCACAGGAAGAGTAAACCATTTCCCACACAGTTCTAATAAAAACTGTAATGAAACCACCAATTCATTGTATATAAGACAATAAACCACAAGTATGAATGCAGTACCAGCTTCAAGCATCTGAATCAGTGCCCTCAAAATAATGAGACACATTTAAAATAAGAGACTTAAAAACCAATAAATCCTGGGTTCTTTTTATTTAATTTTTAGAGTTAGAGCCTTTCTGGATCATATTTTTAAGCTTCACTCTGCTACCACAAGGGAACAAGTGCATAGGCCTATTCTCTTGTAGTTGCTCCTAAAATGGTGATCTCTGTCCAAAGCCCAAAGACTGTCCCCTCTCAAACTGTCTGTAGTTATTTTCCAATCCCACCCCAGCCCCTGGGCCCTTTTTCTTCTGGGCCCTGGTGGTTTCCTTTGTTCCACCTGAGCTAGGGAGTTCAATTTGCATTGCCTTTGTCATGTATATCTTCAGCCTTTGTGCTAAGATAGCTCTGCTGGTTTGAGCTATGCAACATACTTCACATCTGTACACATATGTGATGCTGCAGGAAACATGATGCCATAACAATATGGTAGAACATTCAAAAGGGAGCCTTGCATGGCATAATTGGGATCAAATCATACAATTACATTGCAAAAGTGAACATAAAAATTACACAGATTATTGTCCATTTTGCATCACTTGACACCCCCATACAAAAAAACCCCAAATCCATTAAATATTGCTAGACTAATCATAGAATCATAGGGCTGGAAGGGACCTCATGAGGTCATCTAGTCCAACCCCCTGCTAAAAGCAGGACCACTCCCACTAAATCATCCCAGCCAGGTTTTTGTCTAAAATGATAAAATTGAGTTTGGACTACACTGAAAGAGCCATAACATTAGATCTTTACCAATCTGGTGTGGATTTAAATCAGTATTTAGATTTATTTACGCTTCTATATATTGAAACAGTCCCTCCAGCTCACAGAAAATAAAAAGAGAAAAGGATCGGCAGGGAGGGGTTGGGGGGAGAGTCCTGAAGGAAAGGCCATCAAGCCCAACAAAGTTCTGATCTGCAGCCACATAAGAATTATTGCTTGAGTCTCAGTCACAGATGGTTGTTCTAAGTACATGTGAATTGAGAATCTGGGAGTGTGGGAAGTGGATGGCTCATTTGCATAAGCTTTAAGCCATCTGGGTCAATGTCTATGCAGTTTGCTGCTTTAGAGATGGTTTGTAATTTGTGGAGAGTAACCTCCCATTGTAAGCCAAGTTTCCTTCTGAATATGTTGGCACATTGAAGAGCCAGGGTCTACTGCCTTCCAGGGTAGTTTTGGCTGGACTGATTTCTGTTTTTACAAGTCGTTTGCATTTTCAACAGTGAATTAAACTTTTAAAAAATAAATAACAATAAATAAATACTAATAAACCATGTAATACATTAATACTAATTTTGCTTATAGACTATAACCACCTCCTCCTTTGCCAACATGATGCACAGAATTTTAAACATATTCAAATCATTATCATGCAAATAATATAAAACTTGATAAAATAATTTAAATGGCAATCAATGTCATACTATTAAAGCAAAATGGATTGTGTCTTAAGGGGCTGGGACTAGTTAAAGCTGAAAATACCTCTGAAAAAGTATAGTGTTCAGACTATTTTCTAAAAGGCTGAAAAATAGTTTAGATAAGTACACATACAAATCAAATATTCTTGTAGGTATGATTCTGTGTGCTCTTTAATTTCTAAAATCAACACACATTCATTCTAGTCTTGTGCACACACCCCCTTCTGGATTTAATGGAGAAAAAACTCAGAGGAAAAACTATCTAAACATAACTTTATTTTGAATGTGTTCACCCTTAATTTGGCAGGGACATAACTGCAATCTAGAATATGCACATATTTGTTTCTTGAAAACACCAAAGATTGCATATTTAGAAAAGCACATGACAGATGAGTTTGGTGGTAAATTTGGACCAAAATCCATGTAGAATTTTGTAGGACAGATGCAAACAGGAAGAAGAGGAGCAGAAACACACTGAAAAATCTAGCTTCCTTAGAAAACCGGGGTGGAGGCTAATCACTTTTTTTTTAAAAAAGCATGGGGCCTGATCATCCACTGTTTTGCATTTTATATTGTTATTCACACCTATGTAAAGTGACCAGGGCCAGATTAACGCAAAGGCTTTAGGGCCTGAAGCCCAGGGCCCCAGGTTAAGTGGGACGGGGTGCAAAAATCCAGTCCCAGCCAGCAGTTCCTGCTTCTGGACAGGCACTCCTTGAAGGGAATGTTGGAGAGAACTTCTTAACCTCGCTGCTTCAGGTAACGTAGTCTCCCAGCCACAACCCCCAACTGCAGGGAGATTGGGTTCTGATTGTGCCCAGCAGAACTGACTGTGATTCTCCCAGTGGCATAGAGGCTGGTGGTCAGTGCGAGGGCCAAGCCCCCTGGCGCTGGGCAGAGGGGGGTACAAGGCATGGGATGGCATTGGGCACCTGGGGAAGCACAAATGTGGGCTAGGTCCCCGGGCACTGGTGGGCTCTAGACACCTTCGCTACGCCACTGGGTTCCTCCATCTCCCACCCCACTCCCCAAGCTGCTGTTGCTGCCTGATCCACGCTCTATTCCTGGAATCCAGAGCTGCAAGGGGGCTGGAGAAGGGCAGGAGCTGGAGGAGGTGAAATGGGAAGGACAGGACAGGAGGGATGCAGGGGGCAGTTGATGGCTGGAGGACGGATGAGGCTATGCAGAGGAATCAGGGTATGGGGAAGTTAGGGGCTGGAGAAAGGAGGCTGGAGCAGAGGCAGATGTGAATGTGGGGGGACACTCTGAAGGAAGGGGGGACATGGGGAGATGAGGCTGGAGGGAAATGTGAGCGCAGGTGTCCTACTGCCCAGGATGTCATAGCTCACAGTCAGCGAGGGTGTCCTCCAATCCTGACCTGGGCATAAGTCGACTTAATGAAAGCCTACTGTGGATGTGGCTTAATTTAAGTCAACTTAAGCCTCCTTAAGTTGACTTAAATTGCCAGTGTAGACATAGCCATAAAGCCCCTAGCATACAGCAGAGGTATAAAATGGAGGGAAGGGAGGCAGATAGATCTCCTGGTATGCAGAAAAGGGAAAATGGGGATTCAAGAAAGAAGGAACCCAAAACTTTGCCAATAGGGAGAATGGGAGACCCATGCAAGCTGCCCATCAGATTACTGTAAAGTAAATTCAAGCCTCCAGATTTTATGGCGTTTTAAGCTTCCTGGAATTTCAACAAGTTGCAGCATGGTTTCCATCCTTAGTATTTCTAGCACATTCCTAGACACTAATTCTGGCTATGTTTCCACTTGTACTTTTAAGTCCACTTTAACTAAGTCGACTTAAAGTCAACTTAGTTAAGTCGACTTAGTGTGTCTACACTTAAAATTAAAGTTGACTTAAGGTGGAACTTACAAAGTTGACCTAGAGCGTCCACACTGGATGCCTAGGTTGACTTCTAGGGGCTAGGGAGACCTTGGGCAGGTCCATGGTGGCGGGGGGGGGAACCCCTTGTGTGCAATGGGGCAAAGGGGGACAGGGACCCTGGCAGGGCATATGGGCAGGGCATGATGCTGTCTGGATTTAGGGAAGCATTTATGATATTATTTTCTATGGATATCTCATAAATGCTATAATCCATAGGAACTATGTCATGTTTGGTATCAATAGAAAGGCAGTACTTTGCTGGGAATGATTATATAGTTTATGTGTCGGAATTGTATTTGGATTAGAAGTTAGTTTAGTTAGGAATTTGGTGTTATATCTATACTTTAATTTATGTGATTTTATTGAAATGCCTGAGACAGGCGGCTGTGTAAAACCATTGTGTCCTTAATGTTAAGGAATGTGCCAGCTACAATGGGCCCAGGGAGTAACCTGATGAGCCATTAAGGACACAATGGTTGTATTCCTTATATCCTTAATGGCTCATCAGGTTACTCCCTGGGCCCATTGTAGCTGACACATTCCTTAACATTAAGGACACAATGGTTTTACAAGTTAAAGTATAGATATAACATCAAATTACTAACTAAACTAACTTCTAATCCAAATACAATTCTTATACATAAACTATATAATCATTCCCAGCAAATTACTACCTTTCTATTGATACCAAACATGACATAGTTCCTATGGATTATAGCATTTATGAGATATCCATAGAAAATAATATCATAAATGCTTCCCTAAATCCAGACAGCGTCACACAGGGCTCTGCCCTGCCCTTTGCTTAAGTCGACTTAGGGTTACCCCAGGGCTACACTAGCTTATTTCGACTTTAAAAAGTCGAATTAAGCCTTAAGTCTAATGAAAAGGTGGTTTAATAAAGTCAACTTAATTTTCATTATGTCGATTTTATTTTCCTTAAGTCGACTTAAGCAAGCTGCCTCTCAGTCTATTCTCAGCCCACTTGCCTTAGGGCCCCGGGTCCAGCTTTGAACCCCAAAATACCCCAATAGCTTAAACACCACTTGCCCAGAATGCCTTTTTGTTTATAATTTAACATATTCAGTGGACAGTAATTATAGCATATAACACACAGAGATACACTTTGCCTAGAGTCTAAAACATTGTTGTTCTTTATTTTAATCACAAGAAAAATACAGAGATCATGTTAAACCAATGAGCTCTACACACATTTTCCTCTCATGCTAGTTTACCCTTCCATTGAGAGTCCTTTGGGTACTGTCTGTATTCAGATAGATAGGTAGGCAGGGTCATCCTCATCCCTTGCCTCATACAATTCCTTCAGCAGTCCTCCTCATCCTGAACTGGTGAAAAAATGACAAAAGAGAAAAAACAGCTTCTTCCCTTTAAACTTTCCAACCCCACTGCCAGGTGACCTGCTAATCAGGCCCCTCAAGATACCAGAGACCCCTATCAGGTGACTTTGTTGCCATGTGACTCCTCCCCACTACAACATTTCTTCTGGTCCAGCCAATCGAGTGTGTAGTTATTCCATTTTAATGTGAGAGCACTTTTAAATAAAGGATCCTGTTTTGTTACCCTTTTGCCACTTTGGATTTCAGCCCAATATGGAAGCAAACCGATAATAAAGAAGGCAAATTGCTACACATTCAAAATGGGTTGATAAAGATACATACATAGAGTTTATAATCTTACACAGAATTCAGTTGCAAGGATTCTTTGCCAGTTCCCTCTGTGGGGGAATTGGCTCATGTCTTGGGCTCTGTGGGTATGTCTACACTAGAAAAGCTAAGTCGACTCTCTTAAGTCGACTTAACAAGGTCAACTTAAGTCAACTTAAAGTATATATTAATAATTAATAAAATATATATTAATCACGGAGTGTTTCAGGGGTCATTATTGGGGTTATCTTTATTGAATATACTTATTAACAATTTCGAGGAAGTGCATTGCAAGATGGCATAGTTTGAACTACCAATATAGTGTCATCAGCAATCTTATCTTTTTCCTAGGACTCACATGCGATATGGACACACACTATCAAATCTAGTTTAGGGACATGAGAATTCTGCTTCAGGTTGGATGTAAATAGCACTGCCACAATCTTTTCTGGATGAAGTCCATTCAATAGACACTTTCTGTAACAATTTGTATTGTATTCAACACTGAATACTTGGCAGAAACCAACCAAAACTGTTCCTGCAGAATCTGCCCACCATTGTCAGTGAGATACAAAAACGGGATCCTCATTCTTTATCTAATCATGGATGGCCAATGATGTGTTAATCACAACTACATAAGAAATCCTGTACAACATTGACTGCCTAGATATAATAGACAAAACCATTTATCAAAACTAAAAGGCCCAACTAGGTTTTCTCTATCCACAAATCTTCCCCTGTTTATCTACAGGAATAAATACCCCAAAATCTTGTAAACAACCTCCACATTCCCAGTACATGGCACTGATCTGTATTCTCCCAGCAAGGAGGGAGCTGCGGCTCTCCGGGAAAAGGGAGCCATGGTTCCCCCCCAGGGACAAAGAAGCCGTGCGCAGCTTCCTGGTGAGAAGGGAGCCGCACCTGGCTCCCTTCTACCGGGGAGCTGCGTGTGGCTCCCTTGTCTCTGGGGGGAGTCGCAGCTTCCTTCTGCCAGGGAGCTGCGGCTCCCTTGTCCCCAGCCCTAGGTTGACTTAGGGAATTAAGTTGACTTAGGGCGTCCATACAGGTTTTAGGTAAAATTAACAAATCCACTTAAGCTTTAAGTCGACCTAAAGAGTGGTAGTTATTAAGTCGACTTAATGAAAGCCAGGTGTGGACTTTGTTTAGGTAGACTTAAGTCGACCTAACTTGCCAGTGTAGACATACCCTGTGTGTTTCTGCTATCCATTCACCCCTATGCCCACTTTATTCAATTTCCCCCAACCAGTGATTCTGTGTGGCTCCCTGTTCCACACCCTGGATACCTACCTCATTTTTCCATCCAATGACAGGGGCATTCTGTACTTTTTGTGATGCCCAAGGAAGAAGTGGCAGGGAGTCCTTGAAACAGAGGTGGATGGGAGGGTCACACACAGGGAAGGTGTGTGGGGTGAAATGGAAGAATGCAAAGCACCCTGGTGAGTGCAATAAACTCAGCTTGTATGAGCTACAAAATATGCAGTTCCCTGGGATTAATTTTTGTATGAGATAGGAAACCTGCACTGGAAACTTGAAAGGACTGAAGTTTAACTTATCAAAGTACAATGGCTCTGCACATAATGGAAGAAGCTTTTGAATTCAAATGGGGAAACAGAGACATATATTAGTTATCTCTTTGCTGGACCAATATCTTTGAAGTTGACAAACAATGGAACCACTTACCTGCCAGAAAGAAGGAGTAATAAAGGTTTCTCATCCTATCAGTGATGCCATTTATTCTGTACTAAGCACCATAGGGGTAGATTCCAAATGAGGCTAATACTGTGTATAGAGAGGCTTGTTGTCTTGTGTTATTGAAGGCATAACAAAGATAAAGCCAAGAGATGATGCCACAGAAATGGGGAGAAATAATACCATAGCTGGGAGGCTAACAGATGGATTTTTTTTTCTTGTTCTCTCCTTTTCTTAATCTTAACAGAAGATGGGAGTTGGAAATCCAGCAATGTCTAAAGTGGTCCAGTGGGATGTGACTTACAAGTAGTGTTGCCTTACCTCCCTTGAGTTTTGTCCCTGCTAAGATACAAGATGTACAGTACTCCCAGTTTATCCAAGTGATATTTCATGTAATATCAGTCAGCTACTATTTAAATAGAAAAAAAAAAAAAAAGGGAAGTGAACAAACAAATGTGATTTACATAAACCATTTGAACTCCCACAAAAATATCAATTATGAAAGCTAATGCATAATAACCAAACAATTGGCATATAAGCTAGTATAAACTGAAGCAACTAGTCTAGCCTTGTAAAACAAAACATTTAATCAGTAAATGTTGACGACTTGAGCTAATCTAAAAATTAACATAAATTAATTCAGTGAATATACATAACAAAGTAATATATAACGCAGTAAACAGTCTTTGACTGTGGCCACTGTAATTCCTCAGAATAAACATTCAAAGTTGTGAATCTTTCTTAAATATTCTTAGTCACAATAAGTGTTTCTTGTTCAGGCACAAACAAATCATTGCTAACTAACCATTCACAAGCTACTTGTATTCAAAAATAACCCACTCTAGGCTATTTTGCTGCTGTGATGAATTTTCATCTGTGAGTTTGTCAGGAACCTTAATGAATAGATAATCATCTAGAATTCATCAGAACAGGAAATAAAGAGCTTTATTTGGTTTTTTTGAAAACTTTTTTTTTCCCTTCCAGCCTCAAAATAGCAATCCACCCATCAATATTTTCTAGAACTTGGGAAAGGGTACAAAACTGTTTTCTGATTGGTACCCTGTGTTTGCCGTGTCATTATAATCCATTGTGGGCTTGATTCTGATTTCAAAACTCTAACTCGATGCATTTTTAAGGCATTAACATGAACAAGAGTGAGAGAAGAACCAGACCTGCTAATAACAATCATTTGGCCCTACATAGATGTACAAGACTGGAGAAAGGAAGTTGGAAGGAGTCTTTTTGCTGAGTTGCTCCACTGTGAAGGGTCCAGTCACATTAGTGCTGTTGCAGGCACTGCATTCCATAAATGGATAATGGAGGGCTGGGACGTGGTCTGGCTCCTCCTGCACTCCAGTAAAGCTGAACCCTCACACAGAGGGTAGGGAGCAAATGCTGTGCCTTTGGCAGCGCTCTTCAATAACCCTGGAAAGTGTTCCAGAGGAGTTATCCAAAATTTCTCTTCATATTCCCATTCCTGCAATTCTCCTCTTTATCCTTCTACTCCACCCTCTCAGTTCCACCTGAACATCCTCTTCCTACCTCTTGCAACATACACAATATAGCTACTGAAGCAAAGTCACAGTCTGTGTCATAATAGATAGCACATCATGAGTGTACCTTTTTGGTCCTGATATACTCTGCTATACAGTTGTGGATGCTGTATTTCTGCATGGCAACTTTTATAGCAATAATGTAATTACTTTTCAGAAATGATTCATTCTAATGGGCAGAATGCTAATTTTCATTGCTGGAGGATATACAGCTAACTGGCAAAGACAGTCTAGATTCACAATGAAGTCATGGCATCTTAAAATGTCATCTGAGTAATTTGAAATACAGCTCAAGGTGTTAACATTAAAAACTCTGCCTTGAGAAGGTAGATTTGCCTGAATGGCTTAGCATAACTTACTGCAGTCCATCTGTAGGTAAATTGAAATTTCCTTCTCCCAAAAAGAGTCAGTGGGATTTGTTGAACTTTAGTGTTACAGCAAAGTGGTTCTCAGACAGTGAATCCAAAGAAGATGCATGTGCCCCAATTCCTCTGTTAATAAAAAGACTTTGGTTAATGAAATGTGCAGAATTTGCTTATTTTGTGGACTAGGCTAGTTTCTTATATTATAGAACTGACTTTTCCCTTAAACAGATTTGATTATAATTCAGATGTATGCCTGAAGAGTCAAACACTAGCACTCAATAACTTTACATCACCAGATTTAAAGACTATCCCACATTTCAGTTCATTTGGAGGTGGTCATGCAAATTAGAATGTGGATAACGAAATACATGTCAGTGCAGTTATAAAGAGTATATCTTCTGAATATCTGTGCAACCATCCAGTGATGCAACATCATGCAGACAACGACACATGATATATAGATTTTGACTTGCTTCCTCACAACTGTACAAGACTGGGAATTGCCTCAGTTGAGAGACTGCAGAGGGTCTTCTTCCATCCCTTGATGGACCATTTATACCTGTAGTCAGGATCAGGTGAAGAAAATCTCCAAAGTCATTTGATTGGGACATAATCCTTTCTCCTTTCACTACTTCCCTGACCTCAAGACTCCAGACCCTACCCATTCATAACTCCCACTGCATTCAATTCTAGAGAAAATTAGCCAGGAGAGTTATGAATTCTCAGTATATTTTGAAAATCAGGCCACTTATTAGATACCTAAATCCCATGCTAGGTACGATCAAGGTAGTACACTGAAAATGGAATGTAGCTACTGCAACACAAATGGTGTATGGGCTAGCCATCCCAATTATAAACCTCTCTGAGTTGCTAGCCATATACCCAAAACAGTGTGACCCTCCTGCTGCTTGCACCATCACATTGACATGTCTATTTTCAGTGTGCTAGGTCAATCAGAGATAGCAGAGATGCATCTCTTCAAGCTAAAATTTACATTGTCTGCTTGAATTGTTGAGACACCCTCAGTCTGAAAAAAGGGCTCCTAGCTCCTTAAGGTATGTCTACACTGCAATTAAACAGCCCTTTAGCCTGAGCCCTGCAAGCTTAAGTCATCCGACACAGACCAACCGTGGGTTTTTAATTGCATTTGTGGCTTTCAATTAAAGTAAGAGAGATGTACATCTATTCCTGATGATATACCCTAGATCCACAGAGCTCAGATTCAGGCCATATTTACTTCACTTTTTGTTTAGAAATAGTTTCCTGAGAGATTGACATAACAGGGCCACCATCCATTTGGAATGTTTTTACATTAAAAAAACAGAGAGATATTTGCATTAAAAAGAGAATGTATGAATTCTGGAGAAAGCCTGAAAAAAGCAAAGATAGTAAATCACAACAGCCTTAATTTGTGTTTATACCTGTGATTTCTACTGACTTTTTCAGTGAATTGCTTTTATAGTAGCTATGTTTTAATTTTTATCACAAGGAGAAACTGATTTTTTTTCCCCTTATGATCCAAAGTATCTCATCACTAAGTGGCTGAAGTAATGCTTGCTGAGTTATTTTGGCATTAATCACAATTATTGTGTGCAAGACTACAATTCTTTTGTTCTTGGTCACTACCCTTGGTAATGCAGGTCACTGTTATCTAACAGCAGTATCCACAGCTGCTCATACTGACTTGAATTTGAGCCTTACTTCTTTGACAGAGGTCCTATAGAAGCAATTGAAGTTAATTTTATAAGACATTGGTTATATTTGTGGTTATGCTCATTCTTCACGATTGCCCTCCAAAGTATCAGTTGCTGAAAGAAAATGAATGTAGCAGACATCCTAAAATGAAAAACAGTGTCATGAATAATGTTTAATACACCAAAGTGGGAAACTACATTAAGCGAACAAATAAATACATTTGGAACTGAAATAAACTAATGTTGCTTACAGAAAAAAAATGTGCACAAATAGAATGGAACAAATCCTGCCATGTTATGCTGGTGTAAATCTGAAGTAACTCATTCAAGTTTCAGTTAACTTCATTAATGAAATACCATTCAAAGAAGGAACACAGCAGAGTGCACATTTTTAGTCTGTGTTAAGTAATACTACTTTATAATGATGTAGTCCTTCTCATTTGAGGATTCCAAAGCTAAAGTAAGTAAATATTATTATTTTCCATTTTACAGATGTACATAATGAGGCACGGACATGTTACATGAGTAAATCAAAGTTGCAGGATGAGTCTGCAGCAGAGTTGGAAAGAGAACCCAAGTCTCTTGATCTGACTGCCATTTTCCTGGTTGCATTACTAGAAACTGTTGTTTACAATGTTCTGTTATACATATTGACAATGTATACATTTGTCATACATTTATTGGCTGCCTTGGAGAATACACAATATGTGTCTGGAGCTGTCTTGTCCTGATTTATTTGTAGATATGCTTTACTTAGCAATTAGATACATTGTTTTTACATTAAGTGCTAGTGCAGATTGCAAGGTCAAAGGCCTTAGAATTGTTATAAAATTGTGATACTTAGCCATTTTAAGATACCTAGACATTTTATGTTAGCATGAGTAGATAATAGTTTAGCTTAGCATAAGTGTGCAACAGTATTGAAGCCTTAGGCAGTGGGCAGGTAAACTTATAACCCCTTACCCCTCTGGGGTCCGGAAAGCTTCTAGAGATGCAAACATCCTGTTTTGAAAGGAAACAAAGACCCCTGGAAACCATAAATCTATCAGTGATAAGGTAAAGAAAACATATATGATGAGGACAGGACCATAAAGAAAGAAACAGACATCTTGCTGCAGGAAAAAGTAAAGAAAAACACAAACGATGAGGACCAGACCAAGAAGGGTGAAGGCCAGGCCAGGTGCAGCTGAAGACCTACGAATTTCCCCTATCGCTAATTGGACAACGTCATAATCAAGGGGTGTACCTGGGCAGTCTTTGAGGGTGTTAATCAACAATAAAATGTGCAAACACAAGCCTGTGGGGGTGCTCCTACCCTGTGTGGTACTGGAGTTACCCATCTGCAGATGCTAAATAAACTCTAATCAATTTCCTTATACAGGAGACGGGTCCTCTTTTAAGCTGCGAGGTGATTGAGCCACGGAGCGACTCCCTCTTGGGTGAGGGACCCACTAGTCGCATCCGTAACAGAATTTCCTAGCTGGTAGCACAGGAAAATAAAAATAATGATACAGTGAACAGCCTGTAATAATAAATGTCAAGGAACTGTATAATGCAGGGGTGTCAGACTCAGAGCCGGCTTCTGGGGTAGGCGAAGCAGGCGATCACCTAGGGCCCCGAGCAGTAAGGGGCCCTTCACCTACCTCAAAAGCTGTGTCTGCCTCCCGCTCTGCAGAACACATGGCAGGAGGCTGGGGCTGGGCCGGGGCCGAGGCCTGCGGCCACTGCAAGGGTTTGGGGGTGGCATTCCTGTGAACGGGAAAGCCTGTGGGGGCCCCAGCAGTGGGGGTGGAGGGGCCAGTTGGGCTGGCCCAGAGTCCAGGCTCCATGCTTCTGCTACACCCTTGGGCTGGCTGCACCATACCTAGGGGTGGGGTGGGACAGCCCAGAGGCCCAGCTCTGCACTTATGCCCGGCTCTTTGCCTTTGGCAGTGGAGGGTTGGGGCCCCCAGCAGGGCACTGTATCCAGTTTTGGGGCCCCTGATTGGGAACAGGAGCCGAGGAGTGGGCCGGCCATGAAAAGCCAGGGCTGCGGGAGGTTTCTGGGGTCCAGCCACAGGGATCCGGGGCCATGAGGGGCACTGGCCAGGGTGCCAGGGTGTAGGGATTTAGGACTGTGTGGGCCCCGGGTGGAACACTGGTGCCACAGGTGGAGACCCATGGCGCTGTGGCCACGGGGGTGGGTTGGGGCACCAGTGGGGCAAAGGGGGCTGGCTGCAGGGATCTGGAGCCGGAAGGGGCACTGGAGCTGCAGGGGAAGGGGCAGGGCTGTAGGTGGGGTTTCAGGGTCCCCAGTGGGACACTGAGGCCACGGGGAGGCAGGACCAGTGCCAGGGAGCCCTCCAGGGGGCCCCCAAGGGACCTTTGCCTAGAGCCCCAGATAGGCCAAGGCCGCCCCTGGTCAGACTCATTTGCTATGGTGGGCCATATTTGACTTAAATGTACTTCAAGTGGATCGTACACACCATAAATCAAAATACGATGGCACTCTCACCGCATCGCGGAATATTGTGCAATACCACTCTCTCTCTCTTTCTCTCTGTTAGGAAGTGTGTGGTCCCATGGAGCACAGTCATGGGTTGAATGAGAGAGGTTTGTGGGCTGCATTTGGCCCACAGGCTGCATGTTTGACACCCCTAGTATAATGGAAGGTATTAAACAAGTGGTTTTCAACCAGGGATACACGTACCACTGGGTATCTGCACAGGGCTTCTAAGGTGTATATCAGCTCATCTAGATATTTCCCTAGTTTTACAACTGGCTACATAAAAATTACTAGCAAAATGAGTACAAAGTAAACTTTGTTACAGACAAGTTAAGGAAGTATGGGTTGGACAAATGGACCATGAGATGGATAGAAAAATGGCTAGATCTAGAGGCTCAGTGGGTAGGAATCAATGGCTCGATGTCTAGTTGGCAACCGGTAATCAGTGGTGTGCCCCAGGGGTCAGTCTTGGCACATGACTTATGAGGAGAGACTGAAAGAACTAGGTTTATTTAGTCTACACAAGAGAAGACTGAGGGGAGATTTGATAGCAGCCTTCAACTACTTGAAGGGGTGCTCCAAAGAGGAGGAAGGCAGGCTGTTCTCGATGGTAACAGAGGACAGAACAAGGAGCAATGGTTTCAAATTACAGCTGGGGAGGTCAAGGTTGGATATTAGGAAAAACTTTCTCACTAGGAGGGTGGTGAAGCATTGGAATGGGCTACGTAGGGAGGTGGTAGAATCTCCATCTTTGGAGATTTTTAAGGGCCGGTTAGACAAAAGCCTGGCTGGGGTAATTTAGTAGGAGTGGTCCTGCTTTTTAGCAGGGGGTTGGATTAGATGACCTTGTGAGGTCCCTTCTATCCCTATTATTCTATGATTCTATGATTCAATGACTTTTTGATACTGCTTTATATACTTCACTCTGAAATGCAGGTACAATATTTATATTCCTGTTGATTTTTTTTTTATAATTATATGGTAAAAATGAGAAACTAAACAATTTTTCATTAGTGTTAGATATTTTTCTATTTTTATGTCTGATTTTGTGAGCAAGTAGTTTTTAAGTGAGGTGAAACTTGGGGTTTCACAAGACAAATCAGACTCCTGAAAGGATGACAGTAGTCTGGAAAAGTCGTGATCCATTGGATTAGGCAATCTAAATATAGCAGTTACCTATAATATTGATATATTCATTTAATGAATTAAAGGTAATTAAAGATGTTTTTTTTTAAAAAAAGCTATTGCTTTTGCATTGCAATTGTCCAATTAATAGACAACTCTATGACTTAGTACCCAGCCCTAGTACTAGAGCTGGTGCTGGGCAGATATTCAAGGAATAAGAAAAGACTGGAAATCATCCTTTCTTCAGGCCTTCAGAACTGTTTAATTGAGGCTGTGAAATGGATGAAGTCACTTCTGTAGGCCCCTACGCATCAACATAACAAGTGGATCCATAGCAGAAATATCTTTCCTCCTCCAGCCTGCCTCTGCGTTGTCCACACCCCTCTCTGAGTTCAGTAGTATAGAGAGCTTCAACAGAACAGACTCCACCCTGGGTATGGGTTGGGCCCCTCTTGTACAGTACCTCCCTCCAAATCTGGCCCCTCCCTTTATGCAGAGTTCTGCTGACAGTGCACCTTTCTCAGTCACAAAGGAAGTGTCAGATTTTCCTTGCAGGGCCTAATGTTGAATCCGTGATTAACCTAGTAGTCAGAAATAAATACTTTTACTGTTCTGGCAGTTTACTAGGGAGAGATTTTAGGTTTAATGATGAATGTGGAGCCACTCATCTATATATGTGATAATCGGGTTTAGTACAAAGCTTCATAGATGGCACAAATGAATCGGGAGACAATTGATGGGACGATGCTGCAGTTAAACATGTTTACTGTTAATATAAGAAGAAGGTGCTAAAGCTTCCCTATCTGCAGTGCACACTCTGATCCCTCAAGTTTGTTGCAGTGCACTCTTTCCTGCCCTAATCTCATTTAGACTTCTCCAGAGAAGATCATCAGCTACTCATCACTGCCTGGGAGGATTATATTTTGGAATGTCTGCTCCTTATTTTGATGTTCCTACTATGTCTTCTGATTTAGACAGACCCCAATACAAACCCCATTACAGCATTAACTCCTGAAATCCCCATCCACGTTGCTCTGTCCTTTTATCTTGATTATTACTACCATCTTCCCCATGACTTTTCAAATTCTCCACACTTCACACTTCAACAGGAACAAAAAAAGTCACTTATCTTACCATATATACAATCAAGATGAACCACATCATCCCATCTTCAAACAGTGCTATTATTCTGTTTTCAACTCCAACTTAGCTGTATTTGGTGCTATTTAAGAATTGTCTTTGCTTCTAATGCTCTATCAAGTTTTAACCAGCTTCCCCCTTTCAACTTTCCTTTCACTATTTCCTATCCAATCTCCCTAGTTAAATAGCTCTGTCCTGCTTTTGTTAGTAGGAGGGTCTGTGTCCTCTGCAGCTCCTGCCATCTGGATCATCCTCTCTCTCTCTCTCTCTCTCTCTCTCTCTCTCTCTCCCCCCCCCCCCCTCTCTCTGCTTCATCAGCTCTCTATCTCATTTCAAATCTCAGCAGAAAACATATCTTCTCCTACCTATTTTTCTTAATTACTTCTCTCTCCAGTTTTATTGCTTAACTATGCAAAGCATTCCAGGTTACAGCAGATATGAGAGACAATATGCAAAATAAATGTAATACTATTCTACTGCATGTATTTTGAAACATTTGCAATTTGGTTGTAAGATTTGTTTTTCTTGTAGGATTAGCAAATCTGTTACCTGTCACTGGATTTTATTTAGTGATAATTTAGCTCCATGGCTGCAAACTCACCAAAAGAAATATCAGGAGTACTACGGAAGTGATATGCTTTCTCTCTGGGAGGGGAGGCAGGGCAAAGTGCCAGTTTAACAGCCAATTGCTGGAACAACATTAACAGCGGCTTTAGAGAAACTTGAATGATCTGCTCTCTTTGTTGGAGGACAAGTAGACTAATATAATCAAGCTGCTTGAAAGAAGGGTGAGGAAAGCACATTGAGGGAAGACCACATTTTAATAATGGGGGAGAGAGAAAGATTGTGTAGTAAAATACAGGTATCGGAAAAGTATAACATTATGATTACCATGAAGTTAATGCACCAGGTTTCTTAAAAAGACTAAAAGGAAAATACTAATTAATTCAGGAAGTAAATACAATTTCTGATTATATTAATTGTTAGTAATTATATGTAACAAAATTAGAATAGTAATGTAGCTACATTGTAATCAGAGTTTAACTATACTGTAGTAATACATTCCCTTTAATTGAAATATATCTGAGAAGGTAAACAAAATCTTTATGAAGAATATGAAAATAAAGGCATTTCTGAAATGTAGATAGCTACACTAATTAGCTGTTACATACCCCATGCATACAGATAGAAATCAATCAAATTCTAAAATCTATAAATTGATATGGAATGTGGCTTTTATCTACTCAAAAACAAAACTAAACATCAACATCCTAAGATTTAATATCTATTTGCCTGCTACTAATATTATGTAGGAGTCATGATCCAAATCACCTTTGAGTAAGAGTATATTTGTTAGGTCTTAAGTACATGAGTTTTTGACTAATTTGAGCTGAAAGAAAGTTGTTCATCTACAGCAATATGTGGCTGGATGTGGATTCTTTTCTTTTCTAATAACAGATAAACTTCTTATGATAATAGGTTTCTCAATCATTCAATGGAGTGAACTATAATGAAAGTTTTTATAGGATGATCTGTCTTACTGAACAAAGTTACTAGATGCAAGTGAATTTGATATCAGAAGAAATTATCATATAGCTGAAGAGTGTCAACTGCCACCTAATTTTAGCAAATGTCTGTATGTCAGTCCTTTTTTAAAATAAGTGTATTCATCTAGGGCAGATAACAGATCATCTGCTTTTCATCTTCTTACAAAAATTGACATTCAGCATTTTCAGTGTTATTAATGGTATACACAGAATTCTTAAATTTCTCCTGCCATTTTTCTCACTTGAATTTGTATCCTTTTTAAAGCCAAAAATGTGACATCTCTGATTTATTTACTGCTCATATGTTGTCTCTTTTCCTTCACAAATGAGTATATATAAAGGCATCAGACAAGCAAAGTTTCTTTTATGAAGATTATTTAATCAGGGCAACCACTTGGAGACCCTTAAGATCTTACATTTATACTATATATGAACTCAGTGGCTGGTAGCTTCATGTAAGAGTCAAAAAATCTTTTTAAGTCTAAGACTGCAGCTATTCATCAATGGTATTGACTTTTGTTATGTTAATTGAAATAGTATTAATCATCATGAACAAGTAGGTTTTCAACAGAAGAGTAAGGTGATTTAATGCCACACCTCTTCCAGTGTGTTATTACAGCAGTTTCAATCATTGTAGGCACTCAAGCTAAGGAATGACTGGTTTAGGAAGGAAGTATCTAGAATTCAACCCCCTCCCCGCCATCCATTTGTCCCAAATAGTTCAAATCTGATTGCCTGCTCGGAATGGTACAAAATATACTGTTGTGGGTTTTTCGTGAGCCTATTTTGTGTTTATAGAAAGGCATGAGCCTCTGACTAAATCAGGGATGGGGAATGGAGAACCTATTATATAAGTTATTATGGTACTTTCTGTAATCTGTTGCTGGCCTCCTGCCTCTATAGCTAAATTATGGGTTTTGCTCTGCATGTACAATGTTCAACTAGAGTTTATCTTTATGTTAGAAGCTAATATTTAGATAATTTCTTGCTTTATCTATCTATCTATCTATCTATCTATCTATCTATCTATCTATCTATCTATCTATCTATCTACCTATCTATCTATCTATCTCAGCCCACACCCCTCGATGTGTACTCTTATGCAGTCTGAACTCCTCTATGCCACTCTATTCTAGGCATCTCTCAGCACCTAAAAAGAAAGGACAAGACCTCAGAAAAGCATCCAAATAATTAATGGAACCAGTTCCACCTGAAACCTTTGAGATATTCATATTTCTTGTCATACACACTAATACCAGTGATGTCTGTGCTTGGATACATACAGCCTTTGTCTCAGGCAGTAATCTTTATATGCATAACCACTGAGAAAGAGTATAGTATTTGCTCCTTACCCCAAATGCCAAAGTGGAGGGGACAATATTTAATTTTTATGGATGAAAGGCAAGGGGAATCCAATATATCTTCAAAGAGAAATGAACTGTTTTTATGGATCATTTTAAGAAATTCTTTCATATGATTGCAATTGATGTTTAAGCCTTCCCACTAATCATTAAATAAAGAATGGTGTTCAAAATACTGCAAACAATGCCATTGTACCCCAGAACTCATGGCTATTTTAAAGCAGGCCAACAGAGAAATACACAAATGTACAGTTCCTTTTATATACATTTATATTCTGGATTTGTTTAAACAGCTTATTGGGAAATAATACCTATATGAAATCCAAGACTACTTTTATACCTGTAATAGGGGTCTCCAGTTACTTTATATCCCCACATAGCATGATGCTCACACTGGTATACATTTTCTCTTCTCAGGCAGCCTCATTTGAAATTATATTGTGTTAGCATTCCTTTAAACTATATAGATTTTCTATTTTTGAATGTTTATTTAAAAATTAGTAGGGGAAAATATGAAAGAATTATAGCTCTTCATTATTAGCACATCTCTCATGAAATACTTCCTATAGTGGGATAAATATACATTGAAACTACTCATTTCCTTCCTTCAATATTCTTTCTTTTCTATAATATAATTACTATAGAATATTCTAGGCTTTGAACTGTATTGTAAGCTATCCATAAGAAATTACTAGGTGAAAGAGAGTTGTTTATTAAAAATAATTCACACCTTGTTATATTCTGATATTTAAAGGAAAACTGTCAGATATAAAAACATATTTTTTAAAAAAAATAGTTACCTATTTTTAAATAGCACCATAGGTTATTAAAACTGAAAGTATATAAAGAAACAACCAATTGCACACATACAAAATGAGAAACGACTGCCTAAGAAAGCATTCTGCAGAACAGAATCTGGAGGTCATGGTGGATCACAAGTTAAATATGAGTCAAGATGAGACGCTGTTGCAAAAAAAGTGAACATCATTCTGGGATGTATTAGCAAAAGTGTTATAAGCAAGGTACAAGTAGTAGCTCTTAAACTGTACTCTGTGATGAGTATGTTATAATTAAGACCTGAGAAGTAGTTGTTCTGCTCTACTTCATGCTGATTAGGCCTCAACTGGAGTATTGTGTCCAGTTCTGGGTGCCATATTTCAGGAAAGATGTGGACAAATTGGGGAAAGTCCAGAGAAAGCAGAGAAGCTGACTGGAGGTTTAGAGGACATGAGCTATGAAAAAAGATAGAAAAAATGGGTTTGTTTTGTGTGAAAAAGAGAAGACTGAAGGGAGACAACTGTTTTCAAGTACATGAAAGGTTAAAAAATTGTTGGAAGGAAGAGGGAGAATAAATGTTCTCAATAATTTTTTAAGATAGGACAAGAAACAATGGGCTTAAATTTCAGCAAAGAAAGTTTAGACTGGACATTCTGAAAAACTTCTGAACTGATAATTAAGCACTGGAATAAATTGCCTAGGGAGGTCATGAAATCTCCATCACTGGATCAGATTAAACAAACACCTGTCAAGGTTAGCCTAGCCGATTTGTCCTGCCATAAGTGCAGGGGATTGGACTGTATAACCTCACAAGATCCCTTCCAATTATACAATTATGTGATTCTATATATTGGTTTATATGTGGCCTATATATCATTTTTTTAACACTTTGATCAAGTCATTGGTTTCACTTTTGTCTATAGTCAGTTTCACTTTCACCCATTTCAGTCTCTCTCTTTTCTCCATCTTCCTTCCTTTAAGCTCTTTCCTCCTAATGTTTCTCTTCTGAAAATCTCTCTTCATACTCAATTTATTTTGTCCCACTGATCTTCAACTATGAAGAAAAGAAGAATTTCTCCAGCTAGTGTCATTGCCTCTCCCTAATAACTGCTGAGTTACTTATCTTTGGCTATGTCTACTCTTTCAAGTTAGTTTGAATTAAGGAAGCTTAATTCGAACTAATTTAAGCCTTGACCACACTAGGCTTTCATTAGTTTGAATTAAGGGCTTCCTTAATTCGAACTAATAAATGTGATTGCTTAGTTCAAACTAACCCTTAATTCGAAATAGTTAGTTTGAATTAAGTCAGTGTGGCCATATTAGTTCGAACTAACTGCTTAGTTCAAACTAATCAGCTGATTGACCTTCATGCAACTGACTAATTAGAATTAAGTAAGTGCCCTTCATGGACATGGCTAGTTCAAACTAGCATTCTAGTGGGGCCATGCTAGTTCAAATTAAATTAATTCGAACTAATTTCAGTTAACTAATTTGAACTAGCTTTTGTAAGTGTAGACATAGTCATTAGAATTAAACAGCTGCACTTAGAAGTGTCATCTTCATCTATTGCATGTTGCCTCCCTCAATTACACAAAATGTATCATAGATAGATAGATAGATAGATAGATAGATAGATAGATAGATAGATAGATAGATAGATAGATAGATAGATAGATAGATAGATAGATATTCTGCTTATTTAAGTTTTAAGCAAATGAGTTACATTTCAGAAATTATTGCTTATCTGTAATGTCATAGCATTTTATCATTCTAAGATACAGCGAAGCAACATTTTAAAAATTCAATCCTTATTCCTCCTCTTCTTCCTTCTGTAGGTAAACTGCACATTTAGCAGTAAACAGAGTAGAAAATATGATACTGATGCAAAAGCTGTTGTTAATGATATGATTTTCTCTCAGTCTCATAATTTTTTGAATAATAATGACAGCTAATTTAAACTTAATGCACAGGCAATTTCTTAGAATATCCATGCCAACAGCTTTAGAAAGACAATGATGCCAAGGTTGAGTTAAGAAAGTAAAGCATAATTTAGCAGATTTTCAGCTCGCTAAGCAAAGATAAAAATTCTTTCAGAAGAAGCTATAATGCTGCAAATGTAAAATCATTCATTATTCACCAAACATACAAATACTTCAAGGGATAATCGTAATTCTAGTATCTTGTTCTATTAAATGCACTAATGCATGGATCTTTTCAACTCTAGTAAATCATTAATTTTTATGTATTTGAAATTGCAGCTGTTTTATAAAATCTATATTTGGATATAACTTTATTCATAAGTTATAAAAAAGAGTAACAGGAGGAATGTAAAGTACATTAATGATATGAGCCAATTTGTAAATGACCATGTAATATCATATATCAAATGAATATGATATTATTTTCAAATGACCCCTGTTGTTCATTAACTCATAGAACCATTGATGATTGTTGAAGATCTGATTCTTCTCTTGCAAACACTACTATGAATCAGGAGTAACTCTGATGAAGGAAATAAACTACATAAATGAAATCAGGAGTGAAGGGAGTAATGAGTCAAAATAGCACAACAGTCCTGATTCCCCATCACATTATGCCTTTGTATTTAGTTAGTAACAGATTCAACCTCCAAACTTGGCTTAACATGTGGGTCAAGATTTGCTGATGGCTGTAAATGGATAGAAATGGAAGAGCATGACAAAAATCAGGCCTTTATATTAATGGTTAAGGTAATATGAAGATATGCATAAAATAATTACATTGGTATTTATGAAGAGATTGTTCTATTCATTCAGAGCCAGATTATGGCTTTTAAAGCATGGTCTACGTTGTGGGGGTGGGAAGGAGTCTATCTTCAATAAATCCCTCAGGTGGAGGGATTCTGTGTTGGCTGATTTGGAGAAGGACAAGACCACTGGGACTTTCTACCCACTTTGCACTTCCTGCCAGCCCTGCGTAGCCACTCAAGTTAATATGTGTGAGAAGAAGTTTCCTTGAGAACTCAGTTCCATATGTGCCCTTATGTATCACCACAAGACCTTAGACATTTGTTAAGTAATTTCTAGAACTGTACATTAAATTTAAAATCTAGGTAATGGATAAGAATGCCAATTGTTGGTTATGTATTAGGGAACATACATAGGGGGAAGAGAATATTTCATGTAGCACCTCAGAGAGAAAAACAAACTGTGAGAAATAATATTGTTGATTCTAAGAGAGTCTCAGACTGAAACAGCTCTCCACAGAGAAGAGAAGTATGGCTATCATAGGCTAGGAGGAACAGGAAAGGAACAATACCTATTGGTTCTCCTAATTTTGAAGAAGGTAAAGAAATGGACATGACTTAACTAGCAGAGATAACACTATGGTGAAGAAAGAATCATAAAATAGATGCTTAATGGGAGGCAATGCTTTTTTAAAAAAAGGTGCAAATACTTGTCCAGGGACCTGAGGCTTCCAGTGGTGGCGGCAGGAGTTGGGACCTCACTGGTATGAAAAAAAGGTACCGGTACTCAGTACCCCTGAGTACCATCACAAAAAAAGCCCTGATGGGAGGTACCCCTTTCCCACACAACTGCCTTACATTAAAAATATTCATTGTTCTATTCTTCTCAATTGGATAACACAGACTACGAGAAGATTCACTGTAATTAACAGTATCAGGGTGAGGATGGGGGAAGTGTTCAGGTTGGGATAAAAGATAGACCAGCACTACTAACTTGGAGGAATCCTATAATCCTACTGTGTATCCTGATTTCGGGATCTCCATTTATGTATGTCACACAACTAAATAATTATTTTAAAAACATATATTTTGAGAGGATATGGGGAAAGGACATGCAATCCTGCCTACATTCACCCTCAAGAATCAGAACTAAATGTAAGTGCTTTATAGATTTCATCTTAACTTGAATTTGTGTTGAAACAAGAATTGTAAATGAAGAAAAAAAAATGAAGATTTCAAAATGAGGGACTCTCAGTAAAACCATTCCAGGAAACTGGAGAAGGGAAATTTTTAGCAAAAGAATTACTGGATAAAAGCTGTTGTAGCATGCTACCTAAAGAACTATAGAGAAAAAGTCTCCACATTTCAGAAGGAATGGTTATATCTGGCAAACTAGAGAATACCATTATGGTTGCTCAGTTAGGAAGGAAATATTAAGTAAAAAGTGGGATTTTTGCCATTAACTTCTGTGCAGACAAAATTTCACCCAGAGGTTATATATCGCTAGTATGGATTCACAAAATCTGTTAGAATTTTTGGATACAAGAACAAATCATTGCCAGATAGGAAAGTATAGATAAAGGCCAAGTTTTATAAAAAAGGTACTTGTTTCAATAGGAGTTGCTGGGGACTCAGCATTTTTGAAAAGCAGGCAATATATGGAGGTGTGCAAATATGGAGTTAAAAACCTATTAAGAGGCATTCCCAACTGAAATTCTTGGCAATAATGTATGGTCTTACAGAGAGCTCATTTCATTCAGAAGATGTGACCCAGGAACTATATGGCTGGGTGTCGTTTCATTCCTTGCTGGGTTCCATCTTGATACAATTTTATAAAAGGATTTTGGGAAGTCAACTTGGGGTAAAATGAAGTAGGGTAGCCGCGAATGATATCCTGTGCAGGCACAAATTTAATAATACTTCTTTCACTTTATTCAGAAGAACAACAGTTCCCCATCATATTTTTTTTATTTTTTATGTACATACATTGTCTATAGAATGCATATACTTTCATACAGAGTACAGATTTTTTTCTGCATCTTGATAGCCAGAATAAAAACATCAAGTCAGCAGATGGGGATCTAGATCCCATAAAGGGGTTGCATCTTGTTAGGTTTTAGAATTATTAAATATACTGAAAGATTAAAGGATAAGCTCTGAAAAGGGGATTCGGGGTGCCGGCAAATGGATATGTGGTAGTTTATGATAGTTATAAGTGATAAGGACCAGTGTCAGGAAGTTCTTTTTTTTGGACTAAAAATCAACTAAAAGCAATCCTTTTTTTGGACTAAAAATCAAAATCTGTTTTCACACACTGGAGTAAATCCAGAACAACTCCATTGACATTAACGGAATAACTCCAGATGTATATCACTGTACATAGAAAAAGAACAGACAGTCAAATGTTGTTGGTTCTGCAAATGAGTCCATACAAACTTTATGCTTATCAAACTTTATTTAATATATACAAATTAGGTAACTAGATGTAAGCAAGGGTAAGCTGGCACCTCTCTTGCTTAACAGATAAGCAGGAAGGCTATGTCTACACTACAGGCTCTGTTAAGTCGACTTTAAGTTGACTTAAAGTCAACTTAAAGTTGACCTTGTTAGGTCGACTTAACAGAGTGTTTACACTTAAAGTTGACTTAATTCGACCTTGTTAAGTCGACTTAACAGAGCCTGTAGTGTAGACATACCCGTCCACACTGGCTTTAAGTCGACTTAAGCCTTAAGTTTGTGGTCCACTATGATACCTAGATCCCTTTCTGCAGTACTCTTTCCTAGGCAGTCATTGCCCATTTTGTATTTTTGCATATTTGTTCTTTCCTAAGTGGAATATTTTGCATTTTTCTCTATTGAATTTCATCCTGTTTGCCTCAGACCATTTCACCAGTTTGTCCAAATTATTTTGAATTGTGATCCTATCCTCCAAAGCATTTGCAAACCCTCCCAGATTGGTATCATCTGCAAACTATACGTGTACTCTTTATGACATCATCTAAATCATTGATAAAAGTATTGAATGGAAATGGACCCAGAACCATACTCCGTGGTACCCCGCTCATTGTGCCCTTCCAGCATGACTGTGAACCACTGATAACTACTCTCTGGGAGTGGTTTTCCAACCAGTTTTGCACCCACATAGCTCCATACAGGTTTTACTTCCCTAGTTTATTAATGAGAAGGCAATGTGAGACCCTATCAAAAGCTTTCCTATACCACACCTACCATTTTCTCTCGATCGACAAGGCTCGTTACCCCATCATAGACAGTTGCCAAGTAGGTTTGACATGATTTATTCTTGACAAATCCATGCTTAACACCTTATTCTCTTCTAGATATTTGTTAATTGATGACTTTATTATTTGTTCCAAGTTTTTCCATGGTACAGAGGTTAAACTGACTGGTCTGTAATTACCAGGGTTGTCCTTATTTCCCTTTTTATAGATGGGCACTATCTATATTCCAGGAATAGACAAGCTGTATATTAAATGCCAAAATAAAGAAAACAAGACAAAGAAAAAAAAAACATTAAAAGGGAATATCCCGGGGTTACCTTTGAAAAGTCAAAACACCTGAAAAATTGCCAAATTTACCAAACTGGAAAACTGACATTATTCTCTATTCTACATACCTAATCAAAAGACTGCATTTTTGTATTCTTTATTCCAGAGAAAAATGGATTTTTAGATGCTATTTTGTGGTAAATTTTGGCAAATGTTCACTTTTTAAAGGTAAAACTATACTTTTAAATGTCAGAATATAGTTATAACAGAAATAGAGTATATGGATGTATCTGATAAAACAAGAAAATTTTCAAGGCAGTGCTTGAAAGAAATACAATTTAGACAGTGTTGAATATTTTGGGATATGTCAAAGGGAATTACTATAGCAATTAGTAAAAGGTTGGCAAAGTAACATGAAACATTATGCTCAGTTCTGTATTTTTACTCTGGAATGGAAACAGTTAAGATAAGGCAGGTTTGGTAGTGGACAACTCAAAAAAGCAAGGACTCTGCAAAACTACTTATATAGAACAGCTAGAGGAACTAGATGTTGGTTCATAGGAAAATGAATAAAAGGTCATCTAACTGAGGCATAAACAATTCTGAAAGGACCTGGAAAGATAGCTGCTACAAGACTATTTGAACCCATGTCAAATGCTAAAATCAAGAACATGAACTAAAGCTAAAGAAAAGTCAGACTCTTAAATAATCTAAGTAGAATTTCTTTAGACTTGGAGTGGGTACATGTAGAATAGATTTTCAAAGGCTAAAAATAAGAGGAGTGCTAATATAAGAAATTTTCAAAATAAAAAAAAATATCTATTTTGATATATAAAACATCAAACATTCATCTGATGTTCTGGGTAACCTGACAAAATTCACACCACCAGAAATACATGAAGCATCACATACAGGGCCGGATTAACACATGCTGAAGCCCAAAGCTATGTCAAGATTTAGAGGCCCCATATTGTAGGAGAAAGTAAAAGGTTAAAATAGACAAGTAGAAGCGCCCAAGGCCTAACAAAGTAATCCAAAACAGTGGGGCTGAACTGAATGTACTGCAGGCCTGAGCTGAAGGTACTGACAAGAGACAGGTTGTGAAAGTCTGACTTCACTGAAATTGGTAAGAAACAAGCTGAAATTGCAATAATAAATATAAAAATCAGAATGTACCTTGAGGAAGGTGTTGTTGGGTTAGTCTAACACCAAAGAGATAAGGAGAGATGTTTTGCATAGTTTGGCCTATAAAAAGAAAACATTTCTGATTTTAATGACTCATATCTGTGCTTACCTAAATGCTATTTCCTTGTAGCTAAATAAACTTACTCTGTTCTTTAATAAAAATTAATCCAGTGCTATGAACTGTGTGGATAACTCCAGTTAGAGTAACACACTGTTATTTACTGATCCCCTTAAGAGGGCTGGACATTGCAGAACACATGGGGGAGAATCTGAGACTGGAGCTGTGTTGATATTACACTATAAGTTGGTAATCAAAGTTGGTGGAAACCAGAGTGTGACTGGCAGGCTGCAGTTATACACAGACACTCTGGGTGTCACTTGCACACTAGAAAGCTGATAAGGTGATTTCTTAATTTCTGAGAAATTAAGAAATCACCTTATCAGCATCCTGTACAGCAAACAGAAAAAAATTAGAAACGAAGTCTCCACACTGGATTCTCTTCTACAAAACCATCATCCAGCACATTCTTCACTCTGGGTGGACTTCACTAAAAAGAGAAAACTCACTAGAAAGCTGTTTGTGAATGCCCTAAGTGGACGCTACAACAGCAAAGCATAGAGGCGCTCATGTTTGCAAGGAACAGATAACGTGACACCTCACTGATCTAGACGGCACCCCATAATGTCATACCACTCCACTTCTTGATGGCCTGCTGCAGAGCTAGCAGATGTGGGTTGTCAATCATGCTGAAAGCATGTCTCCTGGACTATGCACCAGTGTGGAGATGGACAGGAGAAAGCTACATTTGTGAATATTACCGGGACTCAGGTGTGAATGAGGAGTGAGTTGCCCAGAAGCCTCAGGACTTAAGTGGCTTTGTGCAGACTCCACTGGGGACAATGTAGGTGCGTGGGGGACTTTATCAGTGTCAATTTAAGTTCCTAGGGAAATTAGGCACCTCTAGGATTAAGCAGCAGCTAAGTGGGCATCTCCGTGACCACTTTGAGCATATCTTTGGTGCCTAATGTTAGACTTAAGGGCTATGTCTACTGGCAAATTAAGTTGATTTAAGGGGGCTTAAGTCAACTTAAATTAAGCCGTGTCCACACTAGGCTTTCATTAAGTCAACTTAATGAACGCTTAAATCGACTTAATAAGAACTGCCTATTAGGTCGATTTAAGCCTGCTTAGGTCGACCTGACCCTTCTTTAGGTCGACCTAAGCCCGGGGTGGACATTTAAGTCCACTTTGTTAAATTGACCTAAAGGCAGTTAAGTCAACTTAATAAGGTTGATTTTAAGTAGCCTTAAAGTTGACCTTATTAAGTCGACTTAACAAAGTCAACCTAACTTCTTGTAGTGTAGACATAGCCATGGTGCTTAAAGAGTCAAGTTAAGGTTCAGATCCCCAAAGGGACTCAGATGGTGTTAACCTCAGCCTTAGGTGGAAGTGAAACTGGGGGGGATTTTGCAGATTGCAATGATGACTAGATCTGGGATTAAAGTTTCTAAATTCCTTTGTAGATTTGGTCCTAGATGCCTACATCCACCTTGTGAATTGAGCCATTAGTAGACTGAATTAAAGAGACATCCTGACTAGCTCTGCCATATCATAGATTAGATATGCTATTGAGCCTTTACTGATCCCTGTGCCAGCCTTTCCTTCCCGACCCTCTGCTGGTGCTGAGGTCCCCTCCACTGAAAAAGAATGCCCAACTGCAGTGGCCATAGCTAAGGGGAGGCTTCCCAGGCATGCCACTAAAAGGAGCCACTTGTGGAAAGAATCCACCTCGAGTGGCTCCTCTCAGTGCTGTGCGTGGGGAATAGGGGTCCCCAGGCATGCCACGGAAAGAAGCTGCCACGAACAGCTCCTCTCAAAGGTACCCAGGAACACTGAGGAAAGAAGCTGCCTGGAGCGGCTCCTTTTGGCAGCAGCACACTGCTGAGAGGAGCTGCTTTGGGTGCCTTCTTTATGCAGTATGCCTGGGCATGGCAGGGATCCCCGCACTGCAGCCACCCCTGAAAGAAGCCACCTGGAGTGTCTTTTGATGGAAGGAGTGGCAATTTCTGTGGCATAGAGGGTGCTATGTGCCTCTCTGAATGGGCTTGCGTGCCACCATTGGTACATGTGCTGAGGTTTGCCTACCCTTGTACTATTGTGTCATACTGTTAGCAAGACACAGGAACTGGCATTTTACGGTACAGCCAGATGGAATGTAAACATCAGAATGCATTCCCAGGTCAATTACAATTCTAAACATGTTTACTCACAGTATTTTGTGTATGTGATGTATTGATATGAGGTCAATAAAAAGCTACATTTAAAAAAAAAAAAAGAGTTTCACATGCTGTTTCTTATTTTAAACCCAAATGTTCAAGTTGGAATTTTAAAAGAAAACAGAATGAACATGAAAGCACACTTCCCCCATAATATTTCTGTATAATGTATGTATAACCCCTATCACCATCATATCTAAGAGCTGAATGATCTTAAGTTCATTTTTCTACTCTGTGTGTTGTGCTCCTGTGATTATTAAATTAAATGTAAACATTAAGAAACTGATGATGGTTCCCAATCCTTTGTGTCAGAAAAGTGTAAAATTTGAGATTAAGAATTCTAATATTGGCAGTCTGCAAAGTGCAAACTGGGACTGGAATTCCTTCCATGGCTTTATAAGCACTGGTAATTAGTAGCTCATGTATCATTCCTAATTAACTTAAATGAAGTAATCATTATTTCATGATACATTCTTTAAAACCTAAGTAGGATTACAGGTAATAAATGACATTATTGTACTTTTATTGTAATTAAATAGGAATTAACCTATGATATTCTCATGAATTCTAGTGAAGGAATCATTATTTTATCACATTCATAATTATCCAATTAAGAACATAAGTAACATATTCTTGATTAATTAAAATATTTTATATGTGAGCATGTTGTTCAGGGTGACAACTAGGATTTCAGGGGGAGAGAGGCTTTTTAACAACCCCTCTTCAGGCACCATCTGCATTTTAGACACCCAAATATTTTTAAAATATGACCGTATGTCTCTATATCCTGTGAACACATATAATGAGCTTAAAGTAATGTGCTGATAAATGGTTGTTGGATCAGGCCAAAAGATATCAGCATTTCCATTCTGCTGGAGCAATAAAGAGAGTCAACCATGGGGTGTGGTGAAGGCCTTAGTCAAACACTTAATTCCTGTGTCACAATTGAATGTTTTAAAATAAGGACAAAGTTCCCCTGTGCAGGATGTAGAGCAGATTCAAAACTGTGGAAGGAACTCCCACAGGAACAAGGACTATAACAAACCTCAACACCTTATGGTACAAGTGTGAGGCTCAATTCCTTGACCTTGATTTCTCTAACAAAGATATAGACACAAGTGCATACACACTATTACATATTTATAAAAATCCAAAACAAAGCACTCTATTCCACACACTTCTATCCCCGAGGGGAGGATGAGAGGGGAAAAAAAGGTGATAGTATGCAGTACTGGAAGGCAGTCAGATATTACAGTGATGAGCACAGTATAAGATAAGAAGAGTATGTCATCTTGCAGAAACAATTTTCTAAAGCTCACTGTACTGAATGGGACTCTTTCTACTGTGGATCAGTCATTCAAAGAATTTAGCAAAATACTGATTGTGAATGTGCAATACAAGCTTTATACACAAACTTAATTCATTGAAATCAAAACCAAATTCCACTAGAGTAAGCTCGTAGACAGTGAGGTCTATTTCTGTGCCAAATTTCAGCCATTTTGTCTACATGGTAGGTTAGAAAAAAAAACAGCAAAGGGCACATGACATTTTAAAATGTGGAATACAGATTTTGGCATTTTTTAAGAACCATTCTGTAACTCATAAGTGGCTGAACATCATTTGTTTACAATCATCAAACAAGTCATCTTCACCCTGAGACTGAACATGGGAATTTATAAACAAAATGCTAAATTATCTGAATAGTTACTGGCATCTGAAAACAACACTTTATTATGGAGTTTTTCTGTAACCTAAACTAGGGCATACAAAGGAGGGGGCAAGCAGGGGCACAGGCCCTCCAGTAATCTTTGGGGGCACAGAACTCCTGTGGCCCCAGGGTCCTGGTGTTGCTGGGGACAGCAAGCTCCTCCTGGGGTCAGCAGGCAGAGGGGGGTCACAGAACATACACCCCCAAAAAGGGGTTACATTTACATTTCTGTGTGAACCTCTGTCCTGTACTATTGAGGTAACTGCAGTCCAGCCATAAGGTACATAAAATTATTTTAAATTCACTAGAAAACCATATGGTAATCCTTATGTAATTACTGATGATTTACTGTCACTTATTGTCAAATGTTACAATTCTAACCATTTAGAAATCTGAATGGATCATTACACCTGAGACTAAGATTGCCTTCCAATTATTTACCGAAGAATTAAAAAAGAAGAAGAAGAAGAAGAAGAAGAAGAAGAAGAAGAAGAAGAAGAAGAGCTTTTTAAAACTCACCAGCACCTGCAATAATGTGAAAGATCCTAATGATGAGTAACCTTGAATCTAATTTGGCAGCACTAATACAAATTCATTTTTGAAAGAAATTAGTCCACTAAGCCATACTTTGGAAAGAAAAGACTAAATTAAAGAAAATAAATATAAGACAAAGGTGTCATCAATTTGAATATACAATAATCCTTAGGGAAGAATTTTAGTTTTTCAAATTAAATGGGATTCTTTAGACTGCAATGGATTAAAATACACTAAACTAATTCAGTGCTCAAAGGACATGATTTGAAGACCAGGGGATGTGGGCAAGTTTGTTTAGCATACCACCGAAATAATACAGTGAGTGTCATAAAATCTACATATGGACATATATTGTTGAATTTATATACTAAACCACTGTTACCTCTTTAGAACC
>ML685832.1:7576862-7649975 GCA_007922175.1 Pelusios castaneus
CAGTACCTCTATGTGTCTCTTTATATATATATAAAACACACACACTAGCTATTTTAGAAAAAATAATTTATCGTATTGTCTTTACAAATAAGTGCTAGCATATTGTATTATGTACTACATTTAAATATGCAAGCAAGAAAATATTCCCTTTTTTCTGCATTCATTAACACTGATGATTACCAAAACACCACTATGGAAAAACTCTCACGTGGCTCATAGAGGTACTGGAGGAGATTCACATAATCCAGAAGAGAAGCTTGTAAAAAATAACAGAATAAGGACTAAGACTCATCTTTATGCACTCTCTCATGTATAGTTCACATCCATTCTTTTGCTGCAGTAGCTTCCATTCACTCAAACTGCTTTAAATGTAGCCAAACCACTCTAGGGATGAACGTGAAATAATACATGTGAAGTCAATTGGCATAACACATGGAAATGCTGACACATTCCTCAAAGGGAATGGAGATTTACAGTGAAATGAAAATACTTTTTTTCCAGGAGGACCAAAATGTACATCCAATAGTTGGATCAAAAGCACTAATACCATCTGTTGCAGAGCTAGCCAGAAACTCATCCTGAGACTCCTTTTACCAAAAAGGAAAAGCAGAAACATTTGTCTTGTAAACCTATTAGGAATCAGTGATTACAGTGCTATGCTGTAACATTGTAGTTATGGCTGACAGTGAATCCTCTGACTACCTCTAGACAAAAATAACTGAATCAGACTGAAGGAATAGTTGTATTTCTAACATTACTGTAGAAGTAGAAGGCCATTGCCTGTTCCTTTAAAATATTCCTCTTCATAGCTCAGTACTGCTGTGATGCCTATAAGAAATACCAAGTAAGGCTGTGATCCTGCAGTTTATTCACTGCCAGTCCAGCCCTATACTGGAACATAGACTTTAATGGGGATCCTATGTCAGAGTGCTGGCTGTAGACCACAGGTCAGAGAAGATGCTACAACACAGAGGAACTTTGTGTTTAACTGGAGCCAATCAACCTGTTTCTAGAAGAATGGTGTTAACTGCTGAACTAATGAGAAAATTGCTATAGTAACAAGGAAGATAAATAATTGTGAGGAGCAGCATCTGACGAAGTGGATTGTCTCCCAGGAAAGCTCATGCGATAAATAAATCTGTTAGTCTTTAAGGCTATGTCTACACTTGAAAATTTAGGTCGACTTTAGCTAAGTCTAGCTTAGTTAAGTCAACTTAGTGAGTCTACACCTAAATTTAAAGTTGACTTTGGGGGGAACTTACAAAGTCGACCTAGAGTATCCACACTGGATGCCTAGGTCGACTTCTAGGGGCTAAGGGGACCTCGGGTAGGTCCATGGGGGCAGGGGGAGCACCCCTTGCCAAGTGCCAGGGGCTCAGCTTTTGCCCCATTGTACATAGGTACAATGGGGCAAAGGGGGACATGGACCCTGGCAGGGCATAGGGGCAGGGTGGGCAGGGCTCTGCCCTGCCCTGTGGGGGGCATGCCAGGCTCCCCCTGTACCGCCCTCCGGCAGGGAGGGCAGTGGTGCAGTTCTGGGGTAGCCCTAAGTCAACTTAGGGCTACCCCATGTCTACACTGGCTTAAGTCGACTTGAAAAAGTCAACTTAAGTCCTAAGTCGAATTAAATTGAGGTTTTATAAAGTTGACTTAATTTTCCTTAAGTCGACTCTATTTTCCTTAAGTCGACTTTATTTTCCTTAAGTCGACTTAAGCATGTTGCTTAAGTCGACTTAAGGAAACTGTAATGTAGACACAGGGTAAATTAAGTCGACTTAAGCAAGCTTAAGTCGACTTAATTTACAAGTGTAGATGCAGCCTATAAGTACCTGTTGTTTTTAGGAAGCAAGGGGAGATCAGAGAGTGAGCTGGATGGAGAAGAGATCTGTGTCAAAGGTTCCTCCGGTTGTGCATCTGTGCTATATTTTGCCATGTTTGGGAACAGAGGATTAAAAATGCATGTGATATAAAAGAAATAGACCATGCATGTGACTGGAAGACTGCAGAAACAGACTTGGCAATGCTATTCACTGGATAGCTGAAATGACAGCCTCCCATGAGAAGAAGATGTAGAACAACGTAGGTTGTGGAGTAGTTGAGCACAGCTGATGTTCTTCAGTTCATCATTTACTGGCTTCCAAAAGAACCTTGACATCCTCCTGAACCATCAAGTTTTTCCTGTGAAATTCATTGTATTTTTAAGAATTGGCTAAGTGCCCTGAACTAGTGGATGAGAGAATTATTTTACTTTTTATAAATCCAAGTGGACTAAAATAGAATAAAACTATGAAATCATACCCATTATTAGCCTATGCAACTGTGTGATCTTATTCCTGTTACTGTAACTCTTCTCCCCTATTTCCTCCTATTTTTACCTTTATGCTCTCTGTTGCATCTTTTTTCACATCAGATTGTTTGTTTTCTTACAGGTTTGAACAGTTCCTGGACGGGGGGCTTTAGGTAGTACTGCTGTAAGAATAAATCATAATTCTCTAACAGACAGAATCATAGAAACATAGAAATGTAGGGGCAGAACAGCCCTCACAAGGTCATTGGGTTCTTTGTTGAGCAAATTCTGCATCTTCTTCCAGTAAAATATATCAGTTGCTAAATCAATAATTAATTAAATAACTGCACATATAAATATTTGTGATTCTCTTTGAAAAGTTTCAAGTAATATTGGACAAAACATGTAAAAATAAATAAACACATTTTAAAAAGAGAGATGCACCTTAAAGGTGAGATGTCTTTTACAGATACGATCAAACCAGCTTGGACTAGAAATTATATTTTTTATTAGTGCACAGTACTTATAATCAAATTAGTGCCTAATAAATTATGATAATCAAAACAAACTATTCCTGAAATCTCACATCCAGGCTTGCTTTAACTTTCAAAAGAATTCAGTTACAAAGATTTTTTTTCTCTCTGTTATTACACACTGGTGTTGCTTGGGATCAGCAATACAAGACTTCTGTCTTCTATCAAAGTATGAGACTGCTGTCATTTTAAAATGTGACAAAGAGCAAATACGAAGCATGCAACAAAATACATTTGTAGAAGACTCTTGTCCTGAGGTGGGTACTTTTCTTCAGTATATTAAATTATTTTATTATTTTAATTTCAAAATTATTGATATCAGTAGATTGTAGGGAAAACATTAGGTATGAAATGGAGAGAAATACAGCTCTAAAATGAATTGCATGCTTAGCAAACATTTGAAAGTTATGCCCAGCACAGGAAGTACTGAAGTGACATGAAAAATCACGTTAATCTGATTTTAGATGTTGAACAGGAGGGGCTGCCTGCCCATCCTCCCTTTCTTTAACGTGTGCCAAAGTTTCTGTGTTGTCCTGCTACAAAAAAAAAGAAAAAAAGATAGAAGAGTCTCTCCTGCGAAACAGTTTCTATGAAAAAGATTTAAGGATTGTGGTGCATAATCAGCTGAGCATGAGCTTTCTATGTGACACTTGTGACTAAAGAGTTAATGTGACAAATGGAAAATTTGAGCAAGGTGCAGATAGACTATTTTACCTCTGTACTTGGTAATTGAGTGACCACTACTGGAATGCTCTGTCCATTTAGAGATCCTAGAGTTCAAGAAGAGTGTTGACAAACTGGAGACTGTTCACAAAAGAGCTATGAGAATGATTAAAGGATTAGAAAACATGCCTTATAGTGATTGGGTCAAGGAGCTTAGTCTATTTAGCTTAATACACACACACACACACACACACACAAAAGGCAAAGGAGAGGTTTGACTATAGTCGGTAAGTGGGAAGAAATATTTAATAATTCCCTCTTCAATTTAATAGAGAAAAATGTACCAGTATCCAATGGCTAGATATTGAAATTACACACATTCAGACTGGTTATAAATCATACATTTTTAACAGTGAAGGTAATTAATCATTAAAAAAATAAATTACCAAGGCCTGTTGATTCTCAATCACTGATGATTTTAAAACCAGGATTAGTGGTTTTTGTAAAAGATATATACTATGTTTACTACATTTATCAATCTAGATGACCACAATGGCCTTTTGGCCTTGGAATCTATTAATCTATCAATAGTATTTCTATGGTGGGCAGAATTTTTTTCTTTGCACAAAAAGATCTACAATGGTGTGTGTCTATTTGAAATAGATATAAATCACCCACCAGGTTAAAGAAATGGAGTATCTGGACAATATTTTAAATACCTGCTAAGAGGAGGTATATAGAAAGTGTAGTTAGTTTAATAGCTCAAGTATTTATTCTGAAATAATGTGGAGTGCAGGTTTGAGCTAAATACATTTATTTCCTCAACTCTGTAAACAAGTTGTCTAACTATATAGTAATTAAAAATGAGTTTAACACTATCATGTCATATACTGTGGCTTGGATCCATAAAGGGCCTTAAGTATTGTGACACTCACAACGCCTTACTTCTAGACCCTAGAAAATCACTGGAAAGACAATGACAGCCACCAAGTCTGAGATAGGCACCTAAGGTCCCTGTATGCTGAATGTGTAGATAGAGTCACTTAAGAATTCAATTCACAAAAACCAGCACTTTAGGTGGGGGCTGCCTAAAATAGTTGGTGGGAGATGCCAATGAGAGGAATGTGTCTTACGACCACCCCTCTCACAGAGACAGGCACATAAATCTGGGTTGTAGGAGGGCACCTATCTCTGCTTGGAATCCACAATAAAAAGAACCATCCCTCCTGCAGCCTGGAGGCTAAGGTGCCTTAATTGTTCCTTGAAAGAATGGATAGAGCACCTCCTGACTTCACACAAAACTTCAGAGGAGGAGGTGATGTTAGTGCCCACCTCATAACATTTAGCTCAGCTATTAGAACACTCACCTGGGATGTGGAAGATTTAGATTCAATTTCCTTCTCTGTCTGAGGGGGAGAAAATATTTGAACAGGAGTCTCCCACACCTGTCAAGAGACCACACTCACCACTGAACTATGAGGTCTTTTGGTGTGGGGCTCCCTCAATCTCTCTTCTTAAAGCTGTTCCAAAGTATAATTTAAAAAAATTGAAGAATCATTGGAGCAGAGACTGTAAGAATAGCTCTGTAGCCTGATGGCTAAAGCATCCAGCTGGAAGGTGGGAGACCCAAGGTCCAGTCCCTCTGTTTCAGTGACACTAATTATTTATCCATAGTGGAATAGCTTCAATAGGAGAAAATGAGAGATGAACATATTCCATAGCTCAGAGCAGTTTGTGAGGTGCAGCAGACCCCAGGTCAAATCTTTCTCCACTTCCATGGTAAGACAGGGAACTGAAGTGGGGTCTCCTCCAGCTCACAAGGTTGTTAGCCATTACAGTGGCATCTCCATCTGTACCAACTGGATTTTAAGTGGGACCCAATCCACTAGGTGCCCTCTGAGCATATCTACCAGATCAGACCCCTCCAGTGAAAAAGGTGATTTTTTTTTCTATATTCTCTGAGTTCATAGATTGCTCTGGGAGTTACTGAGGGTATAGGAATCTGAAAATCTAAAATGAGGCAGCAGTGAACATTCCTAGAGGCATGAACTTAGGGAACTTTTACAGCAGAAATTTAGGTTCTGAGTGAAATTAGGCACCTATGGGGTTAGTCAGGAGCAGGAGTTCTGTGGATCACAGTGGTACTTAAAAACAGGATTTAGACACCTAAAAATGACTATGTCCACACTGGCAAGTTAGTTCGAATTAAGTATGCTTAATTCAAACTAACTAAAGCCATGGCTACACTAGGTTTTAATTAGTTTAATTAATTAATTTAATTAAGGGCTTCCTTAATTCGAACTAATATCTTTGAATAGGGAATTAGAAGTAAGGGTTAATTCGAACTAACTAGTTCGAATTAACCAATGTGGCCATGTTAATTCGAACTAATTTCTTAGTTCAAACTAACCGGCCCATTGAAATGAATGGGGATCGTTAATTCGAACTGAGCAAGTGCCATGAATGGCACTAACTAATTCAAACTAATTTTAGTAAGTGTACACATAGCCAATGAGATTTAGATGTACTACATGAAAGTACTTAGGCAACTAAATACCTTTGTGGATCCAGGACTGATGCCAAATCCAAGTTATTTAAAAGAGAAATAGTTTAGTGGTCCTCTGTAAGACCTACCCTATATAAACAGGAGTTTACATCCTCCTAGTTACTAAATTTATTGTATGCTTCCTTTGCAGATGGCTCTTTATATATCACCCAACCTAACTGATCATTCAATCTATTAACACTAACTCCATCATTACAAACCACAGATTATGTTTGGGTAAAAGAACTCAGTTGACAAATATCTAATATGTCTTTGTGAGGGTAATTGGAACTGTGAACAGTTGTCTAGTCAGACAGTTCTTTCCAGCTATCGATTCAGTAGTGGATATAGGGATTCTGGCTAACTTCCCCAGAACAGAATATATAACAAACAGAAATGGCCATTATCGTTTTAGATGATGCATAGAGGACTTTTTATCTTTATTTTCTCCCACCCACCAAATAGACTCTGAAAAAGTAAAGTTATAGCAGAATACCACTTTGAGGAATTAGACCAAGGTGATTATAAGGATAGGGAGTTAGCACCACCTAAGAAGAAGATATGTACTGAATATAAAAAAATTGGATCAGTTCCTCAATGGGTGTAAATCAGCTAGGGTCATTTAAGCCAAAGAATCTATGCCAATTTTACACTAGCTGAGGATGTGTGGAAGTATGTTGATGAGCTGTAAAATTGTTCACTGGTTTCTCAGAGGTTTAGCCATTTGCTGACAGGCAAGACAGGAAGATACATCTGATGGCAAGAAACATGAATGTTCTCTTATATGTTCTCTTCTCTCTCTGATTATATTTTGAAATGACTCAGGAGGAATATTAAAATGAAGTGCTGTAGTCAATATAGTCTTCTTTGTAATTTAATACTTGCCTTTTTTCCTGAAAGTAGTAATGAAGATTCAACATACTTGTAAAAACAACCTTTGGAAATCATGAGTTTTCTGTTTTGATATAACTAGTATGACAGTAAATGGTGTTAAAAACATCTTTATACTGGCATCTGTTCTTTTTATTTCATAAAATGCGTGCATTTGATGTGAGGATACTTTTTTCCCCAACAATCACTCATTATTATTGAAGACCAAAATAAGTCTTCAAGCAAACTCATATATAATTTAAAACTATGTATGTTTCAGCAGCTGCCAGTACTGTAGTACAATAAGTGTTTATTTTTTTCACTTTTAATATTTTTTCCTATTCTCTCTAGCTGGACCATCCGTTTCTCCCTGTTCTTATCTCCTCCTCCCCCATTCCTTTTTGGAGCAATCCGCTACTGTTTTAACATATTGATAAGCTCTCCATTTGCTGTACATACCGAGAAGAATCACAAGAAGTTATGTTTTAGGTAAGAAAGGTATTCTATCTAGTTATTTGCTTTATGAAATAAGTGACATGACATTTTTTGCAACAGTCCCCTTACGTGCACAAAATGTGTTCAATACTTTTTTTTTCCAATAAAACTACACCAGATTACAAAGAACTGGAAAATGGGGCATGCAGCTTTAAATAAATATGGCCCTTTGAATAAAAAGAAAAAATAGCCACAGGAGATCATATTTAATTGCATACTTTCCTCTTTGATGATCCGCTGCATTGCCCACAATGTTTGCTATTATGGTTAATATCCCTTATGAAAAAAATTACTTTAAAAGCCCTTTCCACTGACAAATTTTGTACACTCTGTTTTCAGACTAAGGCTAATTAACATTTTCTGTAATAAATTGATAACCAAAAGCTGTTACTTTGTTTTTATTATACACAACAGATTAGAAGTTCTAGAAGTTATTAATTCTTCAACATGTTTTAAAATCTTTAAGAAGGGATTTCTTGAGAACATAAAGGTAATTAAAAAATAAAGTCACATAAAAAAGTTATGCCAACCCATTAAATTCCATCTCTCTATCTTCTTGAGGAAGGTGAAATGCTAATATTTTTTTTTCCTTCTAGCTATTATGGGATTTGAAACACATAAAAAGATCATCTAAAGATAAGTGCTTGTAATGGAAAATATCTTAGAGAAAAATTAATTACATTATATTCAAAACAAAACAAAAACTGTACAAAAGAATGTTAAGGTTGCAAAGTTAAGAACTCTGAAATCAGAAAACGCCAAAATGAATTCTGCCTAGTCAATATTAATTTGATCCCCTTATACATATGTTTTATGATACAATTTTAATTACACAACAAAGTACTATTTTTATCTTTTTCTTGGGCAATCTTAATTCTGGTGCTTCCTCACTTTGAGTGTTTGACTTTGCAATCTCAACATTCATTGATGTGGGGATTTTGAAAACATTTTTTGAAGTTTTAAAATACTTAAAAACTGAAAAACAAAATGTCATCATGTTCTCAAGTGGAATGTGTCTAGTGGTTACAGACTTTCTGCCCCTGCCCCTCCACCACAAAAGCTTTTTCCACAGATCCTATCTGTGCTCTCTCCAGCTTCTATTTATCTCCCTTCTCTAATGCTGTTTCCCCAGCAACTACTTCTATTCACTTTCCTCCCTGTTACTACACTATCTCCTTTAATTGGCTCCTGTACCAGTCCTTTTCTTTCTGCTTCTCTTCTTGACTGTATCCCTATGTATAACTTACATGTTACCTTTCCTGTCTTCCTGCAGTCCAGTCTCCTTCAAACATCTTGTTCCCATTTGCCCTCCCTCTGCTCCTGTTCCTCCTACTCACAGCTCCTGCTATTAACCTCCCCGTGCTTCAGTAAAAGGAAATTTGAAACTATTAATTTTATATTTAACAATCTTACTGAAAGTCTGGTACTAAGAAGAGAAAGAAAGTGAATCCTATTATAATTTCCACTTCTAGTATCCTGTAGAAAATCCAGCTACATGGATATGAATGAGTTGTCTGTACAAATATTTTAATTCAGATGAATAAATTATGTTGCATAGAACTGGCAAGTAAATTGACTTACTTCCCTTCTACATATGTTACATGTGCATTAGTGATGTGTGATTTTTCAGAAGCTTATTATGTCACCAAATTTGGGGGAATTTTCACAGGGAGCGCATTAGACACATCTGTGAACCTAGGCATCCACTTCTGCCAAATTTCAAGTCCTTGTTCCAAAGCATGAGGGATGCTGGTGCTCCTCAATCTAGCAGTTATTAGGATTTATTGAACAAAGACACAAGGTGTATTCTGCCCCCCCCAAATCCTCATTTTCAGCAATGACTGAACTGTTTTAGCTGAAATTTAAAGAAAGAGGAAAAAGAATATCAGCCTGAGGCTGATGTATTTCAACCCATATGGTTTTAATTTGGCAAATTATAAGGTATTAAAATTATGGTTTTATAATGGAATGTGTCAGATAACCTTAACTTTAGATGCCACTACCTGTACTACTTTTAGCAAGGGCAAGAGCTCTTTCCGGTAGTGAAATCTTAATTTATTTTTTTATTAGGAACCGTGTCATTCCCTTTTCCACAGTCATCTGTGATGGGGGGAAAAGAACTGCAGAGAGGATCCCATCCGAGACTCCAGCAGGCAGGAACAGCTGCAGAAGATGCTGAAGCAGGAACATTCAGATTTCTATGATTTAAGAATTTTTTTCTTTGGTGACTGACTTTATTTCCCCAACACCAGTTGGCTATTTGCTGCAATATTTTCCCTCTCATTCCCACACACTCTCTTCTCCTCAACCTTAGTCTACCCCTCTTACCGTCTTCACCAGTGTTCCTCTTCATTTCTTCCCATTTATTTTTCTTTTAATTTAGTATATCATTTACCATCTAAACCCCAGCTCATCCCAATGCTACTGCAAAAGGAAAAAAAAATCAGAAAACTAACATGACATTTGCTACCATCACATTGCTCACTCTACTTTTTTGTTATATCCCTTTTCCCCTACACTGTGTATATCTTCTCTATTTAGATTGTGAGCTTTTTGGGTGCAAGCTGCTTAAGTCAACTTAAGGAAAATTAAGTTGACTTAATAAAACCTCATTTTAAGTCGACTTTGGCTTAATTCGACTTTCTAAAGTCGACTTAAGCCAGTGTAGACATGGAGTAGCCCTAAGTCGACTCTAAGTCGACCTAGAGCTCTCCAGGACTCCCCCACTGCCCTCCCTGTGATGGGGGTGGAACAGTGAGAGCCTGGCATGCCCCCCCAAAGGGCAGGGCAGAGCCCTGCCCACCCTGCCCCTATGCCCTACCGATGCCAGATACAATGGGGCAAAGGCTGAGCCCCCAGCACTTGGCAAGGGGTGCCCCTCTGCCATTGTGGACCTCTTTCAGGTCCACCTAGCTCCTACAAGTCGACCTAGGCATCCAGTGTGGATGCTCTAGGTCGACTTTGTAAGGTCCCCCTAAGTCAACTTAAAATGTAAGTGTAGTCATGCTAAGTCGACTTAACAAAGTAGACTTAAAGTTGACTTTGTTAAGTCGACTTAGCTAAGTTGACTTAAATTAAAAAGTGTAGACATAGCCTTTGGGAGGGACTTTATGTTACTCTGTACAGTGCCTAGCATATAGAAGTCCTGTGCTCAGTTGGTTCTTAAGCACTGCTGTAATAAAAATTAATGATAAAATAGCTGACTTTTAGAGGCCTGATCCTATGAACCCTTCCTCACTGTTTCATACATAAAGTCAGGGCCAGATTAACACACAGGCTATAGGAGCTAAAGCCCCAGGCCCTAGCCTGAAGGGGGCCCTGGGCTCCAGCTCCTATAGCCTGTGCATTAATCTGGCCCCCGTTCAGCTCCCATAGCATTGGGGGGAGGGGTGGGGCAGGAGGGCCCCTGCTCTGCTGGGAGTGCTGGTTCTGGGAAGGGTGGGAGGCCTGTACCAGAGGCCAGCCTCCACACTACCTTCCCCCCCTGGACCGGCTGGTCCTGGGGCGAGGTGAAGCGAACCTGTGCTCGGGGCAGCATTGGCATGGCATTCCAGGGCCTGTGGCCCTGGAGGGCTGCATCTGAGGCTGTATCACATGCCGGCGCTGGCCATGGAATAGAACAGAACAAAGCGGAGCAAATAGAGCTGGCCTGCCCCAAGGAGCAGCTGGACTGGGGTGGGAGCATGGCCTCTGCTAACACACCCCAGCCCTGTCCCAGGCAGAAGCCCCCATGGTGGTGGAGCAGCCCAGAGTCCTGAGGCCCTTTGGTCCAGGCCTGCATATGGTGAAGCTGAATGCAAGTTACATTGAACAACTGAAACTCTATTAAATCCTTTATGTTAGTAAGTCTACATGAGTAAATTTCTCCCAGCCTAAGTCCATGGCATTCTCTGTTCTACCTATGTCCCATCATTAACAGTCTCTCTAGGGAATCTGAGCCCTCTGACTCCAGTTCCCCTGATCATGATACATCTCTGTATTAAGATGTTTTTAAAATAATCAGTAAAAAAAATAATAATTGATGCCTAGACTCCATGTTATGTGCTTTAGTCAGATTCTAACTGGACACAGACAAATGGGAGTCTTGTCTTTATCACAGATTCAGCCGCTTACATAGTCTGTGACCGAGGTTAGTCTTCTCAATATGGAACTCACCAGCTATCTCTGTCTTCAAGTCTAGCAATATTTCTGTCTGGGGAGTCTCCTCTGTGTCAGTGGAGTTGGCTTCCAGCTGGTTCTCTGCCCCTCCATTCTGTGATGATCTTTGTAGGACCTTTCTCTGGGGGTTGTGTCTGCTGGCTCAAAAGTGCTTCCTGTTCCTTTGGGTTACTTATTACTCTGGGATAGTCATCTCATGTGAACTGTGTGCTACTGCACCCCTCATGAGTCTTTTAGTCCTCTCCTTTTCATGTCTCATTAGTGATTGGATCCTCCCAGGAGTGCTTATCTTGCAGAATGGTAGGTCCTTGGCTGACCTATTGTACTCTAGGGCCTCCTTTCTCTGACTTTTGGCTATTTCTGAGTGGCATCTCCATCCTTCTGTCTGCAAAAGAAATGCAGCCACCTCTGGGGAGGGGGAGGGAGGGAGCAACTTATAAACAGGAAAATGTGCTGTGAGTGACTAGCATCAATTGGGGGGCACACTTAGTCTATGCTCTAACATCTTATTATTTTTATCTTATTCATCCTGCCTCACTGGCCTGATCATACAATCTGTGAGCCAGGGACTGTCAGTTACTTTCCCCTTCCTAACAAATAAGGAGAGAATGGGGGCAGGAGGTACAGGAACAGGAAGGGTGGGAGACGGAAGGAAAAAAGGACAGGGAAGGGAAAAGAGAGAAGCATCTTGGTTTCCATCTGCAATGAATTGATCAAAGGTTTCTAAAAAGCCAGAGCAAATAATGGAGGGTAGGGATAGGATACATAGTGACCTAGGCAAATTGGAAGATTGAGCCAAATGAAATCTCATGAGGTTCAACAAAGACAATTGCAGAGTCCTGCACTTAGGATGGGATAATCCTATGCACTGCTACAGATTGGTGGTCCAATTGACTGGGCAGCAGTTCTGCAGAAAAGGACCTGAAAAAGTTACAGTGGACAAGAAGATGTCTATGACTCACTCAGCAGTGTGCCCTTATTGCCAAGAAGACTAATGGCCTATTGGGCTGTATTAATAGGAGCATTGTCAACAGATTGAAGGAAGTGATTATTCTCCTCTACTAGGCATTGGTAAGTGTTGTGTCCAGTTTTGGGGCTCCCACTACAGAATGGATGTGGACAAATTGGAGAGAGTCCAGCAGAGGGCAACAAAAGTGACTAGAGGACTGGAACATGTGACTTATAACGAGAGGCTGAAGAAATTAGGTTTGTTTAGTCTGCAGAAAAGAAGACTGTGGGTGGGGGGGGGGTAGAGCGAAGGGTGGAGGAGAGGGAGTTGATAACAGCTTTCAACTGTTCCAGGGAGGATGGAGCTAGTCTATTCTATGTGATGGAAGATAACAGAACTAGAAGCAATGGTCTCAAGTTGCAGTGGGGAAGGTCTAGGTTGTATATTAGGAAAAGCTTTTTCACTAGAAGGGTGGTGAAGACTGGAGTGGGTTACCTAGGGAGATGATGAACTCTCCATCCTTAGAGGTCTTTTAAGGCTGGGTTGATAAAGCCTTGGTTAGGGTGATATAGTTGAAGTTGGTCCACCTCTGAGCAAGGAATTGAACGAGATGATCCACTGAGGTCCCTTCCAACCTTAATCTATGATTTTATGATTCTACATCATGTTGTCTGACTCATTTTTTCTGGGTTGAGTTTTCTGTTCTTGACCTTGCATTGCTATAAAAAGTTTGTAATATTCCTTTCATGGTCTTGTGCACTGTTCTCTTTATCTATAATGAGGATATTACCTGTAATCTTTTTCACCCCATACAGTCCTTCCAGCACTTTGGAAATCTCTTGTTCAACACTCCTGGTGCTAGAGTTTTGCACATTTGAATGTACAGCCATTTGCGGCAACAAAAATGGTTTTGCAATTGGTGTCAGCATATGACTCTTCTATTCAGGCTCATGTGTCAAAACCCATTTCTAACAGAACAAACAGTAAAAAGAATCTGATTTTAGAAAATTAAGAAAGGTAGCCTCACTCAATCAGCAGCACTATGAGATCACCTGATTTTGTGATTGTAAGCTTGAAAGCTTATCCTGTATTGTAGGTTAATGCTTGGGAAGAATTAAATTGATGAAATATATCATGGAAAGCATGTGTATTTTCAATGACAGAATAAACTGGATAAATGTTATTGCATATATTAAGGATATAATCACTATTATTAAAATCCTAAATAGATCTAAATTATACCTTTACATATCACAGCTACACAGGGAAAAGAGAGGGCACACCATCTAAGTAGCAATGCCTAGACTAGATGGAATCTGTCTGAATAAGGAGTAATGTATCCAAAGGGAGGAAACCATGAGCAGTTTTGCTCACTGTTTGCTACACATCTTCCTTGCTCTACTCTAACACTTGCTAAAGCATAGGGTCGTGTCCCCACACTACACTTATGCCCTGTTATGGCTTTGCTACCACCTTTGGTAATTCTTGCTGTTTTATTTCCACTCCGATATGTCTTGGGTCCAACCACAACCATACAAATTATGACTGTATGCTGTGCCAATAGACTTACTAATAAGGGGGTTCCATTATCATTCTGTTCCCTCATATTCTAAAGCATGCATAATTTGGCCCATAGAAACGAGAAATGGAAAAACACCTATTATTTTTTGCCACATAAACATTTTCTAATGATTTGTTTAGTCAGGTTTTAAGAGTCTCATGCAATGGTACTTCCACCATTTTCTTATGGGAAATCTTCCAGGAATCCAATTCACCTCACTGATAACAATATTTTGCCCTGATTTTCTGACTAAATTATTCCATTTATGCACAAGTGTGGAACAGTGCACCAGTTCTGGGCTAAACATTACTAGAAACTTATTGACAAACTGGAGTGAGCTCAAAAAAGGAATAAAATGGTCCAGGGAATGAAAATCAATTAATTCATGAGGAAAGATTAAAAGAGTTAACACCTATAGTAACTGAGGACTAAGCAAGGATATGATAAGTCTATAAATATTTGACAGGCATTTCTAGCCAATTTGTATAAGTACTCATTCTTAAGTATTCCCCTTAACTTCCCTTCAACAACAATTATTTCTATGGGCTTTTCCTTTCTTACTCATTGTTCAAATGTCTTTACCATATATTTCTTGATGGAGGTAGATTTACGATAGCATTTATGTATCTTAGCCATCAATTTGACTTCACTCATGTCTTTGTAGCCCTTATTATTCTCTAGCAATTCTTTTCTTTTGATGGGTTTTTAAACCCTTTTATTCACCTTATTTATTTCTCTCATTTATAGAAACTTCTATGCAACCCATTCCCCTATCCAGACATTTTTATAGCATATAAATGTCTTCACTTAGAATTAGCTTAATTGGAACTTTGTGCTACCCTGTCTCTTCCTCTCAAATGTTCAAGAATATTCAGTTTTAGGTTTTTGTATTCTTTTCCCAGGAGTCTTGTTATAGAGGGAACATTCCCTCTTCCCTGCCATCCCTACAATCACTTTCCTATCTGCAACTTCTAAGGAAGCAGATACTGTGGAGAGCAAGTGCTGACTCCTGTCAGAAGCCACCCACCAGCTGCCTACTATAAGGCAGAAGTGAGATCAGATGAGAAAAGATGATTCTGATTTCTCCCTTGTTGGGCAGTAAGAACCTTTTGGAACCAGCAAGCAGAACTGGACAGGTGGATCCATTAGCACTGCCTAAGCCCAGGGAGATAAAGAGAATGGTTCCTGATTCCTCACAGAGGAAAGACACAGAGGTTACGCCTACACTGGAGGCTCTGTTAAGTCAATTTAACCAAGGTCAACTTTAAGTTGACTTAAAGTTGAACTTGTTAAGTCGACTTAGAGATTCCACAGTACTGCGTCCACACTGGAAGGTGCTAGGTCGACAGAGGAGTGGCCAGGAACTCTGCGAGGGGGTCTGGAGGCCAATTAGGTCAACTTAAGGGCTATTCCCCATCTACACTGGCTTAAGTAAGTCAACTTAATAAGGTAGACTTAAGCCTTAGGTTGACTTTAAGAGGTGGTGTTATTAAGTCGACTTAAGGAAGTGCTTAAGTCGACCTAATAAGAGCCCACTGTAGACACAGCGGTCTGTAGATCGACTTAACCGTTCCTAAATCGATCGAAGGCTCTAGTGTGGACGTACCCAGCTGCATTCACACCTCCGGCTACAGTGTGGACATATCCACAGTTACACTAGTGCAAATTTCTTTAATACAATGTAATTTATCCAGCTCTGCTACTACCTCAAGATTTCCCAGGTTGTGACGAGGATACTACAATTACTTTCCACACTATACAGAACTCACTGAAGTTTTTCCTCGTTCTCTTTTTAGGGATCTGGAGTTTGACCTGGGATGGCTGGCCTGAGACTTCATATAGACTTTCAGTGATTCATCAATGGTACTGATACAGGCCCATTAAAATTGTATTTGAGCACCTCATTCTTTCATATATTTATTGTATCTACCAGGTAGGGAAGTATCATGGCCCCCATATTACAGATGGAGCAAGAAGGCACAGAAAGATTAAGAAATAGATTTACACATGGAAACTTAGGCCTTGAAATGCTCAGAGTTGCAGTACCTAACATCTAGGTACCCTATTGCCTAGTTCTGAATGAGATGCCATGGTTTCCAGTGCAATGCACGGGGACAGTTTGGCACCAAAGAAGGTGATTCACAGAAGCCAGGAAGCTGAGCAGGGGAAATGCTAACCACTAGGAAATGCTGAGAAGAGGGGTGAAACTAGCAGGTATATGACTGATGGCTTGGAGGCAGCCACCCTCTCAGGATTCTCAGCCATGAATAAGTAATTACATATTTCTTGGGACAGATAAAAAAGTGAAAAATTGACTGTGTAGTCTAGTGGTTAAGGCACTCAGCTGGGATGTGGCATAATTAGGGTTAAGTCCCTGTTCCAGATCAGAGACGCAACCATATCTCAGCTGTATGCTCTAATCACTGGGTTATTGAATAGAACGAGGAACACATACCCAATCAAAAATTCCTGATCTGGCTGTGTTTTGTGTGGATCATACCTGTGTGATTAGATCCTGCTACCGAGGAATTATCTTAGTCTGAGAATCCCATGGGGTCATCAATGTGACCTAGAGCTCCAAGCTGCTCATAAACTGTAAGATTATGTAAAAATTTAGGTGCCTTTACACATGCCTGCTGGAAGCAACAGTTGCCTACAGGGTTAGGCAACAGCTAAGGACTGGCTATATGAATGTCACTGTTCCATACATGTTGGATTTAGGGCTAGATTAAGAAAGGGATTTAGGAATCTAAGTGATTTTCCTACACGTGACACTGCAGGAAACTGAATTCCTTTACTCCTAATGCCCAGGGTTTTGTACAAACCATTGGAAGTCTTTTTCCTAAATATTCGTATTAATCTAAAGATTGAATTAACATTAGGTGGTGCTACAAAGTGTCCTACACCTATAGTATACCATGATGTTAATTTAGTGTCTTTGATTCCTGTCTGCAAGGTTGAGTTATTTTGTGAAACCAGATGTAAAGCTGCTATTTGTGCTGATATTCTCCTTTAAAGAAATTATTTCTGTCAATATTTTGAATGAAGAGTGTTCCTCTGTAAATTATGATGGGTCTAGAGGTAAATTTGCTGTTCTTAATAATGCAGGGTTAAGTATGATGAGTTCATTAACTGCAGATTTATGCAGCTTCTTGTTGCTGACAAGAAATGTATTAAAGCTCATGCTATAATATAATATTTTGCTTCTTTCCCCTCATAGATATCTAGCTGAATGCTGTGACAATTTAATTTGCTTACTGCTGTTGCTACTCCAGGATTTTCAGTTTTTACTGTTGTAATCTACCAATATTACTTGGGTTATTTGTGTTGTGTAGTTATTTCATGTATTTTATTCCTTCAAATAATAAATATACCTATCAAGCCCTTTAGTTGCTTTTTACAAAAAATAAATAAATAAAATACCTACCATTATAAAACAAAAATCTTCCACAGAAATACATGCCAAAAATGTCCTCTGACATCTTCCCTTTTCGATTTAAATCACAACAATTAAAATAGTAACTTAATTTTTCTCAATGCTCCCTCATAATCCAGTAAATCTATAATCATAATTAGCCCAGAAATAAAGTCTATGTCACATTAGCTCATGATTTCTGCACCTGAGAAAAAAGCAGGTACCTATCTCTGAACAGAGTTGTGCACACAATCCATGAAAGACAAAAACTCATTCATCAGCTTTGCCAGAGTTTGCCAAGTGACTCTGTTTTATATGGAAATGTGATTGTTATAGCTCTAGGGCCTCAACAAGACATGAACCTACACTGAGCACAGAATTCTCTATCAAAATGTTCCAGATTCTGCTATTCAAAATGTTCTACATTTATTTTTTAATTATATGGGAAATTTGTGTGTTTGCTTGTAGCTTTAAGTATAGCTCATATTTGTTCATTTCATTAATGACCTACTTCTTTATTGCAACAGTAAATTACAATGGGAATGGCAGGCTAGAAATTATTTTTTATTATTATTTTTATTATTATTATTATTATTATTTCTAGCTTGCTACCATAGTGAAGAGCATTTAAGAAAAAATACTGCATCATTAAAACTAGTAGACATCAGTTATAAATCCAATCGTTAGTAGACAATAAGCTCCACTACACAATAAAATCTAGCCAAGTTATTTCAATAAATACTCCCTTTAGAGTTTCTTTTAATATTCTTTTGTAAACTAATCTTATAGTATGTAAGAGCGAAGTTAATTAAGCAAGATCTAATTTGTAAAGAGAGAATGTCAAAGGCAGTAAAATGTTTCCTACAGTTAAGCTGGTTTCCTACAGCTGGTTAAGATTGAGGCTACTTTCCTTAATATAGCTATTGGTAGACAAGTAAAAGCACTTGTATGTTTAGACTGCCTCTGGGAATTCAAATATGAATCCCATCCCACCAGTGTTTGACCATGGCCTGTAGTCTAGTTAAACTGAGGTCATTGTGTGATATCTTTCTTTCATTCTAAAACTTTCTTTTCATTTTTCTTTCGACACCTGAAGCCCAAAGGTTAAAAATAATGGTTCATTCAGCCATCATATTCATCTTCTAACCAAGAAAGGGGACTACAAAGTAATGATCTTGCTAAGAAAATACTCCGGACAGAAAGAGGGATGCTGAACTAAACAAAGAGTGTTGGCAAAGACTTTCTACATCAGACAATGTGAATACAGTATTGTATGTATTCAGTTTTAAGTCACATATCTAACCAAACAGCTAAAGATATGACATTTTCATTCAATACTATTCTAAACAGATAAACATCCTAAACCCGAAACAGTGAATCTCAGCCAGGCTGAGAGCAAATAACAACAAAGTATTGTTCTGACAAAACTCCTAAATCACTTCCCGGGATGACCACTAGTGTTTCTGTATGTACGAGAAATGGGGAAGGGAGGTGATAATTTAAAAGGAGGGAAAAAAAAAAAAGACAAACCAAAGCTGAGATTCTATGTCTTGTTTGCAATGATGAAAATTTCATCACAGTTAACAACCATTAGTTTTTGACAGTTAAAACCCTGTGATGATACAACTATGATACAACTATATGGTAGGACTATAGGACAACAGGAACAGAAGACATGCTCATTATTAGACTTCTATTTCTAATTCCAATATTTTCAGTTGTAGTTGCAAACTGTGAAGCACTATGGAAAAAAGTGCCGATGACATCAATACCACATGATGAAGCATCACAACACAACCGTGAAAGTTATAGTCAAAATCCCTGATTAACAAGTGAAGCAACCCATTAAAAAAAGAAAAAGCACTTCCTACAGTTCTGGGCTATGTCTACACCTAAAAACGCTTAGTCGACTTAGCACGTCCACACCAGAAGCCTAAGTCGACCTAGCACATGCATCCCCAAACCAATAAAAAGAACAAGACCTGAAAATAACAGTTTACATGGGTTTTATTTACAGGGGAACTGGGGTTTGAGGGTTCACAGGAGTGAGAGAGTTCAGGGGTTGGGGACTCGGGGGGGGGAAGGAGCGTGTTCGGGGCCAGGAGGGTTGGGGGGCAGTGCTAGTGAACTAGGCTAGGTGGGTCCCGGGCCTGCAGGCGGCCACCCTGGGTCCTAGGGTGCCAGTGATGGGACATGCTGGGGTCTGGGGCAGCGAGTGCGGACTGCCAAGAGTGGAGGCGCTCCTCCAGCCTTCCAGGGATGCAGTGCTGAGCTCCAGGGCAATGGTCTGCCACTCTACCAGATTGAGGAGGTGCTGGAACATTTGCCACCTGGCCCTCTGGTGGGCATCGACCTTCTCCCTTCAAGCCATCAGCTGAGCCTGAGACTCCTTAGAGACCCGGACCAGGTCCCCAAGGTGCTCATCGCTGCTGTGGTGTGCCCTCCTCCTTGTCCTCATCAGGGCTGGCGGGGCCCAAGGAGTGCCACGTGGCAAGGTGGCAGGGGCTGCTGGAGAGAAGCAGAGAACACAGTTCCTCCCATTAGCTAGCTTACTAGTGCAGTGTGCAGCCTGACAGCAGCTGCTATGCACTGACCATCCCCCTGCTTCCCAATCCATGTCCTTTGGGACAGGGCCCCCTAGGTGCATGCTGCCGTGCTGTGCTGCCCAGGTCAGGTGCAATGCCCACGGTGGGGAGCTTCAGGCAGCCCTGTCCCAGGAATGTCTCCTGAGGCCACGTGCCAGTGGTGTCGGGTGCATGCTGTCTGGCCTTGGTGCTCCCGCCTATGGTCCCCTCACCACATCTCCTGACACGGCCCCGGCACCATTTGGATTTGGGTCCCCCCCCCCGCCACATGACCCCTCAACCCCTCTGCCCCGTGGGAGGGCCTCCATGCTCCCCCCATGCCCAGGACCCTACCTGTCCCTGGGCCATGTCCCCCCACAGTGCCTGTCCCAAAGGCATGACCAGCCCTGCCTGCAGGGAGGGAGAGAGGGAGAACTCACCGGTAGGTGCTGTAGGTGTCTGGTGCGATGTCCCCTCGCCTGAGTGATCCTTGTCAGGGGGAGCCTGCTCCTCCTCCTGCTCGGGGCAGGGATGAACTCGGGGATGACTCCAGGGTCCAGGGCTGGTGGGGTGTTCTTGTACTGGGCGGTGTCGCCCGGCTCCAGCACCACATCCTTGTCCACCGAGCCCTCCTCCTGGTCGTCATCCAGGGAGGGGGGCTCAGTGGAATCGACGGTGTGGGCTGGGAGGCCAGTGCTCTCTCCCCCAAGGAAAGTGTTCAGCTCCTGGAAGTAGGGGCAGCAGGTGGTGGTGGTTGCCCCCGGCCCCAGCTGGTCCTCCCAGGCATAGTGGTATTGCTGGTGGAGGTCCTTAATCTTCACCCACACCTGCTGGGTGTCGCGGGTGTGCCTCCTCTCCGCCAGGGCCTGGGAGAAGGCAGCATACACCATCGGTTGCGGTGGATTTCCTCACAACCAGGAAAGTATTGGTTACAATTAAAAATGTACACTTTATTTCTATTCTGAATTTGTCTTGCTTCAATTTCCCTAGGTGAGACTCCCAGCCAGGTGTGTGAATGACCGTGTCGTCCAAGTACGCAGCTGCATAGCTGTCGTGGGGGTGCAGCAGCTTGTTTATTAGGTGTTGGAAGATGACTGGGGCTCCATGTAATCCAAAGGGTAAAACGGTATATTGGAATAGACCATCTGGGCTGGCGAATGCAGTTTTCTCCTTTGCTTCTGGGGCTAGAGGGATTTGCCAGTATCCTTTGGTCAGGTCTAGGGTGGTTAGGTATTGGGCATTGCCCAACTGGTCCACAAGCTCATCTATACGAGCTATAGGGTATAAATCAAATTGCAAAACTTCATTTAAATGGCAAAAGTCTTTACAGAATCTAGTTGTGTCATCAGATTTTGATACCAATACAATTGGTCTGGACCACTGGCTATTGGACTCCTCAATGACTCCTAACTCCAACATCTTTTTCACCTATGCCGTTATTTCCTTTCTCTTGGCCTCTGGGTTTCAATAGGGTTGCATTGTCACCCTGGCTCCTGGGTTCCTGATTGTATTATGGTACACCTCTGTTGTTCAGCCTGGTCTGGTTGAGAACACATCTTGGAACTGCTCAATCATTACAGCGGCCTTGAATTTTTGTTCTGGCATCAGGTTGGGGACTATTTGTACTTCTTCAGGGTTCTGTTCCTCTTGGGCAAGGGCCACACATGCCTCTCGATCCTTTCTAGGCTTCATTAGGTTTATGTGGTATATCTGCTCCTGCTTACGATGCCCTGGTTGATGTATCTTGTAGTTGACCTCCCCCATTGGCTCAATCACCTCATAGGGCCTCCGCCACTGGGCCAATAGCTTACTTTCACTGGTGGGCACTAGTTTCATCACCCGGTTCCCCAGCAGGAACTGTCATACTGTTGCTCGCTGGTTATATTGGGTCTGTTGGGAACCTTGGACTTTCTCCAAGTGTTCCCACACAATAGGGGTAACCCAGGCTATACGTTCTCTTATTTATAGCACGTGATCAACCACATTTTTCCCTGGCATGGGCTCTTCCTTCCAGATCAGGGTGTCCCCACCCTTTCCCTCTCAGCTCACCACCTTCTTTATCATGACCTTGAGAGTCCTATTAAATTTTTCCACCAGGCAAACAGTCCAAGGGTCGTAGATGGAACACTGGGCCAAAAGAAACCGCATGAGGTTCAACAAAGACAAGTGCAAAGTCCTGCACTTAGGACGGAAAAATCCCACACACTGCTACAGGCTGTGGACCGATCGCCTAAGTAGCAGCGCTGTAGAAAAGGACCTGGGGGTTATGGTGGACGGGAAAATGAATATGAGCCAACAGGGTGCCCTTGTTGCCAAAAAGGCCAATGGCATATTAGGCTGCATCAGTAGGAGTATTGCCAGCAGATCGAGGGATGTGATAATTTCCCTCTATTCGAGACTGGTGAGGCCGCATCTGGAATACCGTGTCCAGACTTGGGCTCCCCAATAGAGAAAGGATGTGGACAAATTAGAAAGAGTCCAGCGGAGGGCAACAAAAATGTCTAGGGGCTGGGGAACATGATTTATGAGGAGACACTGAAGGAACTAGGCTTATTTAATCTATAGAAGAGAAGACTGAGGGGAGATTTGATAGCAAACTTCAATTACTTGAAGGGGTGCTCCAAAGAAGAGGGAGGTAGGCTGTTCTCGATCGTAACAGAGGACAGAATAAGGAGCAATGGTTTCAAATTACAGCTGGGGAGGTCAAGGTAGGATATTAGGAAAAACTTTCTCACTAGGAGGTTGGTGAAGCATTGGAATGGGCTACGTAGGGAGGTGGTAGAATCTCCATCTTTGGAGATTTTTAAGGCCCGGTTAGACAAAACCCTTGCTGGGGTGATTTAGTGGGAGTGGTCCTGCTTTTTAGCAGCGGGTTGGACTAGATGACATTGTGAGGTCCCTTCCATCCCTATTATTCTATGATTCTATAGAGTCACCCAGAACAAAGAGCATAAATCCTTCATAAATGGGATCCTTTGGTCTATCAGTATCTCCTTGGGGAGCCCCATTTGGGCAAAAATCTTTACTAGTTCAGTCATTACTACCTTCGAGGTAGTATTTCATAGAGGGACGGCCTCTGGGTACTGAGTGGCATAATCCAAGATGATCAGGATATATTTGTGTCACTGGGTTGTCTTCTCTAGGGGTCCCACAAGGTTCATTGCAATCTGCTCAAAGGGGATTTCAATGAAGGGGTAGGGTCACCTGTGGGGCCCTCAGGTGAAGCTGGGGGCTATATAGTTGGCATTTGGGACAGTTAGTGCAATAGTGTCAAACATCCTCATGCACTCCTGGCCAGAAGAATCTCCTCAGGATTCATGCCAGGGTCTTCTCTACCCCTAGATGTCCTCCAAAGAAGTGGCTATAGGCAAGGCTTAACACCACGCTTTGGTGCTTCTGTGGCACTAGGAGCTCTTGTACCTTTGCTCCCTGTATTTTTGCAACATAGAATCATAGAATAATAGGGATGGAAGGGACCTCATGAGGTCATCTAGTCCAACCCCTTGCTAAAGAGCAGGGCCACTCCCACTCCCATTGGCCTTTTTGGTAACAAGGGCACCCTGTTGGCTCATATTCATCTTCCCATCCACCATAACCCCCATGTCCTTTTCTACAGTGCTGCTGTAACCCATATGCCTGAAAAGGCTATCTCTGAGAGACCTGCTGAGGGTGGGTTGCTGTTGTTGGGCAGATTAGCGACCCACAACTGGAAACTTCCAGAAGCAGGGAGTGGTAGCAATTTGAGCATGCTCCACAGTGTACCCTGCTGGTGTGATGTGAGGTTGTCAGTCAGATGACTGGAGAGCAGCAGCCTGAGCAGACAGCAGGCAGGAGATGCCTTGAAAGCAGACCATGTGCTCAGTGTTCTGGAGAGGAGCTGAGCCAGGAGTGAACAAGATGTTTTCTCCATGTAAAGGAGTCATTTGCGACAGACCTTGCAGACATGCATATGGGATTGAGAGCTGGTTGCAAAGGAGAAGGAAAAGCCTGCATGTAATGCTACAGAGGATCCCAGCAAAGAAAGAAGAGGACAGCTATTTCTTGCCACTCAAGCCTCTACACTGGAACAGAGACTGTAGCTGAGAGTTGGGTAAACTCCACACAGACTTTGGGACTCTTGGGTATCTTTCATGCAAGGGATTGTTCTTGGTTAATTGTAGTTTGTTTTCTTAGGATAAGGTTCATTTAGTTAGTAGTTAATAAAGTTCATTGTTATGTTTATTGTAGTAGTATTTTAATGTGTGGGTGTAGCTCTGAGCAAGCTTCGCTGTGAGTCCTGTACAGACTGGATCCTGGGTCTCCAGCTTCTTTCCCCATAGGGATTGGGATTGATTTCTGTGGGGCACTGGAGAAGGGCAATTAATGAATTTTGGCCCACCCAAAGGTTACACTGCTACTTAGGCGATCGGTCCCCAGCCTGTAGCAGTGCATGGGATATTTCCGTCCTAAGTGCAGGACTTTTGCACTTGTCTTTGTTGAACCTCATGAGGTTCTTTTCGGCCCAGTGTTCCAATTTGTCCAAGTCTCCCTGGATTCTTTCCCTGCCCTCCAGAGTATCTACCATTCCCCCTAGCTTGGTGTCATCCGCGAACTTACTAAGTGCGCAGTCTATCTCATCGTCAAGATCATTAATGAAGATGTTGAATAGAACCGGCCCCAGGACCAACCCCTCTGGCACTCCACTCGTTATCGGTTGCCAACTAAACATCGAGTCATTGATTCCTACCTGCTGAGCCCATTGATCTAGCCAGTTTTCTATCCACCTTACGGTCCATTCATGCAACCCATATTTCCTTAACTTGCCGATTAGAATGCTGTGGGAAACTGTATCAAAAGCCTTGCTAAAGTCGAGGTATACCATGTCAACGGCTCTTCCTGAATCCACAAATCCAGTCATCTCATCATAGAAGGAAATCAGGTTGGTCAGGCACGATTTCCCCTTGGTGAATCCATGTTGACTGTTCCTGATCACTCTATTTTCCTCCAAGTATTTCCGGATGGATTCTTTGAGGACCTGCTCCATGATTTTCTCAGGGGTTGAGGTCAGGCTGACTGGTCTGTAGTTCCCCGGATCCTCCTTTTTCCCTTTCTTGAAGATAGGTACTATATTTGCCTATTTCCAATCCTCCGAGACCTCCCCCATTCGCCACGAGTTCTCAAAGATAATGGCCAGTGCCTCTACAATCACTTCAGCCAACTCCCTCAGCACCCTCGGATGCAGTTCATCCGGCCCCAGGGACTTGTGCACATCCAATTTCTTTAAGTAGTCCCTAACCTGACTTTCCATCACTGAGGGCCACTCTTCTCTCCATTCTGCATTACCCTGTGTATTAGCCTGGGAGCTGGCCCTCCCTGTGAAGACTGAAGTAAAAAAAACATTGAGTACTTCAGTCTTTTCTGCATCATCTACCATGAGGATGCCTGCCCTATTCCATAAGGGAATTACACCACCCCTGATCCTTTTCTTGTTGCTGACGTATTTGTTATCCTTCACATTCCTTGCTAGCTGCAACTCCAATTGCCCTTTGGCCTTTCTGATTTTATCCCTGCAGTCCCGAGCAATATCTCAATACACCTCCCTTGTCATCTGTCCAAGCTTCCACTTCTTGTAAGCTTCCTTTTATGTTTCAGCTCATCACAGAGTTCTCTGCTAAGCTACGCTGGTTGCTGTCCACATTTGCTCTTCTTTCTGCACATCAGAAATTTATCTTCCTGTGCCTTTAACAGGGTTTCTTTAAAATACAGCCAGCTGTCTTGGACACCTTTCCCCTTCAGATCAGCCTCCCAAGGGATCCTGCCCATCAGCTCCCTAAGGGTACAGTAGTTCTCTCTTACTATGAAATACGGTCCCGGTCCCCAGATTTTCCCCTCTACTGGCACCCCATCTATCCCCACTACCTCTTTCGGGTATTATCATATCTTGAATCCTCATAATAGTCCCTACCAAAGGTCCCTTGTGCTGGGCTCAGCTGTCCAAGCCCAAGAGGGCCTAGCTCATCCTCCCCTCTTGGGTGAGTGGTGTTAGTGTTGGGGTCCATCACTGTTACTTCTGTAGTTGGGATACACTCCTGGTCTGTTGTGCAGGTTCATCTGCCAACTTGGGCAGGCTTCTGGTCCTGAGTCAGAATCCGAGTCCCTGTGGTCTTTGCTGCCCTTCTCTCTGCTTTGGTCTTCCTGCCCTTCCCAGGGGAAGGGAACAATTCTTGGTCAAATTCAGAGAATGCTGAAGGGTGGCTGTCTATAGGGGCTAGTTCATGGGCCTCAGAGTTTCCTTCTTCCTTTGTCTCCTCTGGGGGAAGTAAAGTTTAAAATCCTGGGAAGTGTCTCCTGATGAGCACAGGATAAGGCAACTTAGGACTACCCCTGCTATTACCCTTGTGCTGCCTCCCTGTGTTTCAATATTTACTGGGGTGGTAGGGTAATAGATAACTGTACCATGTACATAGGTCACCCCTGTGAGTTTGGCTTTGGTTAACTTGCTACGGTTCACCAGTTTCCTTGAGATGAGGGTTATAGCACTTCCTGAATCCATCAGGGTCATAGTTTCGAGCCCGTTCAACTTCATGGGCCTCGCATATCTGTGTGGGGTAACTGCAATGTCCATCAGATTGAGTAGACTACAAGGGTCTGTCCCATTCCCCAGGTTACACTGCATGGGCTCTTCTGCATTGGGACACTGGGATACAGTAGTAGAGTCAAGTAGAGGACTGTACTGTCCTTGACAGTGCAGGTGGGACACTCCCCACATGCATAACATTTGAGAGGAGTCCTAGCAATGTTCCCTCTAAGGTTTGGCGGCTTGTGTGCAAAATTTTCAAGCCGTGTGCAAAACTTTTCTGAATAAAATTTTTGTGTAAACTCACACGACAGAAATTATAGGCATTAATTGAAGTTAAAGTAATTGTAAATAGAATTAATTAATTGTGTTTAATTGAATTTGAATGAATTTTGAATTGAAATTTAATTTTTAGAAAGGTTTTTATTTAAAATTAATTTTTTAAAAGTTTTTAAGAAAGAAAGAAAGAAAGAAAGAAAGAAAGAAAGAAAGAAAGAAAGAAGAGGAAGGAAGGAAGGAAGGAAGGAAGGAAGGAAGGAAGAGGAAAGACGAAGAGAAAGAAGGAGGAAGGAAGGAAGAGGAAAAAAAGAAAGAAAAAAGAAGGAAGAGAAGAAAGAGGAAGGAAAGAAGAGAAAGAAAAAAAGGAAAGAAAAAGGAAGACAAATAAGGAAAAAAGAGAAAGAACGAAGAGAAAGAGAGGAAGAAAGAAAAAAGAAGGCAGGCAAAGAAGAGAAAGAAGGAAGAGAAAGAAAGAGAGAATCCAAGGCCACTGGCGGGGGAGGACCCTACTGTGGCCCTGGGAAGCCGCCGGTGGGGCGGAGCAGACCCCAGCCCCAGAGGCTGATCTCGGCCCCGTGCTGGCAGGCAGAGGCCGTCGGATAAGCCCGGCCCCGGCCCTGGACAGGAAGTCAAGGTGGTCGGCGGGTGGAAGCCCGGGATCCAGCCGCGGCCGCAGCCACCCTGCTGCCCCGGACGCATGGGGCAGGCAGGCAGGCCTGCACATCTGAGCCAAGCCTGAGCCTGCTTGTCTTACCCTGGGAGCGGGGAGGGCCAGCCCAGAGGCCAGGTGCAGGCCGGGTCTGCTGTGGCAAAGCTGCAGCCCTGGGGGTCTGGAGGGAGCAGCGGGAGCTGCCGGGCTGCGCGGGAGTCCCTCAGTGCTGCGCAGGGGGTGCGACGGCTAATGCGCGGCCGCGCACCCGCGCAGCTTAGAGGGAACACTGGGTCCTAGGTATAGCCTTGTCCTTTGGGCTGAGGGGTTCTGACCCTGGATTTTTGGTCCAAGTCCCTTCAACCCACAGGAACCCCTGGCTGTCCCCTTGGTTCTCTTGATCTCTCTGTCTTCTGAAACCTCGGGATTGGAGGGGGTCGCTTAATATGGAGTGGATCCTCCTGGGGTGTTCTGGAAATGCTCCTGGCCATAAGTCACCTGTCAAGGAGTGCAATGAGTTCACCATATGAAGAGGGATCATTCTGCCTTACCCACATAAGAAGGTCTGGCAGTAGCCTCCTCATATATCAGTCAATGACGACATGTCTAAAATCTCTGGTCGACAGCTGTGGCACAGTTCTCCCACCTCCAAACCCCCAGCTCTATGGATCCTCAGTCCCTACTCCCCTGGGGCTGGGCTCTCTCCCCACAGGCCACTGGTCCTGAGGCCCAAAAGCTCATCTGGACAAACTTGCCCTAACTGCCTGTACCTCCTAAGTGCTGTCAGTAACAGCTACTGGTCAGCTCTCCTTCTCCTCTCCTCTTCTTCACTCTGTTCTCCCCCACACACCAAATCTTGCTCCTATCTCCACCTCCAAACAATGCACTCAAACTCCCTCACTGCCTGGCTGCAACAGGGGCTTTTTATCTTTTATTTAGTTGGTGTCAGCTGCTGTAACTAATTCTGGGTTCCTAAATTGGAGTCAGGTGTTTCAATTGACACCAGGTGCCTTAATTGGCTCAAAGCAGCTCCGCCCCAGCTACCCTGGGAACAGAGCCTTTCTAAGCCTGGGGCTAATATACCTGCCTTCCACCAGCTGCCTGGGGCCCCGATACAAAGTGGCGGGACCTGATCCCATCTGTGGAGGGCGAGGACCCCCGGTGGGCCAGTCTGTATGCCACCTTGACTCCACGGCCTGCCGGGGATATAAGGTGGCGGCTCCTTCATGGAGCCGTGAGCACGGGAGTGTACTTGGCGCGGTTCACTCCCCGTCCCAACACCTGCCCTTTTTGCGGTGTGAGGGAGACCCTGGTGCATGTCTATCTCGAATGCGCCAGGTTGCAGCCCCTTTTCCGGCTCCTCCAGAACCTCTTATTGAGGTTCTGGCTGCACTTTTCCCCACACCTTCTTTTATATGCACTCCCCATCTGTGGCCCCACAAAGTTGCAGGACCTCCTCGCCAGCCTCCTCCTGGCCTATGTCAAAGTGCCATTTACAAAACCAGAGAGAGGAGGTTGGCTGAAGAAGGTTCCTGCGACTGTGGGGCCTACTTCCGGTCCCTCGTCCGTTCACGCATCCGAGCAGAGTTCCTTTGGGCAGCGTCCGCTGGCTCCCTTGCCACCTTCCGGGAGCAGTGGGCGCTGTCTGGGGTTCTCTGCTCGGTGTCCCCTTCCGAATCCCTTATTTTGACCCTTTGACCATCACACCTGGTTCCTGTTATTTCATTTGTTGTCCCCTGTAATCACTTGGAAGCCGGGTCCAATGCTTCCTCCCCTTAAGCCGGGGGAGGAGCTTTAGTAGTGGGCGGGCTAGTGCCCGCCCACCTCCCCTGTTCTTTCAATAGGACCAGCTGCCTGGGTCTCTGCAGGGATTCTGAGCCTTCCCCTGGAGGAGGGAGGGCCGGGCCTGTGCTGTATTTACAGCCAGGTCCACGCCTTCCGCCTCCAGGCCCTGCAGAGACTCCTTTATAGTGCAGGTAGTCCGGCGTGGAACCTACTGGCGTGCATCTTCCTCCGCTGCTACCGAGGGCTCCGATACGATCGGCAGCTCTTTTTTATCAATCCGAGAGGTTTTCCGCGAGACCTCTCCAAGCTGCCAGCCTTCTACCAGGACCTCCTCCAGACCTGGAGGCTCGTTTCGGACTCCAGGTCCCTTGTGCCCACCGAGGGGGAGGACCTCCTCACGGAGCCCCTGATACACAACCCCCATCTTAGTGTGCAGGTGGCAGAGGTTGCTCCTGGCAGGCGTCACCAGGGTCGGAGACCTCCTGGACTATGCCCGCGGGGACTGGGTGGATCCCCTTGTGCTAGCTGAGCGCAGGGGGCTCTTCACACTTCGAACTCCCCGGCATCTACTCCAGGAGGTGAGGGCAACCTTGCCCCCTGCTGCTTGGGATTACCTCGAGCAGGTCCTGCGAGAGGGTGCTTCCCGCCCTCCCCTCAGTCCTGGCCCTCCGGAGCTTTTAATCAGGCCTCGGCCCCGTGAGCCCCCCCAGCCGACCCCGCCCCATGCCCTGAGCCGGCTGCCAGATCTACAGCCGGCCAGTTTCTGAACCGCGTCTCGTAAATATCTGTACACGCTCGTGCTCCATACCATCCACTTCCTCGCCCTCGTGTCCCGCCCTGACACCAAATGGCGGGATCTGATTCCAGCTGTGGAGGGCGAGGACCCCCGGTTTGTATTCTACCTTAACTCCACGGCCCGCCGGGGATATTAGATGGTGGCTCCTTCATGGAGCTGTGAGCACGGGCATGTACTTGGCGCGGTTCACACCCCACCCCGACACCTGCCCCTTTTGCGGCGTGAGGGAGACCCTGGTGCATGTCTATCTCGAATGCGCCAGGTTGCAGCCCCTTTTCCTGCTTCTCCAGAACCTCTTATTGAGGTTCTGGCTGCACTTTTCCAAACACCTCTTTCTCTATGCACTCCCCATCTGTGGCCCCACAAAGTCGCGGGACCTCCTCGCCAACCTCCTCCTGGCCTACGCTAAAGTGGCCATTTATAAAACCAGGGAGAGGAGGTTGGCTGAGGGAGGTTCCTGTGACTGTGGGACCTATTTCCAGTCCTTTGTTTGTGCACGCATCTGAGCGGAGTTCCTCTGGGCAGCGTCCGCTGGCTCCCTTGCCACCTTCCAGGAGCAGTGGGTGCTGTCCGGGGTTCTCTGCTTGGTGTCCCCTTCCGAATCCCTCATTTTGAACCTTTGACCCTCACACCCGTTCCTGTTTGTCATTTGTTGTCCCAAGTATTCAATTGAAGCTGGGTCTAGTGCTCCATCCCCTTAGGCTGGGGGAGGAGTTTTAGTAGCAGGCTGGCTTGCGCCCGCCCACTTCCCAGTTCCTTCAAATAGGACCAGCTGCCTGTAACCGTCAGGCCTGGGTCTGTCACAGGGCACCAGAATTGGACACAACATTCCAGCAATGGTCACAAAAGTGTCACCTACAAGAATAAAGTAAGATCTCTACCACGTTTTTTAGATTCTCCTGTTTGTGCACTCAAAGATTGTATCAGCATTTTCAGTCCCAGCATTGCATTGGGAGCTCATGTTCAGCTGACCATTGCCCACACTCTCCAAATCTTTTTTAAAGCTACTAATTTTCAGAATATAAGCTCTTACCCTGTGATCATGGACTACATCTTTCTTTCTAAATGTATACATTTACATTTAGCTATTTTAAAGCACTTATTGGTTATTTGCACCCAGTTTACCAAGTGATCCAGGTTGCTTTGCATCAGTGTTTACCACTCTCCTCATTTTTGGGTCATCTGCAAACTTTTGGCAGCAATGATTTTATATCTTCTTCAAGGTCCTTGACAGAATTCTAAATAGCAGAGAACCTCAACCAGATGTCTGTAGGACCTCACTAGAAACATATACTCGGTGATAATTTCCCATTTACAATTACATTTAGAAAGCTATCTGATACTATCTAGCATCCATTTCCTAGTTGCACAAATACTTCTGAATTGTTGTTCGCTCCACCTTAGTCTTTCATTCAGCTCTAGCAGCAGATAGGAATGAGTCAAGTGCTCTGTGTAGTACATGGAAGATGATAAGACATCCAACTACTGCTGCAAATATTATGGCACTGATCTTAACTGCAGCATGTTGGAAAAACCTATCCCCCGTTCACCCCCATAAATAGATATCCTGAGGAAAAAAATATTTTACTTTTTTTTAGCTTATAAATTTAGTGTTTTGTGTGGGAATTTTTTTTATCAAGTGACATTTTTCATCTAGTATTTTCCAGTTAATTTTTTAAAAAGTGTTAAAAATTCAGTTTTGATAAAACGACTTCTTCAGTGGGGAAAGATTTTTGGTCAAAACGTTATGACCAGCTGTAGTTCTAACTGAATGTTAACTCAGAGTTGCAAAATGAGGATGTGGCCATCCAGCCCAGGTGGGAATGGAGGCCAAGCTGTCCTGATCCTCTCTCAAGTGAAATAGTGTGATTATCATAGGGGCAGTTCTGAGTTCAGGTGCATTTAAAACACTGGGCAAAGCATACACAGAGATGTAACTGGTTCTCTATATTGATTAGGTACTCTGTTCTCATGTTCCTGATGTTCTTGATATTTTCCGCTTTTTCAAAGAAGGACTGATCTTGTCCTGAAGAGCTCAGAGTATAAGGACAGACAGGTACATTGACAATTATTTTTAAAGTAATCAGCTTTACTCTTTAAGTAGAAGAATAGAAGTGGGTGTTTAAGAGGGACTTAAGGGTGGGTAGGATAGGAGCCTTGAAGACGAAATCAGGATGTAGTAGCATGGAGTGCTCTGTAGAAGATGATATGAAGGTAATTGTATACAAAGCTGACGTGCCAATAGATTTGAGTGGTTAGACTGACATACATTTCAACAAAGGAGATAAAGTAAGGAGAGGAAGCATTGTGCTTTAAGAGACAAAATGGTCCAACTGGAAGTAGTGTAAAAGAGAAATCAATTAGATACTGAAACATTAAGCTTAGAGTGATTCATCTAAACAATATTCTGCTCCTCAGTCTTTCAATGAAAGGTATGGAACTTGTTGAGGATTGTGGTACTGTAATTTAGTGGGCATAAGAGTGGTAGAATCTTAGTGTGCAGATTTAATAGATTGTCCATCAGTGCAAAAACTAGAGTAAAGAAGGGAAATGTTGGAATGTTCCAGATTTCATTCACTTCCCCCTGCCTGCTCATCTTTCAACTGGTTTTCCTTTTTTCAGTCAACAGCAGTAAAAACTGAGAATATGGCACAACCAGATGCAACCTACTACCTTAATGTCAGTAAGTGCAACCACACCCACCACCATGGTGGCCCAATACCAATTACCTTGTTACAGCATCTCTGACCTTCAGTGGCTGCCTCTTATAGAGCTAGTGCAGTGGGTGTCTTTACTCTCTGTCTAATCTAAGGCACACTTGAGTTCTACCTCTACTGGCGTATTAACATCCAGAAAAATAAAGGACTCCTATGAGCTCAAAATTAGGGTCATCTGAGGAGTCTTTGGCAGAGTTTCTTTATTTTACACAGGGCTTGTCTTCATGCAGCCAATTATTTTAGTCCATTTTCCTGTGGACAGTCTTCCTATCCACCAGGAAACTTGTCAAGCAGCAATTTGTCTTGCACTCTTGACTGAAAGCAGTTTTCCTTTGCAGAGGGAGAAGCAGAGCTCTGCTCTACTTTCAGGTCAGTCCCAAACTGTTCCTTATAACCACCCTCTCCAGGCCTGACACCTGCTACAGGTGCAGTCAAAAAGGGGAGAGAGTTCAACTGAATCCACAGGCCCTCATTAACTCAATCCTTTCAAGTGTGAGGCCTGCATTCCCCATAACACACGTATATTCACTGTGTGTATAAATAAAGGATAGGTTTATACTACCGTAATCAACTGAACAGCATTCTCCTTTTTGTGAATTCATTTTCAATGTTGCAACTGAACTTTTATCCCGAGTATCATATTGAACAAGCTGCATTCAATTCTGCAGCAAAGAACCGTTGTTTTTGCAACCCTCTTTTGGAGTAAAGAAAATATTCTGCAATAGCATTCTGCAATAGCAGTGTAATTAAAAAAAGATATTTTAATTGAATTAACACTGAAAATATGTAACACAATGAATACATAATTGCTTCTGTTATTTATTTTTATATTAAATTGAATTTGTTTGACCATACTCCAAAACATTTTGTACTGATGACATATGACTGCTTTGTTGAAGTGGTCGAGGGACACAGGCAATTTTGACAGTTGGATATAGCGTAGGGAAAAAATTTGGAAACTTAAAAGGAACGTGTGGGAAGCAATTTGTGATTGAAGAAGAAGCATATTACCTGATTATTCCTGCTAATTGATCAGAAGTGAAATAGTTAATATTAACATTTTAGTTGGCAACTTTTGATCAAGAACACAAATAAGTAAATGAGAGACAATTCCCAGATATCTAAGGGCGTGATCTTACAAGATGCGTAATGTCCTGAGTATCCATGGTACATATACTTTGCCACAGGAAGGTGTAATTCCATGCATAGATAGACAGACACATACTAACTCAACTACAGTTAGTGTGCTAAAAATAGCAGTGCTGATGTTATGGCACCTAGCTAGCCCCCTGGGTCTAAGCTTGGGTGGCTCACCCAAGTTGCCACCTGAGCCACAATATCCATGTTACTATTTGTTATCACACCAGCTCAGGATGAGTGAGTCTCAGAGTGGATAGACACCTCCTAGCTATAACATAAACATACCCTTAGAGGTATGCTTTAAAGCTGTGTCCAGATTTAAGAAGACTGAATTACACCACCTTACACTCCATTTATCATAAGTAAGTTATCTTTGCTGTAAAAAGGGATAGAAACTTTTTCAAAAAATGAAAAATTAGATGCTGGAGGACACTAAGAGTTATGCAGCAAGAGGTAACTGCTGTGGCAAATCCTGTTACTGGGAAATGTTTAATGTCTTAATTATGATTGCTAAAATTTGACCATAAGATCCTGACTCTTCTGTGTTCTTTAAAGTGCCCTGTTGAGAGAACTGTATAAACCATAATGGGATATTAATTCAATACTTTTGTGATAGTATACAATAATCATAAATTGCTGAAATTATTTTAGAATCTTGCAAATATTAACTAGTGTACTTTGGTACATTATGTCTCATTTAAATTTTAATGTAAGAATATTCTGAGTCACAAACTGCAAAAAAATCAGGAGAATAAGACCTTTTCAAGACAGTTTGCATAAAGCTGATCTTTTATTATTATTTGTTATGTGTATTGTCTAGAATCTCTAGTCAAGGACCAAGATGATGACAAACTGGCCTGTATCAAATCTTTCATTTTGGGTTAATGGAAAGGATACAGGGAAACAACTCTCCTAGAACTTGGATATCTCCTTATCCTTGTTAACTAGATACAGATCAGGGACCAGCATGGAATCCTTAGTGAATGGCTTTGTTGTATGCTGGCAAGACAATGGAGTAGCTGCTTAGGAAGAACAGCATTACTGCGCAGTAGTGGTGGAGACAGATGCCAATCAGAGTGGTGGTGAACTTTTAGTTCCAATATATAGCCTCCAATATTCCAATATATATAAAGTCGACTTTATATTAGGTTTAATAAAGTTGACTTAAGGAAATTGTAATGTAGACGCAGATTAAATTAAGTCAATTTAAACAGGCTTAAGTCGACTTAATTCACAAGTGTAGACGCACCCTAAGTTACACCCCATTATCTCTCTATATCCCTAAATCATTCAATTTCCAGCGTAAAGCCTGATCTCTTCCTCAGTAAAATCAATAGAAGTTTTGCCATTGAATTCCATGGGTACCCTATTGGGCTATTAAGTACTTAAGTACTTCAGGTACTTTTATCTGTATTGCACATATGAGGGTCTCTTCTAGAGATGTTTTAGGCACATCTTAAGAGGAGGCTAGTATTCATAGCTCCCATGGAAGAAGATGGTGCTTAGCCTCATTTGGGATGTTCTCAGAATCTCACATACGTGTTCCCTCCATTCTTTTACTCTTCCTTTCTAAATGAGACCCTTAATCATTTTTCTTAGTTTTCTCCACATTCCTCCAGGTAGTTGACTTAAAAATTAAAATATGCTGTAATTTTTGACCTAACACTATGAAAAACTTTAAATTAATTCTATGACATTTGTTCTGTATTGACCGTTGTATAACGTCAAATTAAAAAAAAAAAAAAAAGTTTTGTGGATAGATCTTCAAAAGTGAGAATACATTTCATTTTTTCTCACTATTATAATCATTTATATTAATAGACAGGTGAACATATTACCCTTGATGACTATATTTCAATACTAGCTTGTATGTGCACTGTCTAAATACAGTACAAGAGGAATACAGACATGCAGTTATAGGTTTCCTTCAAAAGGTTAAGATTGCAATAATGATAAACATTAAATAAATGAACCCTCAGTAAGGAGATGTAATTATATTTTACCTTAGCTTCAATCTCATTTGCAGTAACTCTTTACTCAAATCTTTCAGATGAAATTCTGTCTATTGCCCTTTTATATCTGCTGTCATTCATGCATCAAACAAAGAAATAACTGCCTTGTTTCAATCAATTTGCATGAACAAACCATTTTTCAGGAGCAATCAGATTTCCTGATTTAGTATATAGCTTTTTAGCGTCATTTTAAAGCTAGAAAGCTCACTAGGGATATTAGAGTTTCAGAAATTTGTTCTTGTATATGCGAGTAAAAAATGCTATTGAAGGAAAATATATCATATGGAATGCGCATAACGGAACACATACAGGAATGATAAATTTATAATATTCCCTGACAGCAGTTCCTCTCCTCTGTATTCCATTTCTTAGAACTATAGCTGAATACATTATCAACTTGTAATTATGAAACAAAACAAAACAAAGAGGCACAGGTCCACAAACTCAAGAGATACACAAAATTTTATAGAAAAAGAAGGTTGGTAAGGTAATATATTTTATTAAACTAACTTCTGTTGGTCAGAGAAACTAGCTTTTGACCTTACATGGCATTTTTCTTCAGTTCTGGGAAATGTACTCAGTATGTCACATCTAAATACAAGGTGGAACAGTTTGTTTAGAATAAGTAATTAACACATACTTTAAGGAACCATTCAAGGTAAAGTTGCCTAGTAGCACCAGTCATGGATACCATTGTGAATTGGTTTGTCCTGGTCTGAGGATATGTTTGGAGTAGTTGAGAGGGGGGGTCATTTGAAGGCCAGAAGAGGGGAGGTTCAGGAAAGTTTATGGTGATCTTTGGATACATAAACAGGAATATTAGTAGGAGCAGGGATATTATATTACCTTTGCATTTGGTATTGGTATGACTGTTACTGGAATGCTAATTCCAGAACTGGTGTTCACATTTTTAGAAAGATGTTGAAAAATTGGGGAGGGTTGAGAGAACCACCACAAAAATGACTAAAGGACTGTAAAAATGTTTTATAATGAGATAACCTAAATAAATTGAGCTCCTTGAGTATCTAAAAGAAGATTAAGGTATGACTTAACAAAAAATTTAAGAGCGTTTTTTCAGTATTGCAGAAAAAAGCATAACATCCAATTGATTATTACAAGTAAACTCAGTTCAGTTTCGCTATTTCTTTTTAATTCTGAACTCCCATTTTAATTACATTGCTGATTAAAAGTTATATTTCCTACAGTATTATTAATTAAGAATTCAGTGCAAAAGGAAAAAACAGATTTACAATATGGTATTAAGTTACTTTGTTTGAGGGGCTGGTGAAGTTTTTAGCTGTGATAATTAAAATATGTTCATTTAATCAAACATAGAGGTAACAACATTGTTTTTATTGTTGAACAGATGTAGTGAAATTAAATTATTCTCAAGACTGTGTTATATAGTTCCAAATTTCAGTACTTGCTTGTATCAGAGATTATATTTTACTACTAGATGGCAAAAATAGAGTTTATAAAATTTTAAATACCAGTGAGAAATAAACTTTTTGTTAATTCAAACTAACTAATTCGAACTAATTTTAATTGGTTCGAATTAACTTAATTCAAACTAGCATGACTCCACTGGAATTTTAGTTCAAACTAAGCAAGTGCCAAGTCAGTTGCATTAAGCTCAATGTGCCGATTAGTTTAAACTAAGCAGTAAATTCGAACTAATATGTCCACATTGACTTAATTTGAACTAACTAATTCGAATTAAGGGTTAGTTCGAAAGGACTAATCAAATTTATTAGTTCGAATTAAGGAAGCCCTTAATTTGAACTAATGAAAGCTTAGTGTGACCAAGGCTTAAGTTAGTTCGAATTAAGCTTCCTTAATTCGAATTAACTTGCAATTGTAGACATAGCCTTTAAGTCTAGAAATATAGTCAAAGTTCTTGAAAGAAGCAAAAGCGCTATAGAGAATGTGATAAGTATCTCTTAGTGATGCTTCATAATTAGATTTTTTTCACTTATTGGAATGAAGGGTCTGTGAAAGAGAAAGGAGTTTGTCTCTAACTAGAAATGTCCAAGACCTTAACTCAACAATGCACCCAATGCAAATAATAGATGGATACTTTTATTTGCCATTTCAAAGTAGAGATGGGCAAATTTTAATTAATAATTTATTTCCCTTCTCCTAATCCCCGCTTCTTCCCTGCAAAAAAATATTGTGTCAACTGAAATTTTGCACATTCGATTAATAGGTTCAGCAAAAAAAGAAAGTCAAAATATTTATTTTGAATTTTTAAAAATTAAATGTTGATTTTTTTTGTTTTACAAAGCATAATTTAGAAATGTAGCTAGATTTATTGGAGGAAAACAAAGTAAAATACCTTCCTCCTTGTGTCAGAAGAAATGTGCTGTTTGACATCAGCAAAGTGTAGTGTAGATGCAGGGCAAATTAAGTCGACTTAAGCCAAGCTTAAGTCAACTTAATTTACCAGTGTAGACGCAGCCTAAGGGAGGTCCACTTCCCTTTTAGCTTATTTGTGTAGAACTGGGAACTCTATAAACATACCCACTAGACTGGGCTGTGCAGGAATATATAGAGAGGGATACAATTGATATATTACAAGGAGAAACAGGCACCTCCCTGCATAGTGGACTTAAGTGCCTAGTGCATGACAGGTGTGGGGCTAGAGACATAACCCTCTTGTCAGCATCTCCCATTGATTAGGATATGCAGCTCCCTGACTATTGTGCTGTGTCACATTCTAAGGCACCTATATCTCTCCATGTACTGTTTAGGGAGCTTAGGTACCTCACTTAGGCTATGTACACATGATAAACTTGTCCTGCAATAAGTTATTGCGGGGCAAGGAAAGCGCTACAAATATAGCACTTTTGTGTGTACATATGTGCTTCTTCTATCGCAAAGGAGCATTCACTCGTGTGAATGCTCCTTTGCGATAGAAGAGCAGTGCATGGTGGGCACCTGTCCCACCATGCACTGCCCACAGCCAGCCCCCTAGTCCAGCTGCACGGCTTCCCGTGGCGGCGGGGGCTGCATTACCAGCCCCCACTGTCACCCGAAGCCCCGGGGCTGAGCTAGGGGGCTGGCCCGAACCGGCTGCTCTCGCCATTTTGGGCCAGCCCCTTAGTCCAGTTGCAGGACTTCGGGTGGCAGTGGGGGCTGTGTTGCCAGCCCCCGCTGTCACCCAAAGCCCCAAGGCTGAGGTGGGGGCTGGCCCGAACCAGCGAGGGTTCGAGCCAGCCCCCTAGCTCAGTCCAGGGGTTCAGGTGGCAGCAGGGGCAAGCGCGGCAGCTCCCGCTTGCTCAGCCAGTGCAGTGAAATTGACATATTTGAGAGCTCCAATGTCCCAGAGTGCCCTCGATTGGCACTCTGGGACATTTCCGGAGACTGTCTACCATGCAAAAAGCGTACACATGAACATTACTGCAGAACAGCTGTTCCGCAGTAACGCTTACCACTCTCGTTTGAGTGGTTTTATTGTTGTGCGGCAAGAGGGTGTTGCCACGCAACAAGAAAAATGATCGTGTGTGCACAGTCAGCTTTATTGCGCGATAAGGAGGCTTATCGAGCAATAAAGTGATTGTGTGTACATAGCCTTACGCTTTGTAGATTTCAGTTTTGCTCCAGTCATTTTCTAGGTGACTAAATCTCTTTCTAGATCCATGCCTTACTCTCTCTATGCCTATGATCCCAATCTGTAAAATGAGGGTAATAACAATAATGATTTATTTATTATCTGTATTATTATAGTACCTAAAGAACCTAATTCTTGACCAGGTCTCCCATTGTTCCATGAAATTTACAAAAACACAGCAAAAACACAGCCCCTGCCCAATGAGTTTGCAATCCAAGCATAAGAGATGACAGATGGTGATAACAAACAGACGGGGAGAACACATGGAAACTCATGAGCCAGTACTTGTGAACCTGGTAAGCATTGACACAGCACACCCACTGTATAACTACTGTTGAGTTTTCTGTATGTGTTGTGGCAGAAGAGATGATAATACTGCCTAGTTAGACTGTAAAGCCTGTGGGGCAAGGGCTGTCTTTTACTATGTCTTTTGGACAGTGCCTCACATGATGGGGATCTCAGGAATGTTTAAGGCCCATAAGCACAAATAAAAATGAACTTTTAAAATTAATTTTAATTAATAGTTAAATGTGTGTTCCACAGACTTCGTATTCTAACCTAGAGGATCTCTTCATGGCCTCTACATCTCCACTGGATAATGAAATGTGTCATTGGCTGTTGAGCACACTGGTAAAAGATCGTGCACTGCTGGGAGACCAGTACATTAATTAATTCCTACAGTGTGAATTAAATACAGAATTTCATCTACTCTGTTGGATTTCATTGCTTTCATGGTTTTCAGTAAGATGCCTATTTTTACTGTGCCATATTTTTGTTGCTATTTAATTTTATTGCAGTGCAAGAGGGGAAAAAAGGAAAAGATTTTTTTTTTAAATCCACATCAAATTGACTCGGTGGAAGGTCAGAATCACCTTCAGACACATTAGCTTGTCTATGGACCAAATTGGATTTAGTCAACTTTAATTCATTAAAGTGCTGTTAATATATATTCACAGCATACACAAAGCAATTCCTTTTACATATGCTATGGTTGAGTATTAATTTCATTATACAAGCTCATAATATCAAATACATAATAAATATAATTTAAAGTACTTACTTTGTATTACATGCAAAGTCGATGCTTGTAAAATCTTTTTATCTTAGTCGTTTTCCCCCCAAAGTAAAAAAAAAAAGAAAACATTGAAACAAAAAAAACCCTGAAGACTGGTAGTCAGCAATTATATATATATATATATATATATATATATATATATATATAATCCATTTAAAATGTTCAAAAAGCTGCTAATAGTTCAAATAGCTGCTAATAGTTCAAATAGTGCAAATAGCTGCTAAAACATATAATAATATCTCTCCTCCAGTTTATGGAACCTACCTTCCTTCACATACTTAAAAGTATGAGGTTCATTTTTTGAAGCTAAAACCTTTTAAAGCCTAAGCCACTGGGAGAAAATTGCTTGGTATTTACAAAACTGGTTGCCCTGGCTTTTTTTTTTTTTTTTTTTTTTAAATAAAGATTTAGGCATGACATGATTTTCAGGGTTAAAAAGAGCTACACACAACAGATATTCAACACTTTGGAAAATCAAGATATTATTATTATTATTATTATTATTATTATTTAAATGCCTAAATATTCAGCCTAATGTTAGATCCCAGATTTGAAAGCATTGTCTTTAGTTAGAATTCCAACATTACCTGAACACCATCAGCTTCAGCTTCCATGGAACTTTCATTTATTCCTGATTCTAAAAGCTTTACCTTCTGTTTTATCATTGCTTAAATAGGTTCGTGACTATACTGAGATTCTTTAGTGTTTGTAGGGTGACCATTAGCTTTTCAATTAAATTTTGTTTTTTTAGTATTCTTGGACACAATCATGGGTGCTGCTCTCTGATCTCTAATCAACAGCTAAAAAAAAATTCTTTCGAGGACACTATAGAACTTGATTTCTCAGAGGTGCAGCTTCTGGGTAAACTCAGCCAGGTCTGTTGGGGACTGTTGGTTGGTCATGAACCAACTAAATCCTTTAATAGGCCCCTGCTGATTGTAAGTAGTACTCCAGTTGTCTTCCCAACTGGGATTTTCCCAGCAATTTTATTTTCCCTTAGCAGCATAGTGCTGTAACATACTAACAGTTAAAGGATAAAGAAAATAAAAGTCCCAATAAAAAGACAATATATATATATATATATATATATATATATATATATATATATATAGTCTTGCTGTGGCTAGAACTTCAAAAGATAAAAGATCTGTAAGTCCAAGTAGAAAGTGATGAGCTCTTGTCACTCATCCAACTATTGTCTTCCTTTGCTCTTCCTCTGACACATTTTTTTTTATCCTTCTTGGGGATTCAGTTGTAAACCAGAATTTCTCTTGTGGAACAACATGTCTATATGTTTTTTTAAACAGCAAAAGCAAGAAAACTCAGAATGTTTAAGTTCAGTCAATCAGAATTTCAAAAGGGCTTCCAGACAATCTCCATGTTTGCATACGTAAGTGTCAACATGCAAGTCCTTTCAGTGTACAAGTTATTGCTATATATCTATATCCATCTAAATATAGATAGATAGTTAATTGTATATGCATAATTACATATATGTATCATTTCAATTGCATTTAGGTGTGCAAATGATGCAGATTTTCAAAATGTTGCTCAATATATCAAAATAAGTAAATTTAAAAGAGTAAGATGAAGCTCACTAGATGGAAGCATCTCTCCACCTGCATGGTCACTTATCATAGAGCTGACACCTCTAGTTTAAATCTAAGTACAATTTCCCCTGGCTATATGTTAGCAGAAAGAAAAGAAAAGAAAAGAAAAGAAAAGAAAAGAAAAGAAAAGAAAAGAAAAACCCAACAATGGACAAATAAAAACATGCTCAACAGGGAAGGGAACATAGAATCATAGTGCAAGATTCTGATGTCCATGAGTAATACCATATGCCGCTGATTTCAGTGGCACTACTGATGGGGTAAAGTACTGCTCCCCAGTGAGTAAGGACATCAGAATCTGGACCACAGAATTTGTGGCTGTAAGACATAATATATAATCAAACATACTATGAGCATACTAGATGATGACTCAAAGGGCAATGTAAACTGATCTTCCAACAAAAAAAAAAGAGTTTTTCTCTTAAGAAAATGCTTATTACATTTGAACTTAAAGCCCAAATGAATTTAAATTGTCAAACAATTTAATGATCCTTAAGCATATTTTAAATGCACAATAAATAGTGTGCATGGATATTAAATTCTGAAGCAAATAAAGAGCCAAAATTCCTATAAAAAGGGAAGATATAATATGATCAGTCTGCAAATTTTACAGTGAATATTTTTCTGATCTTCTGAAATAACATCATTTGTTACTATTAAGCTTCTGGCAGAAATGTGTAGATAGCAGCTTGCATTTTGCTGTTCCAGAAGAATGATTAGAGCACAGAGTATATTTTCCTTTTTTACTTTGCTGACAATTAATAGGTCAACGAAGCTCTAACCGTCTCTAGAAACGTAATTTTTTAAATGGAATGACAAGTCTGGTGACATCGACAGAATAAAAATGTTTTTGGGGCTTTGCTTATGTTTTGTTTGTTTTTTAAAACAACCAATTTGAAGTTCCTATCAGTTTTCTTCATGAATGAACTCATTCATATTCTAAAAATGCATATTAATATAGTGCTAGTAGGAGTATATTAAGGACCCTTTTGATACTGAGTCTTTTGGTTTTATTGTTTATACTTTATGGTATTTTCAATATTTTGGTTCATTTCTGAAGAACCTTGCTAAGTCATGCTGTTCACTGTGACACTCTTTGAGAAGTTTTCCATTGTCAGGAGCACAGAAGTCTACTGGTATTAAGTGAATAAGAGTTTTGACTTGAACTTCTGTAGAAGTAGGACTGGTTTCAAAGTGAACAAATACAATTAAAAAAGAAAAGTAGCTCAGGATGATGGAACTTGAGGAGTACTTTGCTCATACATTCTTTACAGCTGGAGTTTAGTTTTAATGAGATAACAGTTAATTACATATTACTTTGTTGTAAAATGTAGTACATTTTATAAAAATAAGAAAGTCTTGCTAGTAGAAGACAAATAGCTACATCTTCATAAATCATTTCTTGGAAATGGGGAAAGATCACCTAATTTTATGTGTGGCTGTTTGATTTTGCTGAATAATATTTTAATTGTTAGTATAGCACCTGTGGCAAACAGACCACTCTGCTTTTGTAGGTCCCGTGCTTCTCTCTGTTGTGGGGCCCAGGGTAAGCCCTGTTTGCCTCTGTCTCTGGGCAGTTGGTGCCCCACCAGCACAGAAGGGCAGGAGGGGGAAGGGGCCCGGGCCCTCCCTCTACTCCAAGCCCCAGTCCAGGGGCCCTAGGAATGGTAGGTGCCCGCTGCTGACACTGCTGGCAACAGTACTACCTTCCCCTGGACTATTTCCCCTCTCTGTGCTCTTTTACCTCACTTGTGGCTAGGTTCTGTTTTCTCTGCCTTTCTCCAACACTCCTCAGTCCCTGCTACTAGTCCTCCTTACTCTCCACCCTTCTGGCTGGAGCAAGGGCTTTTTATCAGCTGGCCTTAATTGGTCTCAGGTACCTCTAATTAACCTGAAGCAAACCCTGCTCAGTCTGCCAGGAACAAAGCCCCAATCATTCTAGGGCTTATATACCGGCCTTCTAGGACTTTCCTGCTTCCCTCTGGCCCTGCTGTCTCACACAACCTAAATATCAGGCCAGAATGTTGTCAAATAAACTAAATTAAAATAATTTATATTAATGGCCTGGCTTTTGGGGACCTCAAAATCCATAACCACACCCTTTTCCCTCTAATAGTAGTTTGGAGGATTTGGAAATGTCAGAGATAATCTCATCTTTCATAACAAAAGAAATGGAATATGCAAATTAACTGCTACTGTTCAAAACATGCCACTCCTAAAGATCTTATTCATATTTCCTTCTTCTCTTTCCCTGGTCCCTCCATTTGTCCATCTCTATCCCTCAGGTCCCATTAAAACCACAATGGAGGTCAATCCGTTTCTGAAAGGACCCCCAATTAGTTTATGTCTGTGGGATGCACTTCTGCTCAGCAACATCTGATAGCCCACAACAGTTTCACATACTGCCATCTAAATACAGCTGAGGAACCAGTAGGAACAAGGAGTGGCACCTCAATAGCATTAGGGGCAGCATTAGATGAAGCATGAAACAAAACAAAGGAAATACCTGAAGTCTAATCTGTTTTGGTGCTGATTAATTCATAATCAAATCATTTATTTTTTCTGATTTATCTGTAAAATCCAGATACAATTCTAAGTAGTTAACCATCTGGGAAGTGTTGTATATATGACACCATTCACCAGAATGTATAGATTCTAAGATCAGAAGAGACTATATGTAATCTGACCTCTGGCAGAACACAGGTCATAACACATTCCCAAAATAATTCCTAGAGCATATTTTTTAGGAAAACATCCATTTCTGACTTAAAAATCATGAGTGATGGAGAATATACCAAGATACTTGATAAATTGTTCCAATGGCTAATTATTCTCACTGTTAAAAATGTATGCCCTATTGAATTTGTCTAGCTTCAACTTCCAGCTATTAGATCATGTTATAACTTTCTCTGCTAGACTGAAGAGCCCACTATTAAAAAGTTGTTTCAATGTGGGTACTTATAGACTGTAATCAAGTCACCCTTTAACCTTCTCCTTGGTAAACTAAGTAGATGAAATTCCTCAAATGGATCAATAAAAGTCAAGTTTTCTAGTCTTTCAAAGGCTACACACAACTGTCTAGTGGCTGAAAGCTTTATTGGCTCTAGTTCTCTTCCTCAACTCACTTAAGAAATTGTCACTCCATGAAATCTGAATTGTTACTAGGTAGTCAGAAACTACAGCACTAGCAGATGATTTTGTGTATAACTCAACAAATCACCTCTCTACATTTTCTCCAAAATATTGGGCTGGAGAGTGCATGTTAATGTGCTTATGGTGCAGAGGATTGTTCCGCAGGCATGTTTGAAAATGTTAAGCCCAGCTGTAAAGGAACATGGACATCTTGTTCTAATATTCAGTACTACTACTTGAGCTCAGTATAGTGCAATTTTATTTTAAAGGGGACTAATCCTTCACTGATTTATTCAGTTTCTTACATATCCATAACTCCTTTGATATTGATGGAGTTACTCCTGATGTAAGCCTTGTAAGTCAGAAGAAAATAAAATTCAAGATACTTTGACCTTTTGTGATGAAAATGTAAAATGTTAGATATAATGTGAAAATGAGAAGTCTGACATTTTAACTTATTGCCTTTTTTGTGTGGGAGGGACCCCAATGCGAAATCTGGGGGGTTTGTTTGTTTATTTTTTTTAACATCCATCTTTTCCTCTTAATGTCTGAAAATCCTTAATATTCTTTCCTTGGAGGAATATATGCTCAAGAAATACATCTTGTAAACCTTTTGGCCACTCATTCTTACAGTCACTAGAGTCAGTAGCAAAATAAATTACATTCCATCTTTTCCATTCATAGGGAACAGGCACTTTTTTTCCTTGCCAAAGAAAATAATCTCACTCACAAAGAAAGAAAGAAAGAAAGAAAGAAAGAAAGAAAGAAAGGTGCCATAGCTCCTAGCTGTACTGTTTTTAAGATTCTGGCTCAAAACATGAGTTGCACTAGAAGAGTAAAATGAAGAGATCTTACAGATCTTGAGTTCTTAATGTAAAATTAGGTTTAAAGCTAATTATTTGGGGACTGGTGGTGCAATAAAAAGAAATAAGGGTTTCTGCTCTCTTCCCTTAGCTTATAGGTGAAAGTAAAATATGATCTTTTGGCTTGCCAGCATGAGCACTTTTCCATGGCTCTCTATACCCAGCCAAATGTGATAACTCTCTTTTGAATAGTTAATAAGTTAGGCCCAAAGGCTATGTCTACACTTGTCCAAATAAGTCGATTTTGCTAAGTCAACAAAGTCGACTTTAAGTTGACTTTGTTAAGTCGACTTAGCATGTCTACACTATAAAATTAAGTTGACTTAAAGTGGACCTTGCCAAATCGAATTTGAGCGTCCACACAGGACACCTAAGTTGACTTGCAGGGGCTAGGTGGACCTGGGACTGTACATGGTGGTGGGGGAGGGGGTGCGCACCCCTTTCAAAGTGCCAGAGGGCTCAGCATTTGCCCCATTGTACCAGGGTACAATGGGGTCTGAGCAGGACAGGGACAGTGGCAGGGCATAGAAGCAGGATGGGCAGGGCTGTGTCCTGCCCTGTGGGTGGCAATGCCAGGCTCTGGCTGTGCCAGCCACCCTGGCAGGGAGGTCAGTGGGGGAGCCCTGGGGCCCTTTAAGTTGACTTAAAGTCAATTTAGCGCTAATCTGCGTCTACACTTAAGGACATAAGGAATACAACCATTGTGTCCTTAATGGCTCATCAGGTTACTCCCTGGGCCCATTGTAGCTGGCATTCCTCAACATTAAGGAGACAATGGTTGTAGACAGCATGTCTCAGGTGTTTACACAGACTCTCACAAGTTAAAGTATAGATTAACAACCAAATTCCTAACTTCTAATCCAAAGACAATTCCTAGACATAAACTATATAATCATTCCCAGCAAATTACTACCTTTCTATTGATACCAAACATGACATAGTTCCTATGGATTATAGCATTTATGATATATGAATAGAAAATAATATCATAAATCCAGACAGCATCACATCCTGCCCACATGCCCTGCCAGGATCCCCGTCCCCCTTTGCCCCATTGCACACAAGGGGTGCCCCCCCTGCCACCGTGGACCTGCCCAAGGTCCCCCTAGCCCCTAGAAGTCAACCTAGGCATCCAGTGTGGACACTCTAGGTCGACTTTGTAAGTTCCCCTTTAAGTCGACTTTAATTTTAAGTGTAGATGCACTAAGTCGACAACTAAGTCGACTTAAAGTTGACTTAAAATTACAAGTGTAGACATAGCCCAAGAGCCTGCATCATTCTGAAACTTTTTCTATTGAAGGAGGGTGGATGCTCATGCACTAAAACCAAACAACTCTGTTCTAAAAATTGACACCCCCCCACACCCCCCCTCACCCCCCAAAAAAAAACCCAACCCAAAAACCCGTGCTTATACCATGCTCTGAAATATTGCAAGTTTGGGAAATCTGAGATAAGTTAAATATGCGAGCCTTACAAAATGTGTATCACATATTTCTCTGGACTGCTTGGCTGACACAAGGTTGGCTATTTAGAAATAGATACTACAAAATTAACTAGGATGGGCACTACTGACACTTTAATTACTTGAACTGATTGCCAATATTCCTTCTGAAGTCAATGAAAAAAAACCAAAAAAAACCCCCCTTCCCTTAATTTCAACAAAATGTAGCATGAAATTAATAATTATTAGCTCGATCACATGAACAAGTGCCAAATACCTATCCAATTCAAATTAAAGAGATCTGCGGGTATTCAGCACACATGAAAAATCAAGCCACTTATTTAGTTACCTAGAAATAGATTTAGATGACTAACTATAGGTATTTGTCTTAGAAAATTCACTTAAGTGACTTCCCTAGCTTACACAATAAGTCAGTGGTACACTAAGGAATAAAACTCAATAGTTCTGCCTTCCTATACTCTGCTTCAGTAATCAAATACTGTGATTCCCTTAAGAAATGCTTTAATATCGCTTGTGCTCCTACCCAAAATTCAGTGTTCCTAAAGAAGAAATATTAATTTGTCATAAAAATCAACCCCAGGCTACAAGTTTTGCAGATGGTGACTTTCAGAAGACATTTAAAGATAAGCATCAAGCAATATATTGCTTTCATTACTTTATGTATATTCTGTGTGATCTCGCTTCATTGAGGACCTCTTCTGTCCCTTCATAGAAAAAAGAGAAAGGAGATTTCTTTTATTGACACCAGGAGAAAAGATTCTAAGATGACAGCTTATTTTAAAGAGGAAGCTTAAAGTCTAACAAATTTATTTGGGCATAAGCTTTCATGGGTTCCAACCCACTTCACTAGATGCAAGAGCAAGGAATTTTAAGATGGTGCTTTTTCATCTTCATTTATTTCCATTAAAAAAAATTACTATGTTAATGTAAAAACAAACAAACACTAATATGTACTATATATTCAATAGTGACTCTCACTATCTAAAATAATTTTATTTTATTTTTTCATTACTAGGTCAGATATTCCAGTCAGTTCTCAGTCTGTCTTGAGGCAAAATTCTCATTGATGTCAAAGAAAGTTTGGCCTAATTCATGCACTATAAGGCTATAAGGCTGCGTCTACACTGGTAAATTAAGTCGACTTAAGCTTAAGTCACAGCTACAAGGCAGCTTGTTTAAGTCGACTTAAGGAAAATAAAGTCGACAATTAAAATTAAGTCGACTTTATAACACCACCTTTCTATTAGACCTAAGGCTTAAGTTGACTCCCTAGAGTCGACTTAAGACAGTGTAGATGTGGGGTAGCCCTAAGTCGACTTACGGCTACCCCAGGGCCACACCAATGTCCTCTCTGCTGGGGGGGGGGCACAGGGGGAGCCTGGCATGCCCCCCCACAGGGCAGGGCAGAGCCCTGCCCACCCTGCCTCTATGACCTGCCAGGGTCCCTGTCCCCCTTTGCCCCATTGTACCTATGTACAATGGGGCAAAGGCTGAGCCCCCTGGCATTGGGCAAGGGGTGCCCCCCTGCCCCCTAGGTCCCCCTAAGCCCCTAAAAGTTGACCTAGGCATCCAGTGTGGATGCTCTAGGTCAACTTTCTAAGTTCCCCTTTAAGTCGACTTTATTTTTAAGTGTAGACACACTAAGTCGACTTAACTAAGTCGACTTAAAGTCAACTTAGTTAAGTCGACTTAGTTAAAGTCGACTTAAATTAACACGTGTAGACATAGCCCAAGAGACCATTATCATCAAGAAGCCCAACTTCCTTTATAATACATGCCTGGTAATTCCAGCACTAGGAACATTGTCATGTAGTGATGACTGATGGCAAGATTTGGCCTATTGTTGGGTGTGGGAGTGGGGGGGGGGAGGGTAAGGACCTAAAACTGACTTGAAATGCTCCATAAATAATTTAACATATCAGGAAACACATGTATCATTTAACAATAGGCTGGCATTTAATTTTAATTACATGTCAAGTTGTGCTGAATAAAAATGTTTTAGAGATCTTGCTAAAAACCCACATGCTGTTAAACTTAACAGCAGTATTGTACACATACTTGATGTTAATTTTCAGAAATATCTAATCAGTGGTCACACTTTGATACTTGCTTAATGATTTCATCATGTGTGATTACTTGGATAGTTGACTTCAATATTATGAAGAATTCACCAAGCTAGTAACATTGTCACACTGGAAAGATCATCTTCTCTTCCTTGTTTGGCACAAAGGGACAAAAAAAATAAAATTAAAAGGATCTAAAGGTGGTGGAGCCCCATTGATACTACATGAAATGTGGGATGTGTGGACTGAGGAGGCTAAGTAGCAGCGCAAGCTGGTTTGATGGCTCTTTTCTCTGGTATCATCCCCATAGCAATGGTGTCAAAAGCCAGAGGTAAACTAGAAGAGAGCCTACCAAAATTAACTTGCTTTGAATTTTCTTCTCTCTACATAAGGGAATTATGGGAGCATAGATGCCAGAATTCCAGATGTTGAAGTTGATGAAAGTCCCATGGCCCCTTTACAAGTCAGTGGACCTGATTTTACCTTATGAATTACTCCTAAGTTATATAACCATATGCCTGGTGATGAGACCAGATAATGTAAATGGAAGTGCAAAGTCCATATTCCAAAGCATTGCAATAATCAGGCATGTTTATTTAAGAACAGAATTCCTAAGCAGAAATTGATTAAAAGTTCTGTTACCAATCTGGTTTGATGAATGCCAGGTTGCCTGCCAACTTGCAAGTATGGAAAATATTTTTAATATTAATCAGAAAAAAAATTGAATTGCAAAATCTAATCTTAAGCAAGTGAAGAGATTTATTTCTATCTTTTAAAATAATTTACAAAAAGTGTGTATATATTAAATGGCTTTGCTTATTTTAAAACCACGTGGCTATAAAAGCGGGGGGAAGGGGGAGTTACTTTGAATTTTCTAAGGACCATTTTGAAGAGGATTTTTGTCTTATTATTATTATTATTATTTTAATTTTTTTTTGTTGTCCCCTCACACTGCCCCCACCCTAGGAAAAAGAAGAGAAACGTAAAAATCATAGAGAATGTGAATATTTCCCACAAACCAGAAACCCCGTTTTTGGTCAGCTCTAGTTGGATAAGGAGGAAAGGAGGGACATTATGATAAGATACAAGATTAGGTAAGACTTGTGGGGTACATTTCAGAAGGGTCTTAAAGGACTTTCCTGGGGAGTCAGTGGAGAGTCTCAAAGAGCAGAGGTGACATGGTCAAAATAATAGTCCAGCTATAGGATTTTATTGTCAGCAGTTTGAAGCAAATATATATAAAAAGCCAGATAGAAGGAACTCCAGTAGTCAAAAGAGGACAGGATAAGGGCCTGGTTATGAATTTTATTGAGGTGGACAGAGAAAAAATGCCACACCTTGGAAAATGATGAGGAAAAACTGGCAAGACTTGGTTACATAATAGATATTTGTGGTCAGAGTGAAGGCAGAGACAAAGCTGAAATACAGATCTGAAATGCCTGAGAGACAGAGGATGATGGTGCTGTCAACACCATCTGAGACTAACTGAGACAGGGAGGAGTGGAGACTAAGACAGGATGGCAATGGTTGTGAGGAAATACCACCCAGAAGGAACCTGAGAATGGTATCAATAAATTGGAATACCAAAACCAACAAGAAAGAGTCTTTTAAAGGTTATACCTGCCTAATATTTGTATTGATGCAGTCTTCAAAGAGATCATATCGTTGCATGGTAAAAATGTTTATATTATGAAAGTTTTGCACAGTGAATAGAATAAAAAGTTTCTTAGTTCACTTCTGAGTAATAATCCTTTGGCACTATGCAGTATATTTACCCACTCCTCCACGACCCACCCCTTAGTAGGCTCCCCATAAAGAAGAATGGTTAGGAATTGTGTTGGAGAAGAGAATGTTTATGCGGGGATTGTGATGGAAGGCTAAACTGCACTGTATAGTTAAGCTAAAATACCTTATTTAAATGAGCATAAGCCATACCTGACAGACAATTAAAGGATCTTAGGAAGAACATGTCTGTTGTGTAACCAGTTCATAAATGAGACAGAAGAACTTTGCAAGCTCTTTGATCAGTCCATATCTGGTAGAGAAGAACCCAGTATGGTGTCAAAAATAAACTAAAAATATGAACAGAAGGAATAGTTACAATGTTTGCAGACAGAAGGGACGAGGCAACAAAGGTTGAAGGATCTTATCAACATGCCACTGTTCAAAGCGCAAGAAAACTTCAGCTTTAACAATTGTTCATAATGGATAGTTTGTAAAAAATATTTTGCAAGATTTTGCATTGCAGACAAACTCCACAAAAGGACTAGAAATCGACAGGTATCTCCTTAGTTTATGCAACAGGGAAGGAAGCAAGCAGAGCATATACTTAAATCCTTTCACTTTACTGAAGACAGTTAAAAAAAGATGACTACAAAATGGTTCTATGTCTCATGCATACTTTATACACCATAAAAATGTGGTTTATAAAAAAGCTTGTTTCTACCACAGAATTCAAAAACCAGGGGGAAAGTTGAATATTTTATAAGAGAGTTCCATACATTTGTTAAAAAACTGTGATTTTGGGATTGCAAATTATGAAAATATCAGAGACATGTTGGTTACTGAGTTAACAGATAAAAATCTTTCTTAGTAGCTACAGCTGATGAGCGATTTAATCCTAGTGACAGCTATTGAGATAGCAAAGCACTCAAAATTAGTCAAACAGCAGAACAAAATTAAACTAATTTAGAAGGTATAGAAGTCATTATCATAAAATCCAGGCTAAGACAGACAAATTCTAGTTTATATGCATAAGGTGTGTGTCATATGGTATATGCCTCTGCTGGCCTGGCAGCAAGGAATTAATGCAGGAATTAATGCTGGTCAGCACTGATTGGCATGCTCACAGCAGAAAATAAAAAATCTGAGCAGTAGACGTAGGCTGTCAGAGGAGCAAGTAGGTTGGAGAAGGAAACTTCTGCCAGCAAGCTGCTGAGAAGCTGCCCAGAGACAGCACCCAAAGAAGTGATTACTGTGTCTACAGGCTAGAGAAGAGTCTAGAAACCAAGGGAGGTAGGAAGGAACTCAGAACCCAGCATCAGGAGTTGCTATTGCCTGATTCCACCTGCCTGATTTAAGAGCCCTGACCTGGAACCAAGTGGAGTGGATGGACCTAGTTCATCTACCAACTCTTTACAGACCCAAGAACCAAAGAGCTTGAGCTCTTGAACCTGAGCACCAGAACCAGATATAAGAAGAAACTCTAACACACAAGCAGGACTGAAACTAACGGCCCTCATAGCCCAAAATGGAAGTACCATAGTGGCTCTGGCAAGAGCAGAAGACTTACCACTCTACCAAATCGAGTAAACTTGGTGCAATGCTCTGTCCGAGCAAAGGAGGTGTTGTCACACCAACACATCAGCTCACAGTGTACAAAAAGTCACATCCAAGATTATGTCTACACTAGAAAAGTTGTCAACTTTTGTTAAGTCGACTTTAATAAGGTCGATTTTAAGTTGACTTAAAATCAACCTTATTAAAGTCGACTTAACAAGTGGCAACACTTTAAGTCAACTTAGTCCACTTTGTTAAGTCGACCTAACTGCCCTAACACTGGGCTTAGGTCGACCTAAGGAAGGGTTAGGTCGACCTAAGGAGGCTTAAGTCGACCTAATGAGTGGTAGTTATAAAGTCGACTTAAGCTTTCATTAAGTTGAGTTAAGGAATTTCTTAAGTCAACTTAATGAAAGCCTAGTGTGGACGTGGCTTAATTTAAGCCTCTTTAAATCAACTTAAATTGCCAGTGTAGACATAGCCCAAGAGATTATGCATGTCTAAGTTGTAAAGGCATACATAGATGCTGTGGACACATGTAGACCATGTCAGAAAACAGACTACTTCAGCTACAAAATGCAATCTTGATAGACAAACAACTTTAGAAAGTTCTATATTACATTAGAAGTGGCTAATCCAAGTATCTAAAGGACACTAAGGAAGTGACAAGAAACTACTTTGTTGAGTTTGGACAATTAAGCAAGTCAGATGGACTCATGATTAAAGGCAGTAGCATCATAATTCCAAATGAAATGAGAGGAGTAATCCTAAATCTTAAACAAAAAAGACATCAAAGATAAATTAAATTCCATGAATGGGCCAACCACTCAGTGTGGCCAGGCAACAGCAAGGACATAAAGAATGAAGTGTTTGCCTGTGAATGATGCAGAACAGATCATAATAACACAAAGAGCACAGAGACAGACCTTGGAAGAGGTTAGCTACAGATTTATGCAAATTCTGAGGACACTATTACCTGGTCAATGTGGACTATTTTTTCACATGTATAGAATAATATACCTGAAACACATAACATGTTACAGAGTTATCGAAAAACTGCTTACCTCAGAATTTCAAAACCACATGTGATCGACAACTACAATTCACTGCAGAACAGTTCAAGTCATTCTGAATGAAATAATATGATCAGGATCATATGAACAGTCCACATTGTTCACAAATGAATAGACAGGCCGAGAGAGTTGTACAATCATCCAAGAAAATCCTACTACAGGAAGATTTCTTGCCCTTCCGAGTTACAGATTAACACCTATAGAAACGACTGTATTCAGTACAATTTGGGATGGGAAGACAACACAGAACTACTGTTCCAACCTGTTTCCAAAGTGGCCAGACGTAAAGGGAAAAGTCAAATAAGAAAAAAAAAAGAAAGGAAAAGAAAGGTAAAATAGAGCTTTTACAACACATGTCATTCAGAGAATTGTGAGTTCTAGAAATTAGTGATTGGTTTCAGGTCAAGTTGAATGACTAAAAAGGATGAACAACTTTAGTTGACGTGGAGTGGAACAGTTTACCATCCAGATTATATATGATCAAAATCAACAATGGAGAGTTCAACAGAAACCTTTGACATCTGCAGCTTTTTTCTCAGAAAGAACAATCAAAAGAGCAAGACTCTAAAAAGGGTAGATGCAGAACAAGAAGATGATTAAAAAATTCCAAACCAACTACACCCAGTTGTTGTAACTCATGGACCCTCAGATGATATAACTTGCTATGTGTTTGAGTCATACAATTGGAAAACCGGCATGATTCAGAGACATTTAACTAACTGATATGTACTGAACTTCAAAGACTGTGTGGTAGTGTAAATATTATAATTAGTAGGGGTGTAGAATTTACAGAGGAAGATGTAAGGGAATGTTAAAATGTATTATAGTGTTCAGCCACTAGGTGGCAATGGATATAAAATATGTTATTTAAACAAATATCAGGCATACCTGGTAGAGAATTAAAGGATCTTATGATGAATACCTGTGTGTATAAGCAAGCTTTCTGATCAGTACATATCGGCTTCAGAAGAACAGGACAGGGAAGAAGTGTTTATTAATATGCACCAAAAGGAACCCAGATGAATATAAGACCATCTTTTAATGGTGTGTAGTACAATGAGTCTCTTTAAAAGGTACAGTGTGATAATAATCTTGATTTATGTCCCATAATAGTTCTGAATTTGTAGAAAAGAAGATAGCCAATTGAGAAGACATATTTTAATACTAAAAAGAACAATTTTAATGCCCAAGAAATATTGAAAACAATAATTGAGACCTTCAAACAAAGAAATGAAAGAGGCGAGCACAAACAAAAAAATGCATTTCTTTTTCTGTACCAGGATAGATGTCTGTGATGAGATAAAGGGAGTCAAATGGCAGGAAATGTAGACAGTGTTATGATAGGTAAGTTATATGCATGAGAGAGACACAAAAGATTTTATAATGCATTGCAATCGCAGATTAACCAAAAAGACGTTTGAGTGGAAAATAAAGGAAAAACTTAACAACAGAGTAAAAATACAGAACGATTCCAAAGTCTAAAATATAGAGCTAGACAGTTTCAAGTTCCATAAGGATATTTTGTATTGGCATAATAAAATGCTGGAAAATTTAAAAGGTTGTCCTATTAAAACTGGAAGTTTTAGAGATCCAAAATGTAAAAGTTGCTCAAGGACAAGACAGCTGTTCAAGATTATTAATAATAATAATAATAATAATAAAAAATAAAAAACCCACTTCAATTCTGAATTACATTTAAAAATAAAATGATCCAATAAATAGAAATGTTAAAGGCTATGTCTACACTTACTAAAATTAGTTTGAATTAGTTAGTAATTAGTAAGTAATTAGTTCAAACTAACTAATTCGAACTAATTTTACTTAGTTTGAATTAACTTAATTCAAACTAACTAAAATTAGTTCGAACTAAGCAAGTGCCATTCATGGCACTTGCTTAGTTCGAATTAGCAATTTCCATTGATTTCAATGGGCCAGTTAGTTTGAACTAAGAAATTAGTTCGAACTAACATGGCCACATTGGTTAATTCGAACTAACTAGTTCAAATTAACCCTTACTTCTAATACCCTATTCAAAGTTATTAGTTAAAATTAAGGAAGCCCTTAATTTTAACTAATTAAAGCCTCGTGTAGCCATGGCTTTAGTTAGTTCAAATTAAGCTTCCTTAATTCGAACTAACTTGCCAGTGTAGACATAACCAAAAACATCAAGCCATTTACTACAATTATGCTAAGTCAACTTAGTTCACTTTGTTAAGTCGACTTTAAATTGACTTAAAGTCGGCCTTATTAAAGTCGACTGAACAAAGTCGACTTAACTTTTCTAGTGTAGACAAAGCCATTGACACCAGTTGACACCTGGTGTGAATGGGCTTCATCTCCCCTAACTGAATTGACTTTGCTAGCACTTACCCTCCTTCATCCTGGCATGTGTATACATACTTCTCAATTGTAGTTTCCACTTCATGCATCTGACGAAGTGGGTTGGAGCCCAGAAATCTTATGCCCAAAGAAATTTGTTAGTCTTTAAGATGCCACAGGACTCTCGTTGTTTCTGCTGTACACTGACTAACATGGCTACCTCTCTGGAACTTGTCACCATGCAATGTACTGTTACAGGAAACTGTATTGAGAGCCAGCCCATTCAGACTGACCAACTCCTGGCAGGTTTACCTTCTCACTGTGTGGTGGGGCTGGGTTTGATTTGTGCTCAACATGCCTGTCAGTTTTGAACCACTGACAGCACTCACTACTGATTGTCCAGGAGCTTCAGCTTCTAATTAAGGGAGGATGTGTGTACAGGCTGGAATGTATGCCCTTAATGAAGCTTTCAACAACAGCTTCAGACAGCTACTGAGCATGGTCAACAACTTCCTGCTCTCCTCTAGTGTGCTTAAATAGAAAGTTCTAGTTTGCAGTAACTAAAGCCTTTACACTGCCACCTTGCCTGCAAATGTTTCCACATTAACTCAGAGCAACTAGAAACAGCAGCTGTAATTAGAACAAAAAAAAAAAAGAAATTGACTGATCACCAGAAAATAAAGGTGGGGGCGGGGAGGGGAGAGGAGAAGGGGAACTGTTATTCACAAAATAAAAGGTATTGTATAAAGAATTTTAGCAGTACTTTGAAGATGGAGTCACAGGAGCTATTTTTTGTCTAGGTTCTTGACCTGTCTTGAAGACTAGGAGGGCTTGGTTAAGGTCATTCCAATAACTGTAAATTATTCCTTACTTGCAACTAAGAGTGAAATTCCATCTTTAATTATGTCTGCAGTAGTTTGATCTTTATGCACTATCAATATTCTTGTTAGGATTTTTTTGTGTTGCCTTCAACAGTGTGCATTATGAATCAGGTGAGCTCTCCTGTGGCATCATATCCTGGAAACAAACCTATGTTTAGTTTAATGTGAAATCAATATTCCCATTCCCATCAACTACTATTTTCATGTGGGTTTGTGGGTTTTTCAGTTCCCCTCACCTCCCCCTCAAATCAATTTCATTCATTATCAGTCCATTTACTTTTTGCCCAGCCCCCATTTGACCCGTTTACACTATATCATTTATAGTATTCTCTTCATTGTACCATTCAGGCTGCAACACATCATTCCAGTACAAGCAGCTTTCTTTGAAATCATTGACTTACTAATGATATAATTTTAGCTTTCAACTTCAGGAACACACTACAACAAACTCTCTGAAAACCTTACCCTCTAATGCCTGATATTGGGGTCCAGGGATGGAATGAGTAGAATGTTCTGAATTGTGTAAATTACTTAAATCTTAAGTCCTATTGGAAATTAATAGGATGAAAAAGTCTACTAAAATTTACTTCATGTGACCAAGAATTCAATGAAAGTAAACATCTGCTGAAACAGCTGTACCAGCACTTTGAACATTAGTCTTGGAAATGTTGGAAATGCTGTCTTAAGTATTCCTAGATTTACTGAAAGATTTGTTGAAAGGTGAGGGAAGAGGTTAAGAATTAAAAGGTAGATAGGAATGGCTTTTTGTGACTAGTGAAAAAATAAGGAAACACATAATCTTCTCAAAGAGCATTCTAAATACCCTAACCATAGGAATCAGCTCTTAGCATGAAGATAAACAAATAACAAAATGAAACAGAAAAGGATCGAGGTATATATATTTATGTCCAATATTACACTCCAGATTTTATAGACTTCCACACTGGCAATATTTCTTCATACTTGTCTTGTATTTCTGTTTTTTCAATAAACCGTCTGTCTACCAAAACTAAAATCATGGTCCAAAATGATGTGCTTATATGAATTTAGGAAGATACACAAACATATTAAGAAAATAGTGTGACTATACCTTGATTATACCCGTTGTGAAAAGATAGAAAATGAGACAGAATTCTAAACTTGAAGATCAATTACTAATATGTCATATACTTACAAGTTATCTAGTTATCCTGAATTTAACAGAATAATACTCATTTTAGATTTTAATGTCACACTCAATTTTTATAAATAGCTTTCATGGGGTTGACCAAATATGTCAAGCAATTTCATAACAAAAAAGGAATTTATACCAGTAACCAGTGCATTTGATTGATGGATTATGCAGCATATTTGAGGAGCAGAGGTTTTCTGAGGAAACACAAACATCTATGTCAAGTATCCAAAGATACAATACATTTGAAAATCTATAAGAATCTGTTGTGAAGTGTTAGAGGCCAAATACCTTAGATTTCATTTTAAAAATGTCAGGGAAGGAACAGTTTCAAAGGTATTTTAAATTCTGAATATGTTTACTGAACACATTTAAGATGATTGGATGCATTAAAATAAATTCTTCTAAGTTATGCCACTTGCAACAGATAATGATGTTGCAATCAGTTCACCCCAAAGGTACTCATTTTCATACTATGAATTTGTCTTCCATGAGAAAACTCTAAATCTTCCAATGTATAATTTATAATATATTATATAATATATAAAATATAATATATATATATTATATATATATATTAAAATATAATTTTTACACTGAATACTCTGATTCTTGCTGATGTTTTAACTGTGATTTGGAAAGTGCCTGCTCCAAATGTTAAAAATCCATAGTCACTTTTTGTTATTATCTCAAATTTGCACTTCATTATGTTGGTATCAACCACTGTGTGAAAATCATGTGGTTGTTTCCTTGGTTATATAACTAATTATTGAAATGAGGATCCATATATTTAAGTATATTTTATGTCCATACTTTATTTTCATATTATATATCCCAATTCATTTACATCAGTGAACTATTGATTTAAGTTGTTTGTTTGGATGGCTCATGGAGTTCCAAATATCATAACTGCCAGGAGAATTTTAATGACCTGGGACAAAAATGTTTTTCAAGAAAAATCAATCAAAATTTGTGTCATTTTCTATAAAAAATATGTATTTGTCAGTCTTTTCAAAATAGTTCCTAATGACAAATAAATGTTAGGTATTATATATGGATTTTAAAAGCACATATTAATTAAGGCTTAATACTGCATCCATTGAAGTCAACAGCTATGGATTATTACCTGAACCTGTAGATTCTTTGTAGAATAAAGATCCTTTGGCATTTAGAAATTAATGTAATGGGTGCAAAATAAATATATGACAAATGGATATCTTGGTCAACGATTTCAGTCTTTGAAATAATGAAATCAGTATAGTCTCACTATTGACACACACAATTGACAGTTTTATTGGCTACCTCAGCAGAGTAAGTACTCTCATTTTTTATGAAAGATTGCTTCAGGCCTGCTTTGAGGCTTTGGTGGTTTGGGGTTTTGTACTGTGAAGTGTGGGATTTTCAAAAATACTAGCACTGTCCTAATTCTGTTCCTATTGAAACAAACAGCAAAAATTACACTGTTTTTAGTGGAAGCAAGATGAAGCCAATGCTAAGCACTGAAAATCTTTTCTCAATGGATACTGGTTTCACTTTGTCCCTTTCCACAAATACTGAGTTTCACTTGACATTTAAGGAAAGAAAGATACCACAGTGTTTATGGATGGAGTTTGTGGACATGGAGACCATTGCTCCCCACCAAATTTTGCACTGGGACTGGCTGGGAGCAGGGAGCAGCCAGGAGGCAGGCTGCTGTGCACCGGGAACAGGCAGAAGGGGTCTGCTGCAGCTTTGTGCTGGGACTGGCCAGGCTTCCATCTAGCACCAAGAACTGGCCAGGAGGCAGGCGGCTTCCTGCTTGTGTGCTGGGACCAAGCAGGAGGGGTCTGCTGCAGCCAGACACCTTTGTTCTGGGATTGTGCTGGGATTGGTCAGGAGGTGAGAGGCTGTAGCCTGGCTCTTAGCCTCCTAGCTGGGACCTGGGACTGGACGGGAGGCGGACAGCTGCTGCCATGTTGCCAGATGGGAGTGGGGACCAGCCAAGAGATAGATGGCTGCAGCCAATGCTGTATTAAGGGGCCCTAGGGCCCTAGGATGCCCACTTTTGTAGGCTCCCTTACCTGGGGCCCTGCCTTGCTCTGCCCCCACCGTGGGGCCCTGTTCTGGGCCTCCACAGTGGCCTGGGGCCAGAGGCCACGGCCAGCTGTAGTACTCCTGCCCCTAGGCCAGCTGGTCTGCCCCAAGGGATAGGGCTGGCTGCTGAATGTCTACTGATCTCCAGTGATGAGACCGTCCTGCATGCCTGCTGGCTGGCCCTCACCCCTGGAACACATCAGCCACTCGCTGATTGGCCCTGCCCCTGGGACACACCAGCCAGCCCAGGACAGGGCAGTGCTGTGGCCTGCTGTGGCCTGTGGTCCCAGGGCCCAGCTCCAACTCCACCAGCGCTGTGCCAGTAGGACCGGATCATCAGGAGCTTTAGGGGCTGCAGCCTGAAGCCCCCCATCTTACCAGGCCCTGAGGCTGCTGCCACTATAGCCACTGCATAAATCTGGCCTTGGCTGTGGCCTGCATCCTGGCTGGGATTAATTAAAATTAATTAATTAAAAGCACAGGCCCAGAAAGTGTGAGGTTACTAAATTCAGAAGATAGACGTATATATTTAACTTCCATAACCCTTGGCTCCAAATTAATCAGTCTAACTCTGGCTATAGCAGTGTTCCATTCTGTGGGAGTCCCTGATATTCTATATAAAACTATTTTTTACATAAATTGACATGCACTGAGAAAGCCAGGACTTTTAAAATTATTATTATTTGGGTTCTTCAGTTGTTTTTTTTTTAAGCACAAACATGAGGTCAGTGGGAGTTTTGGCAAAGATTAAAAGGTAAACCATGACCCTAATTCATTTTTTTCTTTTCAGGCTTAGAAATGTTGGAGGCAGAAAAAAAACCATGCCATAATAATGCAAAAGTGTTCAAACCATCTCTAATTAAAAGAGATACTTACAGAGCAATTAGTGCCACTTTATGAAAAGTTTAACCAAGAACAACATATGCCCTTTAGGCAAACTTACATTGTAGAGATCCAACCCAGAAAAAAAATAAATATACTTTTAACTTAAATATCATTCCAAGAAAAGAAATGAACCTACCTATCAATGAACCTGTAACAGTCAATGTTATTAATCCAATCATGTTTGAAAATTATTTTGAGCTTCTTATATAATGACTTTTAAGGAGTGTAAAAAAAAAAGTCCTAAATATTGCAAGGATAATTTCAATCTATATTTCATATCTTCATGTTATATATTTGATATAAAACCTTACACTTTATGTTGTTGTTTGTGCATGCAGGTTTATGCACTATTTAGCTTCACCGAAGTAATCATTTGCCATATGTACGGTAATATCTCTGAGTGTTGGTAAACTGGCCTACTGGCCTCTATTTTCATCCATTAACTTCAGGCTTTGGATTTTGTAATACATTCTCCGTTTGCTCTTTCAATACCTTTCAAAAGGTGCCGATGGCAAAGGTGTTGCAATGCCACAGGATGCTTGAAAAGGTCCATTCTTTCAGCACAAAAATAATAAAGTATTCAGAAAACACTGTATACTCAGCTCACTTCTCAGTTTATTACTTAACCAGTAGCAAATGCACTTTATAGCTTAGAAATAAATTGAGTGTTATAGCCACCACAATGAAATTATCCTTTCCATGGGCACATATATAATGCCCATTTATGAGTTTACTGAAATCAATAGAAAATATTGGATATTTCAAATATTTTACTCTTTTCCCATTCCAATTTTATAATTAAAAGCAAAAAAAGTCTCTGTTTTGAATAAATGGGAGGAAGAATTTAACTAGCAATGTGCACTCCGTAAATGAGTGAAAAGATGATTTAAGTGATCTTCTGGAAATGTTGCAGCCATGATACTTCCCCTATATCTATATCTTACTTCCTAGGGATGCGTCTACACTGGTAAGTTAGGTCAACTTAAGGAGGCTTAAGTCGACTTAAACAAAGCCATGTCCACACTGGGCTTTTATTAAGTCGACTTAAGCACGTCCTTAAGTCGACTTAAGGAAAATTTAAGTTGCCTTAATAACACCTCATTTTAGGTTGACTTAAGCCTTAAATTGACTCCTTAAATCAACTTAAAGCCAGTGTGGATGGGGATTAGAGCCTAAGTTGATCTTATTAAGTCAACTTAAAGTGTTAAGTCGACTTAATAAGGTCAACAAGCGGCTGTGTTTACTCTAGAAAAAGTTAAGTCAACTTTGTTAAGTCGATTTAATAAGGTCGACTTTAAGTCGATTTAACAAAGTCAGCTTAACTTTTCTAGTGTAGACATAGCCTAGGTTCAGTATTATCTGTTACACAGTTTACTATTTGATTTACTAGCTTCAGTAATACTTAAACATTTGTGAATCTACAGTTAAATAGATTATATATATATATAAGCCTAGGGAAGAGAGTAAAAATATGAAGATTGTAAGAGAGATATACGGGGGCGGGGGGGAGGGAGAAAGTAGTGCTTTCAGAAGCTCTCAATCTGGACCTCTTTTTTGGCGTGAAATAACAAAATATCACAGGGAGGAAAATATTTAAAAGTTAGCAAGCACTTATCCTTTTGTGCCATTAGATAGTGTTCACGGGAATTTTTTGCAAATCCAATTACTCTGCATTGTTCCTCATGTCTCATAGCAAAAGAATCTATTTCCAGGATGTGAGGTATTCTTTTTTGTGATCCCCTCTGCATCATTTTATATTCTTTCCACTGCTTAGTGAGCAGAAATAAGCAAATTTTTCAATGCTAGGAACCCACAGTATTTGTGGATGAATGCACTAGCAGTAAATATTCCAGTGATGAGAAGCCAATCTCAGCATCATTGGTGAAACAAAGTCCCCCAATATGCAGCAGAAAATGTGGCCCCTGGACAATGAAACTGGTTTTATAAATTCTATAGCATAAATTCAGCAAGTGCAAATCACTTGCTGGGACTGAGTCTCATATACCACACAACAGAAGTCCTATGATCAGGCAAATACTTAGTGCCTTTGACACCAATGTGGGAAACAAGCTAGCATAAACATGGTGTCAGACTTGAATTATGCAAAATTGTCATGACAACTATAGAGGTGATTTACCTCTCTGTGGCTATGTCTACACTTGTTAATTTAAGATGACTTAGCATGTCCACACTCAAAATTTAAGTCGACTTAGAGGGAACCCTACAAAATTGACCTAGAGCATCTGCACTGGACACCTAGGTCGACTTGTAGGGGCTAGGTGGACCTGGGACAGGTCCACAGTGGTGGTGGGGGGGCACCCCTTGCCAAGTGCCAAGGGGCTCAGCATTTGCCTGATTGTACTTTGGTACAATGGGGGTTGAGCCTGACAGGGACCTTGGCAGGGCATAGGGGCAGGGTGGGCAGGGCTCTGCCCTGCCCTTTGGGGGGGTACGCCAGGCTGTGGCTGTGCCAGCCACCCTGGCAGTGAGGGCAGTGGGGAAGCCCTGGAGCCCCCTAAGTTGACTTAAAGTTGACTTAGGGCTACTCCATGTCTACACTGGCTAAGTCGACTTTCTAAAGTTGACTTAACCAGCAAAGTCGGCTTACAACTAGGTTTTATAAAGTTGACTTAATTTTTCCTTAAGTCTGCTTAAATTGACTTAAGGGAAGTGTAGTATAGACGCAGAGTAAATTAAGTCGACTTCAGCAACCTTAGGTCGACTTAATTTGTAAGTATAGACGCACCCTGTGTGTCACCGCTTCAATTTTCCCATCTCACTGAGCACCATAAAATGTTTAATGTATTTCTCCATCTTCATGGAACAATCTACACCCCTTCTGGGGTAAAAGCAGAGACAAAACAAATACTGGCACCAATAAGCCTCCCTCCTCTCCCCACCCCACGACACCTTTGCCACTTGAGCTACCATCCCTTTTGAAGGATTAATGTGACTATTGTTTTCTAGTAGCTGAGGCTTCCAGAAGTCTTTCTTCTATTGGTTGCAGGAATTCATATTAAGTAATGCCTAACTATCACTTTCACAGCATTGATTTTCAGCTATCTTCTGTCTTGCTCCCTCTTCCATGAGCCCTAACCCTGAGTTGATAAAGGAAACAGATATCTACCTGGTGTATTCCTACACCAGCTCTACTTAACTGCCATAGGTAACTTCCTTTATTCTCTTCTGCAGCCTGGTGCTAGGCCTCCTTTCCAGGCTTTCTTCTAGAGTCCTTCTCAGTCTGGTCTCTGCAGGTCCTTCCTCTTCTCTATCCAATATTGTCACAGATATTTGACCACCACAAAAGTTCCTGTTTATGAAGATACCCATGTTGCCCCTTTTAGTTCTCCTCCCCTGGGCAGAGAGTCCCCAGTGCCTATTCCTATTCAGGCTAACTTTACTATTTTCTAATACATCTTGAATCTTTGCCAAGCTCAGAAGGAAAAATCACTGCAAGCCTTCTCAAACCCTATTTCCTCTTCCAATGAAGACCAGGAGACTCTTTGTGTACCCTGCCCTCTCTGTACAGACCTTCCCAGCATGCAATACTGCTCAGCATATGGTTCCAATAGTACATCTGAGAATTGCACCCTCTCCCAGAATTCCTTGCTTCTGGGCAGAACTGGAATCAGATTGAGAAGCATACCGAACCTGTAATGTCCCTTAAAGGGTCAGCATGTTTTGTTATCATAACATACAGCAAATCTCTCACAGATATTCAAAGCCATACTAAACATCCATATTTTGTCACCCTACATGAGTGAAAGTTCTATAAATAACAGCCAGAGGACACATGTAGAAAGGGAAAGAAGAATATTTATGATGAATAATGCTGTGTGGATCTTGTGGGTTTGTGAAACATTTATAAGTATCATGAAACATCTTCCTACTTAGTTTAAACCCCCGATTTAAATGGAGTTTCCTTATTTATTCATTTTTTAAAATGGTTGACTATAGGGAAATGTGTAAAGTGCAAACAATACATAAACTTGTTTGAAAGAATGTTAATGTCCTCTACAGTAATATCATTGTATTGTAGTAGAGATTCAGGGAGAGAAAGGTTAGACAGGAAGACACATAGTAATACTTCCCCTGTTTCTAAAGTCCCTTGGCCATAATAGTATTTAGGCAAGTGTGTAACTGTAAGGATGTAAATTATTCCAATAATTTCAATTATTCCAGGCTCTCCACTTCTCCCAAAAGGATCTGCACTTTTTCTTTTTCTATGTCGGTCTTATGCATGTAATGCCCTCCATCAACTGTCTGTAATGTCACTACTGCCTCCTCTTTCAAATCCATCCTGAATGCCCTTTCCTTCCAACAAGCCTACAGAAAATTGCCAACTAATAATGATGAAGTACAAGGGCAGTGGTATTCACATTACAGAACTTAGTTCTCATACAGTTTATGTTCTATTCTGACAAACAGCAGTAATTTTTGAGTGGGTTCTAATTAGTTTTTCCAGACTGATGGGCACTGTGCCTAATCCTCATTTATATAGTTAGTTACAAGTAGAAGACGCCATCACTCCTTGTCCTAGACATGAGTAAAAGTAGAGGTAGATATGGTTTTGCAAACCCTTGTTGATTGAGTTTCTGTTTTGTAAAATCAATCTCAGATGTGGTCCAGATCCATGAGCAATTTTTTTTAATCTATCTGGCCTCCAGTACACTATTTTTTATTATGGTCCATCTATATTCTCTTCTCACTGCTTATGAATTAGTCTTCCTAACTAACATCATTAGGAAACTAGAAAACGATCCCCATCTGCCTATATATAACTCCTGGGATTACTAATGAATTTTGTGTTGGTTTTGGTTTTTGTTTTCCAATAGCAGTTACATACATATAATGCTATAAAATGTTTTCAAAACGGTAATGCATGTAATTCTTGTTCTTACAGAGACACAAATTGTTCAGGTTTAAAACAAAGAGTTGCTCATCCAAATCACAAGCTACAGTAACTAGTACATGACTTATTCTCTTTGCCCTAGCTCACAATTTTTGGGATTAAAATAACACACACACACACACATACACACAAAACAAGTATCTGATTTTGTTGCCCCTTTGCAACATGACTTAAGATAAATTTTGTCCACCTTCTTCACATGAAAGTAGATTTTACACATCTCACTCAGAGTGGTGAGTAATCACACTTTATCTGCACTATGATTAGGTGCATGAGTACATGAATGTAAGTGTGAATAAGAGTTGAACAATTGGCCCATGGAGCAGATGTATAAAATACATAAAATCAATTTCACATTATTTTTTTCCTCCCATACTGACTTTGTTCCACATACAAATGCATTCTCTCTCCCACGTTCTACTCATCCCACTGTTTCTTCTGAGGAGATTGCTGTCATGATTTCTGTGTGAATCAGGACTGTAATGAACAGGATTTTTGATGCAGAATGAAATGAAGGACAAAAAAAAAAAAAAGGCCCTGAGGGGAATAATAGGCAGAGATGTGACATAAGCAAAATAATTCCACCTAATATCTGTTGTGTTACAGTTCAATAGCTTCATCCAAAGCTCATAAATACTTTTTATGCCTCCTAGATTTAACTCTGAGCCAAGTAAGTTAAAACAACAAAATATAAGTAATATGGATAGAGCCTTATCTGAGTCCAATGATAATGGCTGCAGTTTATTTACAAAGTGCAGTCCCATTTTAGTTCCATGCAGTTAGTAGACTAGCACAGATAGCATTTGCAAAGTATTGCTAATTAATTGTTAATAACCTGCTGGGAACATAACCAAGACAAATACTAAATTGTGAAACCAGTTATCAAGGGCAGTGGAGCAGAAATGATTTAATGATTTTAATCAGAATTCTGTGTGCAACTTTTTTCCCCTTGGCTTCCTACATGTATTGTACTAGAGAGAAATTCTATGCCCAAAAGAGACTGAAAGTCAAAGCAAACCTGTGATTGTTTGTGATTATCTACAGTAAACAAGGGAGTCACATATCCGTCTATAATTAATAAAGTTTAAAATAGAAATCAGTCAGTGAGACCCTAATTAATGAGATCACCAACTGCTTTGGGTCTACTGAGTGGGAGAGAGAACAATGCATTCTTGGAGAAGATAAATAGCAGCACAAGAATTTTAAAGTGATCAGTGATTGTATTTTTGAACTTGTAAGGATATGGTTTGACTGAGGAAAGAATCCTGTTACATTTAATCTTACTGTTAACCCTCAGTCCTTTGCAAATAAGTGATATTCTCATAAAGTTAAAACTATTAATGGCAAAGGGATGCATTACTGTAAAGAACATCAAATATCCATGACTGGAAGCAGGTTGGAGCTGTAATGCAGGTATAAAAATAATCAAACACATCTTTTGCAAGCCAATGCAAAGGGCAATAACTACCCTTCTATGACAATGTAATAATGATACACTTTTTGCAAAGTGCAACAGAGCCAGCTTCAAGGAGGCAAAGAAGTACTGCAGCTAGTCTGAAAATTGGAGTGTTATTTTTTTTCCTGCTGAAAAGTTTTTGCATTTAATAAATGTATGTGAAAATTTTAAACTTTTTGGTAAAATATAAAAAACTGAAACACACTGGCTAGAAATTGATTCAAAATGGCATAGCTGTCCCTCTTGGGAGTTGTGATGGGAGCATAAGACAACCAAACTATTTCTATGAGACAGAATCTTTGGAACTGTGTTTTTGGGAAGATTAGAAAGAGTGAGATCTTCTACAGGGGCAACCAGGTCATACATGAACCTCCCCCAAGTTCCCTCTCCCAATACTTCATAGCATGTGAGTATGGGACACAGGGAAAGTGCTACTTCTTACTTATTCCCTTCCATTCCATTAGGTGGGGGAAACCCTGTCCAGCCCAAATCAGCTGCCATTGGACAGCAGGGGCACAGGGATGAGGAGGAGAGGGGTGACAATCTTTTCTAATCTTGTCTAACTAAGATAAGTGGACAATATGATGGCAAGTGAAAATCAGCACTGAAAAATACAAGATATTGTACATAGAAAGGAATCATTTTTAATATCAATCCCCATATCTGAGGTCTAAATTATCTGTAATCATTCAGAAAAAATGGAGCTTAGCTTCATTACAGGTAACTCGAGGAAAACCTCTAGTCACAGAAAGGGGAAGTTAAAAAATAATAATTAACCAATTGTTAGATTTTATAAGGATTATGCAATTTATAACAGATACTGAAAACTGACATTCAGCTGACTGAAAGACAGCAAATTTAATGTTAATAAAAGGAAATACATAGGTGACATTCCTCTCTTGCAATCTGGTTTGGTGTGCCACTGTGCCCTCCCACTTGCCCACTCCTGGTCCCTGACTTACCTCACCTTGCTAGATGAACCCCCACTCCTCGGTCAGCTCACACTAGCCTCCTGCATGTAATCAGTCCTAGGCAATGGAAGTGCACCCTCACTATCCACTCATGGGATGGTCCCCAAGCCCCCAGATGCAACACTGTGAACTACCATCTTGCAGGGATCAGGACCTTTTTGAACCAAGGTGCTATGAACATTTAGCTAGTCCATTGTTATGCATATTTCTTCTGGATTTTGATTACAGCCTTGATGACTGCTCTTATTTGAGCCATGTGAAATACATTTGGGAACATATCTGTACACATGTATGATGTTGCAGGAAACATATTACCATCGCAATAAAGTAACACATACCATGAGCATTAAAAAAACTTAACATAACATATTTTTCATTAAACCATACCATTACATTGCAAGAGTGAACAGGAAAAATACACAGGGGGGAAGGGGTGACCCAGGCGCGGGGCATGCAAGCACATCACAACATATATATAATTACCCTGTGGAACTCACTGTTAAAATATACCATTGATGCCAAGAGCTCAGCAGCAGTTGTTAAAGGATTGAGATCATGAGATCAATGCACAATTACATTAGATATTATTTTTTAAAATGTGGAAATAATATAAGTTTTTATGATTCAGGATACCAACCAATAAGTGACAGGGATCAAGAAGAAACATTATGCACAGGTTATTCTCTAATCATACATTACAGGTTTTCTTGCACCTTTATGTTAGAGATAGAATAATGGATTAAATGGATCTCTGGTCAGCTGCAATACGGTAGTCCATAAGTTATTAGTAGTAAGTTTGTGTACATTACAAAACCTTTTAATGGCTCCCAATATCTTCTTAAGAACACTTGTAATTTTGCTGTCTATCATTTTTACTCCAAAAAGGGCACATGCTCAAAGTGTGGATAATAGTTTATTTGAAGTAGACCTATGGGCTATGTCTACACTTGCAAGTTAGGTCAACTTAGAAAGGCTTAAGTCGACCTAACTTATTCCCTGTCCACACCAGGCTTTCATTAAGTCAACTTAAGAAATTCCTTAAGTTGACTTAATGAAAGCTTAGGTCAACTTAATAAGAACCGCTGGTTAGGTTGACCTAACCCTTAGGTTGACTCCTTAGGTCGACCTGAGCACAGTGTGGACGCTTAAGTCCACTTTATTGGGTTGACCTAAGGGCAGTTAAGTCGACTTACTAAGTCCCCGTCCAGAGGAAGCACTTAGTAAGTCGACCTAATAAGGTCAACTTTAGGTTGACTTAAAGTTGACTTTATTAGGTCGACTTAACAAAGATGACCAAACTTTTTGTAGTGTAGACATAGCCATAGATTTCAGAGAAGCAAGAATGAAGGAAGAGAAAATTTGGGCCCACATGATTTTGCCAGCTATGCATATTTGTGACAGGAATTCATAAAATCTATAATGGATAAAATTGGGAATAGCATTGACTGCAAACTAGATAACATAACCTCCAAGACAACAGAGTCCTGTGGCACTTTTAAAGACTAACAGATTTTGCGATAAATAAATCTGTTGGTCTTTAAAAGTGCCACAGGACTCTGTTGTCTTTCTATAATAGACTAACACGGCTACCCCTTTGGAATAACCTCCAAGGTTGAAGTGATTTAATTCCTCTGTTTCAGAGCATTTGCAATATATTTTGGCAAGATCTGTCACTTCCTAAATATGTTTCTGACTGGAAGAAAAAAGGAAGGCATTATTGCTAGAAAGGCAACTTTTTAAAATGAAAAAAAAGAAAAGAAAAAAAAAATCCTGGGCCCAGTGAGAAAATATTCATCTAGTAGTTCTTGGCAAAGCTCTAAAAGATTATAGATTAAATCTTCAAGCCATTGAACCCCTATTGATTTCAGGGGGGCCAAGGTTTCACCCTGTAAGTGGGGAAGTCACATTCTGGGTGGTACTAGCTATTAATTTAATTCCTTGAATATTTTAATATTTATCATTTTCCAGTCAAACCTTTTTATTGCAGTTTTTTCGACTACTTATTTCCAGATGATTCAACTCTTCCCTGCAATCTCTTGTTCATCATCTCCTAACTTCAATCCACAATATAGCTCCCTTACTCAATGTTACCATGTGGGGAGATCACAATGTGCCAGACTTATCACTGGTATTAATTGGTTGTGCTATACCAGGGAAATTCAGGTTTAGCATGATCTATTGTCAATTATTTTTCACTACACGGATAAACTTTTCCAAGATCAAATTCAAATCCTGCAGCAGAAATGTCCAGTGCTTTAAATGATGAATACATAGACCCAAAATCTCCTAGTCTTCCCTCACAGATCAAGTATTCTAGATCTAAATAATTTTTGTTGCTCTCCTCTGAATTTTCTCAAATTTGTCCACATCTTTCTTGAAATGTGGCATCCAGAACTCAACCAATGAATATAATCATCATAGAGTAGAGCAGAAGAATTACTTTTTGTGTCTTGCTTTCAACACTCCTGTTAATACATCCCAGAATGTTTGGGGGGTTTTTTGCAACCATGTTACAGTGTTGACTCATATTTAGCTTGTGATACACTATGACCCCCACAAATCCCTTTTTTCAGTACTCTTTCCTTCGAAGTCACTCATTTCAAGTTTTGTGTGTGTTCAACTAATTGTTCTTTCTTAAAAGGAGTATGTGCATTTTGTTTTACTGACTGTCATCCTATTTATTTCAGACCATTTCTCCAATTTGTCCAGATCATTATGAATTTTAATTCTATCCTCCAAAGCATTTATAATCTCTCCCAGCTTGGCATCATACACAAACTTTAAAAGTTTACTCTCTATGCCATTATCTAAATTATTGATAAAGATATTGAACAGAACAGAACTGATTAGATATGGCTTCCTAGTTTGAATGTGAACCACTGATAATCACTCTCTGGGAACCATTTAGTTCTACAAGAAATGTGTTTAGTTTAGGAAAAGGAGAAGATTTGATGCAGAAATGCAGATGCTTTCCTTCCTGGTGCCGTATATGATTGTGAAAATGGTGAATTCATACTAATAAAGTGAAGCTTTATTCTGAAAAGTGGCTATGTAAAAATAGCCCTTCTTCTTAGGGATATCTACTTTTGTGTATATTCAGAGTCGTATCTGTTGAATTTAGTGATTAAAATAAGTTTCTACTATATTTTTTACTCCTTAGAGGTACTGTGCAATACAGGTATAGGAAGAGTAAAATGGATTTTATTCTGGACTGTGCATCATAGCTGACGAGGTTTCAATTTCAGAAATAACATAGCTATAATAATAAAAGCATATTTATTGGGTGCAACATGTCTGCATAGAATAATTGAGGGCAGAATTGTTATTATTGTTAATGACACATTAGTACAAAATAGCTTGAATTTTAGATCTTAGGCTAAGGGCCAAATTCTGATCTCATTAACATTTCTATGATATTGTATGGGATGTAATTGAGTGCAGAATTTGGTGCTGGAAGCTAGAAGAATCATCTTGTATGCTGAGTACATTGGATTTTTGCAATACCACAGAAATGGAAATCCACTGAGCCATATTTTCTATACTCATTCCTCAATTTAGAATCATGAAGACAAGAAAAATTTGATTTTTATCTGCCTTCTCCATAAGATACAGATATGAAAGAATCCCCACATGAAAAAGGTCAGGAGAGATCAATCATAGAGCTCAGGCTTGATAGTTTACCCTATATTGAGAGCTAGAAACTGTATCTAAGGAACATATAGATTACTTTACATTCTTGATTAAAATGTATTACACTTTCCATAGTTAAGAGAAAATATTTTATTTTTTTAACTTGTAGCTCATTTATTGTAGGCTATATTCCTTTCTCCCCACCCAGTTGCTCTTACTTTATTCTGTGTTTATTAATAAAGATAGATTTGCTGTTGTTGTTTTTTTTTAAATATAGTATAACCATGCTGCTTAATTTATTGGTTAATTTGCCTTTCCCTCAAGCCCAGTATGTACACCTTAAATTTGTTTCTTCAAAGACTTTTCATGAATGCATTGAATAGATGAATAAATGTAAAATAAGTGAAATATATTAATTCTCTAAGTGATTTTTTTCCCCACATTGTCCCTCGGGATGGGGACATTAAAGGTATTTTGCTGTTTCAGTGAAATGCCTTTGAAGTAATTCAGAAGTTTTACTTCCCACTCATAATTATTTAACAGTAGAGGTACATGATGAAACCGGAATGCTTTTACAATTCAATGATAAAATCCATTGTGAGTATCTCAGATATTTTTATGAGGGACATAGATAGATAGATAGATAGATAGATAGATAGATAGATAGATAGATA
>ML685832.1:7649985-7677556 GCA_007922175.1 Pelusios castaneus
ATAGATAGATAGATAGATAGATAGATAGATAGATAGATAGATAGATAGATAGATAGACACAGACACTGTTATACATGTTTAAATGAATTCCTAGTGCCAGAAGACTAGAGTTTCTTGAGATAACAGAGTGAAAAATCATTTGGCTTTGCTAAACAAAAAAGAGAAGGGCATGGTAATAAAGATGCCAATTGTTTCAAGAAACCCTGAAAATATTAACAAAGTTTTATAATTTTAATGATCAGACTCTACTCTACACAGAAAAAAACAGCCTCCCTTCCCACCAATCTGTTGTTTCTTCTGATGACTGCTAACAGGTAACCATAAACTCGTAATAAATAAATTTACTGGAATCCCAAGACTGTACCATCAGAAAATATGCTTTTGATAGACTAAGAGTTGCAATTTTTGAAAGTGCATTTTCATTCCTACTAAGACAGAACAAGAAACAATTGTCTCAAGTTGCAGTCAAGGAGGTCTATGTTAAACATTAAAAAAAAAATCATTAAGAGTGTGGTGAAGAACTGGAATAGAGTCCTAGACAGGTTGTGAAGTCTCCATCCTTAGAGGCTTTTAAGACCCAGCTTCACAAAGTCATGGCTGGGATAATTTTGTTTGGGTTGGTCCTGGTTTGATCAGGAGGTTGCACTAGATCATCCCTTCCACCCCTAATCTTCTATGATTCTATGCATTCAGATATCTTTGTTCCATGGTTTTGCCTTAACTTATTTTGAACAACTTTTCTTTTATCAAGATTCTCATTCACTCACTGGAAAAAAGTATCAGCCATCAGTAGGGTTTGCGCTGTTGGTTTAACCATCTTGGGCTCATTCTTGTTTGCTCCAGGAATGTAGGATAGGGTCCTAAATGAGTAATGTATAAGTTAAATTGCCTAGAAGAAAGGTGTTTAGAAACTTCATACTCTGTCAAAAGCAAAAGACACTTCCACATCCATAAACAACATTTGTTCAAAAATGAAAGGGCAAAATCTGATAGAAGATTGGCTGCATTTCCATTGGGCAGCAAGCTGAGAATTCCTGTGGGAAACTGGATGCCATCAGCTCCAATGAAGTCTTTTGGAATTGAGGGAACTCAGCATCTCATAGGACACTCAGTAATCGTAGAATCATAGAATCATAGGGTTGGAAGGGACCTCACAAGGTCATCTAGTCCAACCCCCTACTAAAAAGCAGGACCACTCCCCCTAAATCATCCCAGCCAGGGTTTTGTCTAACCAAGCATTAAAGATATCCAAAGATGGAGAATCTACCACCTCCCTAGATAGCCCATTCCAATGCTTCACCACCCTCCTAGTGAGAAAGTTTTTCCTAATGTCCAACCTTGACCTCCCCAGCTGTAATTTGAAACCATTGCTCCTTGTTCTGTCCTCTGTTACCCTCGAGAACAGAATAGCTCCCTCCTCTTTGGAGCAACCCTTCAAGTAGTTGAAGGTTGCTATCAAATCTCTCCTCAGTCTTCTCTTCTGTAGACTATATAAGCCGAGTTCCTTCACTCTCTCCTCATAAGTCATGTGCCCCAGTCCGCTAATCATTTTTGTTGCCCGCCGTTGGACTCTTTCTAATTTGTCCATATCCTTTCTGTAGTAGGGAGCCCAAAACTGGACACAGTATTCCAGATGCGGCCTGACCAGTGTCAAATAGAGGGGAATTATCACATCTCTCGATCTGCTGGCAATACTCCTACTGATGCAGCCTAATATGCCATTGGCCTTTTTCACAACAAGGGCACACTGCTGGCTCATATTCATCTTCCCGTCCACCATAACCCCCAGGTCCTTTTCTAAAGCGCTGCTACTTAGCCGATCGGTCCCCAGCATGTAGCAGTGCATGGGATTTTTCCGTCCTAAGTGCAGGACTTTGCACTTGTCTTTGTTGAACCTCATGAGGTTTCTTTCGGCCCAGTGTTCCAATTTGTCCAAGTCTCCCTGGATCCTGTCCCTGCCCTCCAGAGTATCTACCATTCCCCCCAACTTGGTGTCATCCGCAAACTTACTAAGCACGCAGTCTATTCCATCATCAAGATCATTAATGAAGATGTTGAATAGAACCGGCCCCAGGACTGACCCCTGGGGCACTCCACTCGTTACCGGTTGCCAACCAGATATCGAGCCATTGATTCCTACCCGCTAAGCCCGTTGATCTAACCAGTTTTCAATCCACCTTACGGTCCACTCATCCAACCCATACTTCCTTAACTTGCTGACGAGAATGCTGTGGGAAACCGTATCAAAAGCCTTGTTAAAGTCAAGGTATACCACATCAACGCCTCTTCCCGCATCCACAAATCCAGTCATCTCATCATAGAAGGAAATCAGGTTGGTCAGGCACGATTTGCCCTTGGTGAATCCATGTGATTGTTCCTGATCACTCTATTTTCCTCCAAGTGTTTCAGGATGGATTCCTTGAGGACCTGCTCCATGATTTTCCCAGGGATTGAGGTGAGGCTGACCGGTCTGTAGTTCCCCGGATCCTCCTTTTTCCCTTTTTTAAAGATAGGTACTATATTTGCCTTTTTCCAATCCTCCGGGACCACCCCCGTTCACCACGAGTTCTCAAAGATAATGGCCAGCGGCTCTGCAATCACTTCCCCCAACTCCCTCACACCCTCGGATGCAGTTCATCCGGCCCCATGGACTTGTGCACATCCAATTTCATTAAGTGTTCCCTAACATGACTTTCCATCACCGAGGGCCGCTCTTCTCTCCATTCCGCGTTACCCCGTGTAGTAGCCTGGGAGCTGGCCCGCCCTGTGAAGACTGAAGTAAAAAAAGCATTGAGTACTTCAGCCTTTTCCGCATCATCCTCCATGAGGATGCCTGCCCCATTCAGTAAGGGACCTACAGCACTTCTGATCCTTTTCTTGTTGCTGATATACTTATAGAACCTCTTTCTGTTATCCTTCACATCTCTTGCTAGCTGGTATTATCATAAATACTGCTATGATAAATACATTGATAATATGGAGGGTAGAGAGCCTGCAGAGTGCAGAGATGAGCCCAACATTTTATGATCATGTCTATCTTCTTTTTTCTTTCAAACGCAAGACTGTCCAGAAATTTAGAATATTTTAAAAGTATTTTTCTGAACTACTTCACTTCCTTAGAAATTCTTTCATAAGTTAATTACCATTTATTAAATATGACATCTGAATGGCATCGTGTTCACATTATAAGAAAACAGTGACAGTTTCAAATTCATAATTCACTCTTTTTATTTTAAGTTACTTAAGAAAGCCAGAAGAAAGGGAACCAGTACTGACAGTACTATGCTATGCACCTAAAAAATCAATAGTAATAAATCAGCCTCATAACCACGATGTTAAAAGATTATATTAAGCAACTTGTGTATATAAATCCTTTGTGTACATCCTTTCAAACAATTCTGCCAGTTTGTTAGATACCACTGGTATTATCATAAATACTGCTATGATAAATACATTGATAAGTACTTACCTCAAATTTCTAGACATTGGGCTGATGTATATGTTGATGTGAATTGATTATAATGTTTTTTTTAATATTACAATGCATTTTGTACCATATTTTGTAAATTGCCTTCAACCCAATTATGTATGGTGCTGGGAAACAGATTCGAAGAAGAACAAAGGAATCTTGGGTTGCTGTAAGTTACAGGAACTTTGCTTTATAATGGCAGATATGCTAGGTCAGCCTCCAGGGAGGTGGCTTCTTTCTATAACAATCTTACAGAATCCTCTGGTAGTGGTTATACAGATTGGATTTTGAATTCTCTGTACTATTGCTCTTGGATACATTCTATGATTATGATCAGGCAAGGACCTTAGGAAACAGGAAAGAAAAATTGGAAAAAAAATACTCTATTCTTTCAGCTTAATTTCAGAATGAATAATGATATTATTCTCTTACAATGATCATATCCCTTTAGATGAGAGGATTCCAATTTGAGTTACAAATCTAGACCCTAATCTAGCAAATACCTGTGCATATGCTTAACTTTAGGCATAGAAGTAATTTAATTAATCATAAATGCCTCTTAAGAGTACAAGCCACATTCTCTTTCCTGGAATCCACCATGTTTTACCTTCTTTGAAGAAAGAGGATAGAACCAATCTCTAGAAGATGTCAGTCACCACTGTCAAAAATAAATAAACTGTGATCACACCACAGATTCTTAGGCTATGTAGAGTCCTCACAATATGCAGAATGAATTTTGAGGCCCAAGCAAAGGGAGGATTGGGATATTGAGTAAGAAGGGGATCCACAAGATTATCACCATTATAAAATGATATTAGTAGTAAGACGACATATCGTATCTGTGTGAGATATCTTTTTATATAGGATAGAGCTACAATGCAAAACCGTAGAGAAAATAAACCACTTTACACAGGTGTAGAGAATTGTGTAAATTCTTCGGTTCACAACAAAAGATTATTACCTATCCAAAACATGGATGAAGCTGCTTAGCAGCTGTATTCTTCCTGACCAAATGAACAAGAGTGGAGTATCCACAAAGAGTGAAGTTATTTCCTTTTTATGGATATAGATTGTATGTTGAGGTTAGGTGAAGGCAGGAACCTCATTTACTTTGTACATTACCCATATCAACAGCAGTCTTGGGGTGTGGAGTATATCTCCACAGTTATAAGACTTAGCAGAGGTATAAAACAGCTCAAACAAGAAGGAAAATTGTTCCTCAACCTTCAGGTGGCCAAGACCCCTCCCTCACACAAAGGATGGGAAGCAGTCTTCAGACCCCACAGGAAATATCAGTTTCCACACTCCTAACTCTGCGGTGAGCTGAAACATAAAAGGGAAGCTTACAAGAAGTGGAAGCTTGGACAGATGACAAGGGAGGCATATAAAGATATTGCTCGGGACTGCAGGGATAAAATCAGAAAGGCCAAAGGACAATTGGAGTTGCAGCTGGCAAGAGATGTGAAGGATAACAGAAAGGGGTTCATAAGTATGTCAGCAACAAAAGAAGGATCAGGGGTGGTGTAGGTCCTTTACTGAATGGGGCAAGCATCCTTGTGGTGGATGATGGGGAAAAGGCTGAAGTACTCAATGCTTTTTTTTACTTTCAGTCTTCACAGAGAGGGCCAGTTCCCAGGCTAATACACGGCGTAATGCAGAATGGAAAAAAGAGTGTCCTTCGGTGATGGAAAGTCAGGTTAGGGACTACTTAAAGAAATTGGATGTGCACAAGTCCATGGGACCGGATGAACTGCATCTGAGGGTGCTGAGAGAGTTGGCTGAAGTGATTGCAGAGCCGCTGGCCATTATCTTTGAGAACTTGTGGTGAATGGGGTAGGTCCTGGAGGATTGGAAAAAAGCAAATATAGTACCTATCTTCAAGAAAGGGAAATGGAGGATCCGGGGAACTACAGACCGGTCAGCCTCACCTCAATTCATGGAGCAGGTCCTCAAAGAATCCATCCTGAAACACTTGGAGGAAAATAGAGTGATCAGGAACAGTCAACATGGATTCACCAAAGGCAAATCATGCCTGACCAACCTGATTTTCTTTTATGATGAAATGACTGGATTTGTGGATGTGGGAAGAGCTGTTGACGTGGTATACCTTGACTTTAGCAAGGCTTTTGATACGGTTTCCCACAACATTCTCGTCGGCAAGTTAAGGAAGTATGGGTTGGACGAGTGGACCGTAAGGTAGATAGAAAATTGACTAGATCAATGGGCTCAGTTGGTAGGAATGAATGGCTAGATGTCTATTTGGCAACCGGTAACGAGAGGAGTGCCCACGGGTCGGACCTGGGGCTGGTTCTGTTCAACATCTTCATTAATTATCTTAATGATGGGATAGACTGTGTGCTTAGTAAGTTCACGGTTAACACTAAGCTGGGGGGAATGGTGGATACTTTGGAGGCAGGGACAGGATCCAGGGAGACTTGGACAAATTGGAACACTGGACCAAAAGAAACCTCATGAAGTTCAACAAAGACAAGTGCAAAGTCCTGCACTTAGGACACAAAAAATCCCATGCACTGCTACAGGCTGGGGGCTGATCGGCTACGTAGCAGCGCTGTAGAAAAGGACCTGGGGGTTATGGTGGACAGGAAGATGAATATGAACCAACAGTGTGCCCTTGTTGCGAAAAAGGCCAATGGCATATTAGGCTGCATCAGTAGGAGTCTTGCCAGCAGATCGAGGGATGTGATAATTCCCCTCTATTTGGCACTGGTGAGGCCGCATCTAAAATACTGTGTCCACTCTTAGGCTCCCCACTATAGAAAGGATGTGGACAAATTAGAAAGAGTCCAGTGGAGGGCAACAAACATGATTAGGGGGCTGGGGCACATGACTTATGACGAGAGACTGAAGGAACTAGGCTTATTTAGTCTGCAGAAGAGAAGAATGAGGGGAGATTTGATAGCAATCTTCAACTACTTGAAGGGGTGCTCCAAAGAGGAGGTAGCTATTCTGTTCTCGATGGTAACAGAGGACAGAACAAGGAGCAATGATCTCAAACTACAGCTGGGGGGGTCGAGGTTGGATATTAGGAAAAACTTTCTCACTAGGAGGGTGGTGAAGCATTGGAATGGGTTACCTAGGGAGGTGGTAGAATCTCCATCTTTGGAGATATTTAAGGCTCAGTTAGACAAAACCCTGGCTGGGGTGATTTAGTGGGAGTGGTCCTGCTTTTTAGCAGGGGGTTGGACTAGATGACCTCGTGAGGTCCCTTCCAGCCCTATTATTTTATGATTCTATGATTCTAAATGTTTAAAGGTCAAGAGTTATCCCTGAGGATTTAAACAAACAAATAAACAAACAAAAAGAAATGAACCAGAACATCTTTTCTCACCAGGCTCAGACTAACATGTCACTCAAGCCACTCATCAGCAAGTCACCCAGTGCTCTGGTCTGAGAGTTAAGCTTGCTTCAGAGTGCTTCCACCTCCAACTAATCTCACTCCTTCCATATATGGTGGATTGGGATTCCCAACATCCTGCCACTGCACACTGAGTGAATGGGATCATATCCTTGATTCTGCCAGTACAAAAGATGAAGCCATCCATTTATCTGGACAAAGAGATACTTTTAAAAAAAAATCTTTTAAGCTTTCATATCTGGTGTTACTGTTGTCAGCATAGGGAAGTAAAATCAAATTTCTTGTAAACCAATTTTTCCCCTCTCATGGACTTGCATACTTCATTCCTCCAGCAGACAGCTTAATAAAATTTGACTCTGTAACCTGTCCACTTCATCCTTGTAGTGTTTATGTCATCTGTTTCACAGGAGCAATGATAAATCTTATCCTACAGCCTACTAGATACACTTTTCATTGCAATTTAAATGACTGTTTCTTATGCTTCCTGCACAGAGCTTATCTGAAGCTGTTCCTTTCACTACTGCTAACTGAATATATAAAGATAGTATCAAGCTACTACAGTAGAGTGGAAAGTAAAAAGCTTCTGATTATCCTAGAATAGTCAAATAATTGAAGAGAAGGTAACAATAGGCTATCATCTGCCTACTGTTCATAGAAAAAGTTTATTTCAAGATAAATGCCAAAAAATACTTAAAGGTGAATTGAAAGGCATTTTATCTGCCAAGTCCTGAGTTCAGTGTTCAGTATTTGAAATTCAACAATTATGACAATACTGACACCTACAATAGGGTAGGAATCTAAATTTCCTGTATTCATTACACAGGTTTGATGTTGCTGTTGTCACTAATGGCAGTTCGGCAAACACACAAATCATATCTGGACACGCAGAAAAAAATGGAAAGAAGGAAAAGAAAAACAAAGAAAAAGCATACTTTTATGTATTTTTGCCTAGGCATTAATGTATTTGTAAAGTGAAAGTCTCCCTTTTTTGTAAGCTTAATAATTTTTAATAAGTCCTTTGCAATTTTTATCAGTATATTAGAGCACTGACAGCAGAAAAGGTTGACTTAGCCTTTCCATTCTAAATAAATGCAAAGACAAGAGAGAGTGTTGAGTCAAATATTCATTAATTGTTTCTTTTCTTTTCTTTTCTTTTCTTTTCTTTTCTTTTCTTTTCTTTTCTTTTCTTTGGACATTTCAACTTACTGTCATATTTACTTTTTCAGGTTGTGGAATATTCAGTATATTTGCTTTAAAGACATATTATTATTATTCTTTTACTCATTATTTTAATTCCAGAATGTAAGGCTCTCAATGTACATTAATATAACAAACCTTTAAGGTGCTGAACACAGTCAAATCTGTGTTTCAGTTTCAGTGGCTAACTCTACATTTACCAAAGTTAGTTCAAATTAGTTAATTCAAACTAACTAATTTGAACTAATTTTAGTTAGTTTAAATTAACTTAATTCCAACTAGCATGGCCCCACTAGAATGCTAGTTTGAACTAAGCAAGTGCCATGCATGGCACTTGCTTAGTTCGAATTAGTCAGTTGCATTAAGGTCAATGTGCCGGTTAGTTCGAGCTAAGCAGATAGTTCAAACTAATATGACCACATTGACTTAATTTGAACTAACTAGTTCAAATTAAGGGTTAGTTCAAAGTAAAACAAGGTTTTACTAATTCAAACTAACTTTTCCTTAATTTGACTTGAGGAACTGCTTAAGTCGAATTAAGGGCTATGTCTACACTTGTGAATTTAAGTCGACTTAGCTAAGTCAACTTTAAGTCGACTTTAAGTGTAGACATGCTAAGTCGACAACAAATTTTAAGTCAACTTTGGGGGGACCCTACAAAGTCGACCTAAAGCATCTACACTGGATGCCCAAGTCGACTTATAGGGGCTAGGTGGACCTGGGACTGGTCCACGGTGGTTGGGGGGGACCCCTTGCCAAGTGCAGGGAGCTCAGCCTTTGCCCCATTGCACCTGGGTACAATGGGGCAAAGGGGGACAGGGACCCTGGCAGGGTAGGGGGGCGGGGGGGGCGGGGCTCTGCCCTGCCCTGTGAGGGGGCATGCCAGGGTCTCCCTGTGCCACCCCCCCTGGCAGGGAGGGCAGTGAGGGAGTCTTAGAGAGCCCTAAATTGACTTAGAGACAACTTAGGGCTACTCCAGGTCTACACTGCCTTAAGTTGACTTTCTAAAGTCAACTTAGGCCCAAAGTCGACTTAAAATGAGGTTTTACAAAGTCAACTTAATTTTCCTTAAATCGATTTAAGCAGCTTGCTTAAGCAGCTTGCATCAATTCTACCCCGCCCAAAAAGGTAGACTGTAGTGTAGCCCAATTCTTCATGATTTGGATTTGGATTGCCAATAAATCTAACCTGGATCTAATCTGAATCTGGCCCCAAATAATTTTAAAACAAGGATCCCCTGGGATTTCCCACAGGAATTGTTACATGGATACTTCTAAATATTTTATAAAAAACATTTATTGTAACAAACATAAAAGGTAAGCAGAAATTGAGAAAAGGTTAAATGAACAAATAGCTGAATTAAATCAACTTCTATTTTGATATATAAAGGAAATATGATTTAAACTATACCAAGAGTTATATTAGATACAACAGGTTAATATACTCACACCCATGTCCAACAGATTGCTTGAGAGAGATGTCCAGTTCCTCGACTTAACAGGAGAGATGAAGGGCCTGCTGATACAAAATAGCTGCAGCTAACATACTTAGTTAAAGCAAAATCTAAATAGCTAGTAGGAAGAAAGAGATTGGGCTCTCACTGTTTCTTAAGATAACAGCTGAATCTTAAAAGAAAGGACAATAACTAGCTAAATAGATAAATGGTTAGAAAAACTAAAAAAATTACCTCCATCTAAGGGTTGATCCCTTTGTATCCTGTCTAGCATGGGTCAGTTTGGGTTCTCCTTCCACACCCAAATATGGGGCCTTCATCCCCCATATAGGGGTCCATCAATTCTTTTGATTAATGTGTTTGTGCATGGCTTCCTTCCAGAATATTCTATCTTCCTCTTTTATTATTTCTGTATATTTTTGTGGATTTTGCAGTGTTCTTTTAGATATTTAAGGCCCAATCTGGCAAGTCACTGGTTGTGTCTCTATCTGCTGACCTGGATTTCATGATCAAAATATAGCCCCCTGGATCTTCACATCACTGCTCATTAAATAAACAGACCTACCTGTGCCAACATACCAAGCTTATCTTCTAAGTGTCTATGATAACTTATGACTAGCTAAATCTGTATAATTCCTACACAGGCCTATAAGGTACCTTCCATTCCAGCTATTAATGTAAAAAAAGGCTATGATAACTTATGAAGATTCCTTAAACTTACAAAGAAAGATGCATATACATATGCAAGCCAAGCATAAAATAAGCTGGGGCTACAAATAGTCTTTTCTTAACCTTACATATCTGCCCCCTTGATGGCCAAGATACAAACTGCATCATTGCTTCAGTTATGAAACAGTGATGCTTGGCAGCCCACAGCTGTTACCATGCATCTGTACATTTCACCCCTTCCCATTCTTTTCTCCTTCTGAACCAATGCTCTTTTCTTTTCCTCCCTACATTGCTTCCCTGTAGCTACATTAATTTAATCTCAGGTTTTTTATGTTTGACTTGATGGAGTATTGCTAGGAAGCAACTACATTTTTTTAAAAAAATCCCTCCTTTACTTGCAAAAAACTCAGAATTTCCCCTCAGTTTTCTCCTTGTTAGAAGAGTGAGCTTCAAAATGGCTATCAGTGTGGTCAAAAAATACCAATTACTTCTTCTGTAGGAAATTCTGAAAAAATATTTAGGCTTTATTTTTATTTTTCTGACTTTTTAAAATGAAGACCAAAACCCAAAACCCAGAATAATTTTTATTAATGCTTTTCTTAATATTTACAGTTTCAAAAACAAAAAAATGGAAATGTTTACCAAAAACTGAACATTTTTACCAAGCAATGTTTAATTTCTGGGTATTCATTTGAAAAGTACACAATGTCCCAGGAAATGATTTTGGTAAACATTTACCATTACGTTCCAAAAGCCACTTTTCCTTTTAAAATGTTGTGATGAAAATATTTTGACCTGCTATACTATGAAATATCCCCAGTACTCAAATATAGGTTTCAGGCACTGAGACCATCCTCATTCAGAATTTTACTCTGTTTCAGAAGATTTCTCATCCTTACTATCAGGGATGCTGGAACAATTTTTATAGTGGGGATGCTGTGAGTCATTGAATCAAACTTGTATATGATGGAAACCAGTTTCAGTGAGAATGTGCAGCAACACCCTTTACAGCCCTAGTTTCAGCACATATGTTTATTAGTAGTAGTATTATTTATTTGTAATACACTAGCACCTGGGAGCTCTAGCTGTAGACTACGTCCCCACTGTAGTAGGTGCCATACAAACATAGAACAAAAAGACGATCCTTGCTCTAACAGACTTATAAACAAATTGACCATCCTGCCTTGATGCTAATATGGTAGGAGCTGTGAGTCTCATCATGTATTCCAGGTGACTGGAAGAGGAAACATGGGGGTATCATGAAAAAGCTCTATCTGATTAAGAATTAGGTTATTTAGAAAACATCAGCCAAATTTGCTGATCTCTACATTCCCCCGCCATTGATAACAGAGTTCAGTTTGATGTTTCTGTCTTGATTTTCAAAGCCTGGATGCTAAATAGGTAACCCCTATAAAACAGATGGCTAATATGCAGCACAACTTGAAGGGATAAAGTAGCGGGTATGCTCCTCCTTTGTCTCCAGTGAGCTTCTGGAAGAATCCCAATGTAGGGCCTAAAATAAATGACAGAAATCCCATTTCTGTGCTCGACCAAATAATTCCCTCAAAGTTCTCCTTTGATTTTCTTTTCATAGCGTAATCTTGTTGGCTTTTTTCAGTCACACTTGTGGAGTTAATTGGTGAACTTTCACAGAAGTAAATGTCACTAATTGAAATTAATGATCTTACAGGCTTTACTCTAGTTATCAAACAGCCCCCAATGGGTGGATTGGAGTGTCCAAACAGCTAAAATAGCATTTCAAGGTAAGCTTTTCCAGGATTAGTGATGACTCCCAAGCAATTTGACCAAACACACCAAGAATATCTGGTGTTTGAACTGTGTATAGGCAGTGAAAACATTGTTGCTTGAAAGTGGCAACAATAGGTAAGATCTCTTAGACATGATAGGTTACAATTATTAAATTAAATTTATTTTCTTTCAGAAAGGGGTTTCAAGTTTATGATTAAGTATTCCTTCTTGAGCATTTATTACATGGACCAACTACTGCATTTCTCATGTATTTAGAACTCATTGTGAACTCCTATCATATTCATTTTTCTATGTGCGTCTGCTCCTGTTCCTGCTCCTGCAATGAGCATGAGTATCAGGATTTTCCAATCTGGTTCTCACTGAGAACTGGGTTATTAGTTTATAATGTCTTAAACAGATACCTTTGTGAGATTTATTATATGAAAAGTAAATTACTTGGGCTAGCTCTGTGTGAAGATGCAGGGAACAACTTCTATTCCTTTCCTTACGTTTTTGTAAAAATAAATAAATAAATAAATAAATAATAGCTGCTAAACACTTAGCTGAACTTATTAATATGTGTTGAGAAAATTATCACTATAGTTTACATTTGTATATAATCTTTCATCCCCAAGCATTCCAAATTGTTTGCTAAATTACGATAAAACTCTTTGGGAGCGTCTCCACTTACAAATTAAGTCGATTTAAGTTTGCTTAAATCGACTTAATTTAATCTGCGTCTACACTACATTTTCCTTAAATCGACTTAAGCAGCAGCAGTAGGTTATAAAACCTACTTTAAAGTCGATTTTACTCGCTAAATCAACTTTATTAAGTCAACTTAGCCAGGGTAGATGCAGATTAGCCCTAAATTGACTTTAAGTTGACTTAAAGGGTGCCAGGGTTCCCCCACTGCCCTCCCTGCCAGGGTGGCTGGCACAGGCAGGCTGTGTCTACACTGGTAAATTAAGTCGACTTAAGCTTGCTTAAGTCGACTTAATTTACCCTGCATGTACACTACAGTTTCCTTAAGTCGACTTAAGCAGCTTGCTTAAGTCGACTTAAAGAAAGTAAAGTCGACTTAATGAAAATTAAGTTGACTTTATAAAATGACCTTCTTAGTAGACCTAAGGCTTAAGTTGACTCCCTAGAGTCGACTTAAGCCAGTGTAGATGTGGGGTAGCCCTAAATCGACTTAGGGCTACCCCAGGGCTACATCAAAGCCCTCCCTGCTGGGGGGGGGCACAGGAGTAGCCTGGCATGCCCCCCCACCTGGCAGGGCAGAGCCCTGCCCACCCTGCCCCTATGCCCTGCCAGGGTCCCTGTCCCCCTTTGCCCCATTGTACCTATGTACAATGGGGCAAAGGCTTAGCCCCCTGGCATTGGGCAAGGGGTGCCCCCCTGCCCCCGTGGACCTCCCCTAGGTCCCCCTAAGCCCCTAGAAGTCAACCTAGGCATCCAGTGTGGACAGTCTAGGTCGACTTTTTAAGTTCCCCTTTAAGTCGACTTTATTTTTAAGTGTGGACACACTAAGTCGACTTAGTTAAGTTGACTTAGTTAAAGTCAACTTAAATTACCAAGTGTAGACATAGACGCAGAGCCTGGCGTGTGCTCCCACAGGGCAGGACAGAGCCCTGCCCACCCTGCTCTTATGGCCTTCCAGTGTCCTTGAAAATGCTGAACCCCCTAGCACTTGGCAAGGGGCGCCCCCTGCCACTGTGGACCAGTCCCAGGTCCACCTAGCCTCTACAAGTCGACTTAGACATCCAGTGTGGATGCTCTAAGTCCATTTGGCAGGGTTCCCTTTAAGTCAACTTAATTTTTGAGTGTAGACATGCTAAATTGACTTAACAAAGTCGACTTAAAGTTGACTTTGTTAAGTTGATTTAGCAAAGTCGACTTATTTGGCCAAGTGTAGACATAGCCTTTAAGACAGAAGGACGTAGGTCAGGGACTAAAGTGAATAACAGAATAACCTTGTTACCATCACTCATTGCAGAATATCTTAAATCAGATTATACATTAATCAAAGCATAGAATTTGTCTCTGTTTGTTCTGTTAAATATATAGTACACATGGGAGACTAATAGTTTTCACCTTTATTTACATGTGTATAGTACTGCTTCATATTTGTGCATAATTAGTTTATAGAAACAAAATCAACAATTACTGGCAATAGGGAGAGCACCGCAAGAACCACAGTTGAGAAGCCTCATATTCAAATGTTATTCTCAGAGGCTTAGATATTCAGGCTTAATATGAGAACCTACACTTGAAAGTACCTACACTCCTCAATGGCCACTGCCTGAAGCTTAAGCCAAACCCAGTTTACCCTGGTGTGATATTGCACAGGTCATTAACATACCATAACTTCTTGAGGAAGAAGATAGCCAAAATCAGCGCTCAGAAGAGTGCTCATATAACTGGCCAGTTCAACCTGGTGTGCGAGCACGCTGACACTTAGAACATCAGCCCTTGCAATAACAGAGTATTTATTGTGCTCTGTTCTGGGGTCACTCACTTCACACAAGGCTTGTCAATGTAGAGCTTAACAAAACTGTTGCAGGTGGACGTTCGAAGACGGACAAGGGTTAGCTAGCAACAGTGGGTTCGTTGCCTGGAGTGCGCAGCACCAATTACCACACCAGAGCGGAGAAGCACACTAAGATTTATTTGAGATCTCAAGCAGGCACACGGAGACAGGCACGTCTCAAATCATGCGAACCCCCACTCAGTTACAGTAACTCTTATATAGTTTTCTTTTGCTGTATATGTGAAAAGATCCCACCCCCCTTCTCTTTGGGTGAGAAACAAGCTTTCAAGGTTGTGTTATAATTGCAAGCAGAGACCGGCTGAGACTGGTACTGTTATTTTGTTATGAGGAACAGGTTATCAGTTCCTGCAACCAGGGAACATCCTTATATGGGGCTATTGTTGGGATTGTTGGGTGCCAGTTATGTCCCAGCTCTGTCCGAGTCTGGAGCGAAGGGGCTTCACCGACACTGGGGCCTTCCACCCCCCAAGTTACCCAGTGCGCAACCCCAGACACAGCCAGGGGCATCAACAATTCCCCCCTTTGGGAGGGCTCACATTCTAGAAAGCTGAGTCCTCTCATATTCCTGTGACAGAAGGGAATTTAAATCAGAGAAAATTTCGGTCTGAGTATACAGGACTGGTACGGAGGGGGCAGGGGCAGCACAGAGGCGGGCCAAAGTAGCTTTGCAACAGGCTAAAAACAAAAGGCAGCAGATACACAGAACTAAGCCGGTGAGGAGAAGGCGTACAATGCCAGCCCCCAAAGCACTCAAGCCAAAATTGGGGAGCCAACCCCAAAGGGTATCGAACACTGTGGGTTCCCGCTCCCCAGTTTTCCATTGATCCAGGGCCTTTTGAACAGATAAAATATGAGCATTAACATCCTCCAAATTTTCAGGTACATAGGTACAACATTCTTCCCCAATAAGGGCACAGACACCTCCCTGAGTAGCTAGCAGAAAATCAAGGGCCTGCCTGTTCTGAAGTGCCAAGAGCCGAAGCTGGTACAGCTCAGCACTGAGGTCTTGCCCGATTTTTAAGGTGTCATTAGCAAATTGGGTAAGGAACACGGACAGCTTGCGGTACAATTGGGCTAGACGGCCCACCCCATACTGTGGCAGGAGAATCATACCAAAACAGTCACCCTCCCCAATGGGCTCCAGGGTGCTAGGCAAAGTTTGTCGCCACCGTAGCTGACCAACAGGGGCATGAGGCAACACCCGGAGGGGAGGGGCAAGGACTCCCAAGTAGCACCTGCCACACCAGCCATGGGGAAGCCAGGAATAAGCACTACAGCCACAAATAAAAAAAGGAATTAGTATTGGCAACTAGACCATTCATAATGGCAGCATAAGGGGAGCCAGCATCCCCTTGCGCTCAGAAGGCTTGTCAATGTAGAGCTTAACAAAACTGTTGCAGGTGGACGTTCGAAGACGGACAAGGGTTAGCTAGCAACAGTGGGTTCGTTGCCTGGAGACCCTCCCTTGAGTCTTCTCCGGAGGACTCTAAAATAGGGATGGATAAAGTGCCCCAGGGTACAAGGTAATAGCGTCAGGAGCTATTCCCTGCAAACCAAGCAGTTTGATTACCATATGAGCAATAGCAAATTAAGCTGGGGGGGGGGGGGTTCTTAATCTAATGGGCACAGGTTTTCTGTCTGGATTGAAATCAGGTTTCCAGACATAGTCAATGGGCCTGCCACTGGCTGGGTCACGGGGGCCAATAAGGGAATAATTGGCCTCCAAAGTTCAATTACGCTGAAAAGTAAAAAGCTTGTGGTCATCCCAGGTGAAATCCCATTTCCCCACGATGGCGCTTTGAGAGAAATCTGACCAGTTAAAGGGGATAGCCCCCGAAGGTAACCCAGCCGCGTGGAAAGGGATCTGGGAACAAATCCAACAATTCGAAAGATTAAACAAGCGGGCAAATTGTCTTTTCAAAGCTTCAAAAGTATTAACGGCAGTTTTTAGAGCTGGTGAGTCCCCCTGCCAGCCCGCATGGGTGTGGATGGTTGTCACAGTTGGCAGCCAGAAAAAAATCAAGAACGGCGCCATGCGCCTCGGTGCTGTGACAAACGAAGTTAATACGCCCCACTCCACAACAAAGAAGGGGGGGGGGGCATTTGCACTCAGCGGGGACTCAGCGAGGCTTGCGTTTAAACAGGAGTTTCAGTCCAAAGTCCGAATTCCCTGAGTCCTTGGAGGGTTGCACAGTCCAAGAATCTTGATCTGGAGGGTGGGGTGCTGGCTTTAGGTGGGAATAGTGGATCCAATTCTTGTGGTAACCAGGAGAACTGTGAAGGGGCCTTTCCACCACTCCTGGAGGGGTTCGTCTTTCCAGCTCCGGACAAGGACAGAGTCTCTGGGCTGGAGGGAGTGAGCCGGGGTCTCTAGCGGAACGGGCTGAGCATTCTTTACAAACCTGTGAAGGGAGGAAATAACAGCAGACAGCGAGGACAAATATTTGGATAGCATTGACTCTCCTAAGACCCACTCCCCTAGCGGAACCGGGGCACCATTCATTGGCCAGGGGCATCCAAAAAGGATCTCAAAGGGACTCAGTCCCAAGCTGCCCTTAGGCAGTACCCGAACCTGAAGCAGGGCCAGTGGCAAGGCATCCGGCCACTTGAGAGCAGTTTCCTGGCAAATTTTGGAGAGATGTCATTTGAGAGTCTAATTGGTTCGTTCAACGACCCCACTAGCCTGGGGTCTCCAGGGAGAGTGTAGCTTCCACTGTAGTTGTAGAGTCTCAGTGATGATTTTTACGATGTTTGCAGTGAAATGAGTTCCATTGTCAGACTCAATCCATTGGGACAGTCCAAACCTGGGGATTAATTCTTTCATTAATTTTACAGCCACCGTCCTAGCGGTGCAATTCCGGCAAGGGAATGCCTCTAGCCATCCAGTGAAACAATCCACCAGCACCAGTAAATATCAAAACCCCTGGGTCCGTGGCAGCTCAGTAAAGTCAATTTGCCACACAACACCAGGTCCGGGGGTCTGTTCAAGTGATGCTGGCTGGTGGGGTCCTCTGGAACGAGGGTTGTTCTTCTGGCAAACGGGGCACCCTGCCACAATTCGAGAGGCCTGGGGGCAGAGGCCACTGCCGAGAAAATACTTGGTGGCCATCTGGACTAGGGCCTCCCTCCCTGCATGGGTTGCCAGGTGTAACTGATTCAAAACATTAGGCACAAGAGCACCCGGCAGGAGGACCTTTCAATCCAAGGTGTGCCACCACCCATCTGTTTTCACAAGCTGGAGCTTTGCAGCCAGCTCTTGCTCACTCTGCGGGTAAACCGGACGGGGAAGGTCTTCTAGGGCCGGAATGAGAGCGCCAACTAAGGCCGTTTCCTCCACGGGGGGGGTGGGGGGGGTGGAGGCTGCACGTTTGGCCTCTCGATCAGCTCAGGCATTTCCCCGAGTTACGTCCTGGTCCTCCCTCTGGTGGGCCCTGCAGTGTACTACAGCTACTTCGGCAGGCAATTGAACAGCTGCCAGCAAGCGGAGGATTTGTGGGCTGTACTTAACGGGATTCCCCTGGGCTCTAAGCATCCCCCGCTGCTTCCATAGCCCGGCATGGGCATGCAGTACCCCAAAAGCATACCTGGAATCGGTGAAGATGTTAACCCGCTTATCGGCGGCCAGCTCAAGTGCTTGGGTGAGGGCAATCAGCTCCACCAGCTGTGCAGAGGTCCCAGGCGGTAGGGTCTGTGCTTCAATGGTGTCGAAGAGGGAAGCCACAGCATATCCTGCCTTACGCTGGCCATTAACCACCATGCTACTCCCATCAGTATACCATGCAAAGTCTGGGTTAGGCAGGGGCTGGTTCCTCAGGTCTGCCCTGCTGGAATGTTATGAGTCCACAGTCTCGAAGCAATTATGTTCTATACCCTCTGAGTCTGGGAGGAGGGTGGCCGGATTAAGAGTTGAACAGGTCCGCAGTTGCACCTCCGAGTTTTCAATAAGCTTGGCCTGATATTGGGCTAACCGTGCCTGAGTTAGCCACAGACCCCCCTTTCTATCTAGGAGGGCCTGAATCATGTGGGGAGTATAAACTGTCATGCTGCTCCCAAGGGTTAACTTCTCAGCCTCTTTAATGATCAAGGCTGTAGCAGCTACTGCCCACAGGCACCCTGGCCATCCTGCAGCCACCTGATCTAGTTGCTTTGAAAAATACGCCACTGGACGGTGCCAGGTTCCCAGATATTGGGTGAGAACCCCGAGGGCCAACCCCCTTCATTCATGAACGAAAAGCTGAAATGGCTTAGACAAGTCTGGGAGACCAAGGGCTGGGGCCTCCATCAGCTTTTGCTTCAGAGCCTTAAAAGCAGCTTCCGCCTTAGGGGTCCAGTGGAATGGCTCCTGGTCTATACCTTGGAGGCATTCGTAAAGGGGCTTCGCTATGAGGCCAAATTCAGGGATCAGGATGCGGCAGAACCCTGCCATGCCAAGTAACGCCCACAGCTGCTTTTGATTGGTCAGGGTGGGGACTTGGCAGACTGCCTCCTTTCTTTCATTAGAGAGCCACCTCTGCCCTTGCTGAATGTGGAACCTCAGATACCGAACCTCGGTAAGGGTGATCTCAGCCTTCTTACATGATACGCGGTATCCCCTGAGCCCGAGAAAGTTTAGCAGGCTTACCGTAGCTTTCAGGCAGTCCTCCAGTCCCCGGGCTGCCAGGAGGAGATCATCTTCGTATTGCAACAGGAGTACCCCCTCCTGGTTGTCCCACTCCTGTAAGTCCCCAGCAAGTGCCTGGCCGAAAATGGTGGGGGAGTTTTTGAATCCTTAGGCTAAAACAGTCCAGCACATTTGTTTCTTTACCTGCTTTCTGTCCTCCCACTCAAAGGCAAAGAGTTCCTGGGACTGTCATTCCACTGGGATGGTAAAGAAGGCATCCTTTAAATTGAGAACAGTAAAGTACATATATTGTTCCCCTATAGAAGCAAGTAGTGTGTAGGGATTTGGCACCAGAGGATGCGGGGGTTTCACCCGCTCGTTCACAGCCCTAAGATCCTGCACCAAGCGGTAGGTGCCATCCGGTTTCTTAACTGGCAGAATGGGAGTGTTCCAAGCCGACTAACACTCGCGGAGGACCCCACACCTTAGGAATGTTTCAATGGTATTCTGCAGCCCCTCCCACGCTTCTTGCCGTATGGGATACTGGCGGATTCTCACTGGGGTTTTCCCTGGGAGGAGCTGGATTGTAACCGGAGTAATGTGAGAGGCTTTCCCCAGAGCCTCTGTGGCCCACACTAGGGGATAAACTTGATCCTCCCAGTGTGCCCAATCCTGAGCTTCTTGGGCTTTCTCTTGAGGCTCCAATACCATGAGCCAGGCATGCTCTGGGGGTAAACTAAGTGTAATTTCATTCTGTGTAAAATGCAGGGTGGCTCCCAGCTTACAGAGGAGGTCCCTTCCCAGCAGAGAGGTGGGGCAGTCAAGACATCATTCAGATCTCTCTCATATCTCTGCGCCGCCACTTCCCCAGCCTTAGCAATTACCTGTTACCTCTCGACCTCGGACAGTAAAGTTCTCAAAAGGATGTTACAGTCGTTCCAGTCCGGCTTGTGACTTGCCAGACACCCTTCAAACACAGACATAAAGCGGCTGGGGTTGGTTGAGAATTCCCAGGCTGTGGCAGCCAAGTCCACCGGGTAAAAGGGGACATGGGTGCAGACCTGCATGGTTGTAGCCGGTCGATTGTCACCCCCTTGACGAGAGATAGCAGTCTCAGTTATAAGAGGGTACATGCCCAGGGCCCCACCCGCTCCCTGAAATCCGGGGCCCTCATCCCTAGCTGGGGGAGGTATTGGGGCCGAAGGGGGCTCTGGTTCCGCCATTACAACCGGGGGAGGGGGTGGCAGATGTGAAAACTTCTCCGACCCGGTAGCGACCAGACCACATTTCCGTGACAGCTCTGTTCGGTCCTGTAAAGCCACAAACAGCTGGGCATACATGTGCTCGTTCCACTTCCCGGTTCGCTGACAAAACAAAAGAAGCTGGAGAATGGTGTTATAATTAAGGGATCCCCATTGAGGCCACTGCTCCTGATCCCCCAGCTGATACTGTGGCCAATCAACAAAACAAAACCTTTTCAATTGTACCTTAGTCATGGGGTCTGACCCCAACTCTTTCCAATTTAACAGAATACATTCCAAGGGGGTACAATACCCCGGGCCCTTCCCTTGTCCTTGCCCCATACCAGAGACTACCCCTGGGTGTCCCCAGGGAAACGGACTTACCACCAAATGGACCGGTCCCATCTGTAGACCGGACCAGTTCCACACCGTTGCCCGACCTTGTGCCTGTGATTCTCCGCTTACCAAAGGTGCTTTGCACCGGAGTGCCCTCTAGGCAGGACAGTCCCACGCAATGAGGCCCTCTGGCAAAATGCCAGTGCGCGCGTGGGCGTCGAAGTGGTGGCTGCCCTAGGCCTCGGAGGGGTCCGAGCAAGGCTGTTTAAAGCCCCTAAAGTCCCGGCGGAGTCGCAAAAACTGTTGCAGGTGGACGTCCAAAGACGGACAGAGGCTAGCTAGCAACAGTGGGTTCATTGCCCGGAGTGCGCAGCACCAATTACCACAGCAGGGCGGAGAAGCACACTAAGATTTATTTGAGATCTCAAGCAGGCACACGGAGACAGGCATGTCTCAAATCATGCGCACCCCCACTCAGTTACAGTAACTCTTATATAGTTTTCTTTTGCTGTGTATGTGAAAAGATCCCCCCCCCCTCCTCTTTGGGTTAGAAACAAGCTTTCAAGGTTGTGTTATAATTGCAAACGGAGACCGGCTGAGACTGGTACTGTTATTTCATTATGAGGAACAGGTTATCAGTTCCTGCAACCGGGGAACATCCTTATATGGGGCTATTGTTGGGATTGTTGGGTGCCAGTTATGTCCCAGCTGTGTCCGAGTCTGGAGCGAAGGGGCTTCATTGATACTGTGGCCTTCCACCCCCCGAGTTACCCAGTGCGTGACCCCAGACACAGCCAGGGGCATCAACAAAACTATGCATATTGTTATGGGGACTTTTCGAGCTACTTCATTGCCATGGCCACCAGTATTTAACAACATAGCACTACCCCACACTTATCATGAGAAGACTCTGTCATGCTGCTGGCCAAGTTCCATGAGAATAGGCATCTGCCATTCTTCACAGACCTCTTCAACCATCTACCAGCTCACCTGTGCTCTAGATGTCCTTTATGATCATTTACACCACCACAGGACATGACAGTGGAATCTGCTTGGTATAATGAGTGGTCAGCATCAACACTAATCATTTTCTCATCACTGATAAGAATCTGTTCATTGGGTTTTGATGAGTCAAGGCATCTGTGATCATCTTTGAGGGTTTTGAACAGGACAAGGTAATTGTGTGACCAATTTGTTTAAATGGGGGCTTTTCTAGTGACCCACAGTGCAGTTGTAGTCAATTTCAGACTATGTTGCATATCCTTGATGAGTGCCCACTGACTTATTTTGATGGGAAACTACTGTCTCTCCACCTGGCTGCTATTGCTATTGATTCCATCAAATGCTTGGGCAAGTTGTGTATATACAGTTTTAATGGGAAGCATTCACATTGACCAAAGACTTGTATCATAGATCCCCTCTTGAGCAGACTTATGCTATTACTCAGATTCCCTGCTGCTAAACAGTGGGAATTATTTCAAGTGGTCTCTGTTTAATTGCTGTCAGCTATTTTTAATAGCCTTTTATTTTTATTTTTTTAATAGAGGTTATTTCAAGTTCTACTGTGGATGATTCAGGAATGCATAAAACCACCACAAAAATAGCATGTCTAAAATAGAGGGCTATTTAATTGCCTGTAAATTTACCAATTATATGTAAATTGACACATTTCTGTAATGGGAAATTGTCCAATGAAAAGAAACAAATAAACAAAAGTGTTTGTAAAGTGACCTCATGTCCACCTTTCCCCCCCCCCCCCCTTTTTTTTTTTTTTTTGATTTGGAATCCATGGAGGAAGACAGAGTTTTATGTATTATTGTTCCAGTTTTTGTTGTTGCTGGTTAATTGACCAGTTCTCTAAATCTGCTGCCAGTAATATATAGAATGACCCTATAGTTTTGATAGCACAAATGTAACAAATGGCCAAGTCCCATACAAAATACCATTATTATTTTTAAAAGAACAATAAAACTGCACAGAATAAATACAGAGTGCAGGCATGCTATACAGTTCAGCAAAAGTTACTTGTCATTTGCAAATATAAGCTACCCAGGACAGTCAGTGTAGGAATTATCTATTTGGTATTGAGTCAGATACAGTGGAATCTGTACCTAGCTTTGCAAATTAGTTACACATATGCCTCCAAGTGTCAGTTTTGCCTGCTCATCCTCAAATTGTCACTGCTGTTCAATATTCTGGACACTGTAGGAAGAAAGGCAAGATATCAGACACGTAGTTAAATGAGGCTGCATCTTTATTAAGTAACACATCTGGAAAATACTGTGTTCTATACAAGTCATCCTTCCTTTATAATTCATATTACCTGGTGGCGGGCCACTGTCAACTCCCCACCCCACTAATCTTTTATCGACAGTGCTGCTGGGACCCCACAACTTTCCCTTCATACAAGGATTAAGGAGGGGGTATCACAGGCTGTATATCTGTGTACCCTGGGCTATATCAGGCATTAGGAACCTCATTTCCCATTTTCTCTAGATCAGGAGGTGCTGAAGAAGAGTAGTAGAACTGCTGGAGTGTTTCCTCACTACCCATGGCTAGCTCTGATATATAAATAGAGCCCTGCAAATCCGCGGATATACACATTATATCTGCAGATATCCTCATCCTCAGATAAAATGCAAATATCCACAGACCATTTCTTGCAGATGCAGATTGGATACGGATCCACATATTTTTAGCTGTACACACACAGATATCTGCATTATATCTGCATCCGCGGATGCAACACGGATATCCGCGGACCATTTCTTGCAGATGCAGATCAGATACGGATCCACGTTTGTATCCGCGCAGGGCTCTCTATATAAGATTTTCTCCTTTCTGGTGCCTAGGGTTATAACTATCCAGGTTTGCAAAACCACCCCCTTTTTTGAAATAGCTGTCCTAGGAAATCTGCAAAGGGGTTGAGTAAACACCACCACATAACCAGTTTTATAGGCTCAGTATTCTCCTGAATTTTCTGATTCTTGCACCTCAGAGATGGGAATTCTATCTAGCATCCTTTGCTGACAGTTGTTCTGGGCCCAAGATTCTCGGCATCTTCTCATGACTCAGTCCCCTCCCATCAGATTATATTTTAGTCCCACCCCTTCAGGGGCAGCAGTAATTCCCATAAAAATAAATGTCCAATCATTCAGTCTGGTTTGTAGCCCTTGATTTGGAGCCTAGTTTCTGTATTCCCTTTTCTTAGGGGTTCTAGTAGCTCCTATTCTCTTCTCAGGACTTCACATCATGTTACCAATGTCTGGTAGGGGAACCCAGGGCCCACCTTCTACAGCAGTGGTTCCCAAACTAGGATGGCAAGAAGAAAATCAGAGGCTGTGAAATTTTCATAGTAAAAAAATTATGTAAAGAAAACCTATTAGTGGTTATTTTTAATTGTACAATTATGAATTTAATTTTTGGATTGATGGTAAAGGAGAGGTGGGAAGGCATGAGTGTTTCTCAAAAATCAGAAAGGAGGCGTGATGCCAAAAAGTTTGGGAGCCTCTGTTCTACACTGAGTTACATTTAAGAGACCCTGGGACAGGAAACCAAGATTCACTCTTCCAGATTCCCTGCTGCCACCTCCCTGGTCTTTCCTCCTACCAGGCTTTTCCCTGTGATTTCTCCTCTCCTTGCAAAAGTGTTTCTGTTTTGGCAGGTCTCTTAACTCCTTAATACCAGGAGCATGACTGCAGAGTTTCTCCCCACAGTCTCTTCTTCTTCTTCTAGCACAGCAAACATACATTCAGACTCTTTGGCAACCAGATACTGGATTTCAAGATATATAATTATAGTCTGTCACTTTACCCAGTATCTCTTTAAATGTAGTATTGCTTTTTTAATAGCAATAGCTTTTTCAATTTTCCTATTGTACTTACTATGTATGTTAGTGCAAATTTTCTCATTTTAGATTCCTGAGTTTGTCCTACAAAATCCTGCCCCTCCCCCCCACCCCAGAGGATATGATCAACAATTTTTTGAGGCTTGCAAATTTCACAAAGTTATTTTTTTAAAATTTAAGACCAAGTTACTGATTAAGCCAGAGTATCTGGTAAGTAGTCAGAGTTGAGCTATCTTATTCTTTCTCTCAGGTTCTTGCAATATATCAGCATTTTAAATTCTATGGAATATTTCCTTACAAATTTTCTGTCTTGTTTCTTTTGTCCATACTTTTTGTTACTCCTCTTAGTTCATTTTAATTATTTTTTTTTTAAATTCCTGTTTACTCAGAGGGACTTCTATGTCATTTTTAAAATGTACATACCATATTTTGATATTTATTTAAATAGCTTGTTTCCAACTTTCACAACATCATTGGTATCCATACTATTTCTGTCATTGGTGCCAATTTTTTGTTAGTAATAACATTTCATTAATTATATCATTTCTGCTATCTGAACTCCCATTTTTGATTAACAGTAGTATCTTTTCCCCCTTATTAATTTCATTATATAGTTCCACATTTATCTGGCAAAGTCTGTGTGATTTCGCCCCATAATGCATTTTCTCATAACTTAGTATGCTTATTTTATAGGGCTTTTATTTTCCTCTTAGTTCCTTTGTCTATACTTTAATAATATTAACATGAAATATTTTCATTTTTCCTCTTCCGTGTTGTCCACTGAATTCCCAGAAATCTTCATATAGTTGTTTACTGTTTCCATCTTCTCAGTTTGCTATGGTATTTGACCAAACAGTTAAGTTCAGTAATTTAATTCTTAATGCTATAAGCATTTGATCAGATGCTATCTGAATTACGCACAAAAAAAAGGGCCATGATGAAGGCATCAAAAGCAATATGTAATATCTGGGCTTGAACAGAGACTAGTTACTTTAGGTTCATTTTTTTTGAAGCTGAACTAAACATTTTGCATCTGCATTCAATGATTGGTCTTATTAGTGCTCTATAAAACATTATCATTGCTTTCTCATCTGCATCCCAGGTTCACAAATATTTTAAGTAGATTAATTTTTACTTTTACATTTATCCACAATGTTTTTAGGGAGGTTCTTCCATGTTAGCATGCTACCAAATGTCACACCCAGGAATATATAGATTTTAAAAATATCTATTTGCTTTCCATATAAAGTCAATTTTACCATCTTTATTCATGAATTCATTTCTAAACTACAGTTTTCTGTTTTTAGCCTATATGGCACAGACATCTGCAAACAAGGAAATGTCCATGACCGCACTCAGCATTTCAGGAGTTTTTGTAATCATTACATTCAATAAGATAGGAGTGATGACACTCATCTGTGGAATGCTATATGTAATTTTATATATGCTACAGGAGGGAAAGCTTAGTCTAACATGCAACATTTTTTTACTTCAGAAATCCTTTATCCACCTATATAATCTTCTTTTTATGGCCATGGATGCTAGTTTATTCAGTAATCCCTCTCTACATAATGTATCCTATGCTTTTTCAATAACTAGGAAAACTATTATCTTATATTCTTTATTTCTCATATTTTTGATGCTTCCATCTCTACTCTCACTAAATAATCAACTATACTCCTTTGTCTCCTGAACCCTCTTTGCATATTATACATTTTGCTCTCCACGGGTTGTTAATATTTCAGTCACCATTCTTTCTATGGCTTTACCAAATGGCCTGCATGCATCAGGCTTGTTTGCAGCATACTTCATGTCCACCGGGGAATATAACCATGTTTCAGCTCCATGGATAGCTCATCTTTTCCCTACATACTGTTCTGAGGTTTTAGCAGTATTTTCAGACTCCCTTCATCCAGGTGTTTTAGCATTTTGTTATATGCACCATCCTTGCCTGGGGTACAGCTTTTTGAAGATCCCTCATACAGAAGTCTTCACTAAATATTATATTTTCATCTTCCTCCCACCTCTTCCACTTCTCATGATTTTCTTTAATGATTTTTTTTCCTCATGCAGATTTCTATACACTGATTTAAACATTACTGATGTAGTAGAATATTTCTGTTAGGGATTCTCCTTTTCAGTTATTATCGTTTTTTGTCTCTTAGCCTTCTATAATGAGGCTTGGTTCTGAAGTCACCTGAATAAGTATTCCATTCATTGTTCTAATCTGTCTGTATACTTCTGATGCTTTAGTATCTTTATTCATTTTGCGACGGTGCCTTCTTCATTTTGGGTCTTTTGGGGGGTGATGTTAATGGTGCTTGTTTGTTTGCTTTTTGAATAACCTTTTGCACAATTGCCTTCTTCCTTTTGTATTTCAATAAGTCCTCACTATTCATTATATATATATATATATACCGTATTTTTCGGACTATAAGACGCACTTTTTTCCCCCAAAAAGTGAAGGGAAAATGAGGGTGCGTCTTATAGTGTGAATGCGGTCCAGCAAGCAGTGTTCCCTCTAAGCTGCGCACGGCCGCAGAGCGGCCGTCGCACCCCCTGCACAGAAGTTAGGGACCCCCGCGCAGCCCGGCAGCCCCCGCTGCTCCATCCAACCCCCGGGGCAGCCGCTTTGCCGCGGCACACCTGGCCTGCGCCGGACCTCTGGGCTGGCCCTCCCCGCCCCCAGGTTGGGACAGGCAGGCTCAGGCTAGGGTCAGGAGCGCGGGCCTGCCTGCCTGCCCCACGCGGCCGGGCCAGAGGGGTGGCTGCGGCAGCGGTGGGCTCCCAGGCTCCCACCCGCCGTCCGCCTCCTTCCCGGGGCCGGGGCCGGGCTACTCCACGGCCTCGGCCTCCCAGCACCGGGCCGGGATCAGCCTCCGCCGCAGGGTCCTGTCCTGCCCCGCCGGCGGCTTGCCGGGGCCGCCGCAGGATCCTGTCCTGTCCTGCCCTGCCCCGCCGGCGGCTTGCCGGGGCCGCGGCAAGGTCCTGTCCCGCCCCGCCGGCGGCTTGCTGGGGCCGCCGCAGGGTCCTGTCCCACCCCGCCGGCGGCTTGCCGGGGCCGCCGCAGGGTCCTGTCC
>ML685832.1:7677956-7721492 GCA_007922175.1 Pelusios castaneus
TTTCTTTCTTTCTTTCTTTCTTTCTTTCTTTCTCTTTTTTCCTTCTTTGTCTTCCTTTTTCTTTCCTTCTTTTCTTTCTTTCTCTTCTTTCCTTCCTCTTTCTTCTTTCTCTTCCTTCTTTCCTCTTCTTTCCTTCTCTTTCTTTCTCCCTTCCTTCCTTCTCTTTTTCTCTCTTCCTTCCTTCTCTCTTTTTCTCTCTTCCTTCCTTCCTTCCTCCCTCCCTTCTTTTTTCCTTCCTTTTTTAAAAAAAACCTTTTAAAAATTAATTTTAAATGAAAACCTTTCTAAAAATTAAATTTCAATTCAAAATTCATTCAAATTCAATTAAACACAATTAATTCTATTTTCAATTACTTTAACTTCAATTAATGCCTATACCGGTAATTTCTGTCGTGTGAGTTTACACAAAAATTTTCTCATTTGTTAATGGAAGTGATGATGGTTCTTAACACCACTGTTGAGTTTACGCTGTTAAATATTACCGTATTTTGCTATATTTTAATAAATATTTTAGTATACCGGTACTATTTGGTTCAGAATATTTTTTTCTTGTTTTCCTGCTTTAAAAACTGGGTGCGTCTTATGGTCAGGTGCGTCTTATGGTCAGAAAAATACGGTATATATATATATATATATATATATATTTGCTTTCTTTTTGCCTTATTTCTTGCTTTAATTGCTTTTTTTATACTTCTCTTTGCACCGTGATACATGATTTCTACCTTCAAGGTGACTTGATATCTTAGGTATAGTTATCCTCAGTGCCACTGTGATTACCTTAGTTGGTCTGCCACTAAACTCCTCAATGTTATCACTTATACGTTGTTCATCAATATTTTCATGACATTTGCTTCTACATAGGTTCCAGGTTTATGTAAGGGCCCTTTCTCCATCCTCAACATTTCCTTTACCTTGAGATATTATACATACTGGGAAATGATAATTTCTCTTTCCTTCCTAATCAACTTTTCAACTGCATGTGTTTTCTGTACTATTTGACACAATTCCCAAATCTAAACAGGAGAGATTTCCTTTGGCTGCATTAAACCTAGTTGATAGATTTTCAGTATTGTTAAATTATTTTCATCCATGAATTGTTCTAGACATATGCACTTCTTATCTTTTTCCTCACGTCCCCACAATTTTTTATGGCTGTTTTAAGTCTCCATATATAATATATTGGCCTTTGCAACTTCAGCTATCTCTGTTAAATCTTGAATCTCCAGTTTTCCACAGTGTATTTTTCTTTATAGTGTATAACTTCTCAAAGATGCAGTTTTATTTTGCATTGGAATCCCAATAGTGTAAAATCTACATTTAGATTTTTTCACATTAATTTCAGTATAATTTAGGTTTTCCCTTTCCTACTTCTCTGCCTTATCAATAGATGTTATATTCTGGGATTCTGAAATCTAATTTCCTTATTAACCATATTTCTTGTGTTTATAAAGGATATTCTTCTTTAGTTCCTGTCCATGTGCTATTTGACTATATGCATTCAAACAAGATATAGTTCCACTCTATTTATCCTATTCAGTATTTCCTTCACTTACAAAAATGCCTGGAGTCATTCTGCTAATAAGTTGCTAACATGTAAGTATTTTTCTGCTGCTATAGTGACAATTTTCATTTTTCTGGTTCTTTTTATCCAAGATGTGCAGTTTATTCTTTCAGTCATAAAAGTTTTAAACCTTTCTTTGATTATACATAACATCCTGTTTTCCCTGTATCACTCATTATGTCATTCAATTTATTCTGTTGTGTCATTTTCTCTTTCTCCTTAGTTTTTCTTCCCTTTTTCATCTTAGATGTTAACTAGTAGTTGTGGACAGGGCCGTCCTTTGCAGGAAGTGAACAGGGTGATCGGCCTGGGCCCCGCGGTTATGTGGGCCCCACATTGTCCAGCTCCCAGCTGGGCAGTGTGGGGCCCATGCCACGGCTGCACTTCCCCCTGCTCTCCGCTGCCTTTGGCACCGAGCCGAAGGCAGCAGGGCAAGCCAGGAACGCTTCCCCTGGCCCCTGGGACAGCTCTGTTCCCAGCCCTCAGGGCAGACCAGGCAGGCACAGGGGAGGGACAGGTGCATGGGGCCTGGCCTCTGGGCTGGCCTGCTGCAGCCTGCCCAACACCCCTCGCCATGGCATCATGCAGCCAGGAAGGTTCCCCGGCCATGGCCAGAGCTGGCCCTCATTGGCACCATGGCCTTGACGGGGCTGGCTGGGGCGCTGGCCGCAGCAGCCTGGGGTCCTGGCTACAGCTGGAGTGGTGGCAGCCTTGGCTAGGGCTGGCTTGCAGCCGCAGCTGGGGCCAGCTCCCCACGGCCTGGGACCGCAGCTCCCCGCTGCCCAATGGGCAGCCTCAGCTTCCTGGCCCGGGGCCACAGCTGTGGCTCTCCACTGCCTGGAGGTCGGCCTCGGCTTCTGGGGCTGGCTCCCCAGGGGGTGACCAAGGTCCCTGTGGAGTGGAGCAGGCCGGCCCACCGCACTCCCCACTAGCATGGAGGGGAGTGTGGGCACTGCCCAGGCCGATAGACCCTGGGCTCTGCTCCCCCAAGGGAGGCCCTGGTTGTGGACTTGGTATATCAGGGGTTCTCAACCCCTTTAGTGCCATGACATGGTTGGGAGACCTCCCAACTGTGCACAACAAAGGGACACCTCCTTCTCTACAGTCCACCACTGCAGGGGTTCCTCTCACAACCAAAGTTCACCCTGGCAGCAGCACTTTCAGCAGTAGCTCAAATTAAACTAGCCTCCACTGCTGAAAAAAACCCTGCCTCTACGGGCAATTTCCACAGCAGGAGGCTTTTGGAGCAGCTCCCGCTGTTGCAAGAAAAGGCCATTGAGGGACATTTCAGTGGCAACTTTTGAAGGACCATCCACACTGCCACAGAAAGCAGGTGCTGCTTGAAAGTTTGGTAATGCCAGCTGCCACAGCTCTCCTTGCGGCTGAAAAACCCAGCAAGGATTTCTTTCAGTGGTAGGGGCAAGGAGGAAGTGGCTTTCAACAGCAGCCTGATTAGCAGTGTCACATTCAGCTGCTGCATTGCAACATGCTTTTGTGTCATGACACAGCAATTGATTACTGCTGTGATATATTGTTAGTTGCCTTTGATGTTTGGATCTTTTGCTTGCTTTGCTGCTATTCAATCTCTGATTGCTACACTGTGCTTTCCTCCACAGTTACTACCCTTTAGTTCTATTTCTTCCACACAATTGTCATAGAAGTGCTTCCTTCCACATTTACTATATCTGATTGTCCCTGTACATAGATTTGCCATATGTCCAAACCTTTGGCATATGTAACATATCACTTTCCAAAGGGGTAGCCGTGTTAGTCTATTGTAGAAAGACAACAGAGTCTTGTGGCACTTTTAAAGATTAACAGATTTATTAATCGCATGAGCTTTCGTGGGAGAAAATCCCACTTCCTATCTTCAAAGCGTCTGACGAAGTGGGATTTTCTCCCACGAAAGCTCATGCGATTAATACATCTGTTAGTCTTTAAAAGTGCCACAAGACTCTGTAACATATCACTGTGAGTGGGATATATAGTTTTGACCCCAAATTTTGGTATTTTATTGTTACCCTACCTGGAAGGGAGTCTCCTTTAAATGTAACTTGAACAGCTGTTGTCTCTTTCTCCTCCTATCTTTGCTAATTAGCAACTTAGCATATAGTACCTTATTTCTTATGTCTTGCTTTATTTCATCTTCACTCATTTTGACCTGCACTCCTTAGACAACTCCTTTTGTCTATACAAGACACTTGGGCTGTTGGCAACTTCCTTTCTATTTTCCTACCATTATATTCCTTAATTATTTTCCCACTCATTCCCTGTTTTTACATTCAACTAATATCTCTCCATGTAGTCTTCTAGCTTTGTCTCCAGCACTTTTTAAAACCACTCTGCCACTTCCAGAGGCATTATAACCCCTGTTTAAAAGAAAAAAAAAAAAACCCTCTGACCAGTCTTCACCTCTGCCACTGCTTTCATTTTTTGGACTGGTTTAAGTAGTTTACATCTCCACACAAAGCACAGCTTATCCATAGCAGGTCAGATGGTCCCTCCTCACCGCCCTGCCCTGCCCTGCCCTGCCCTGCTCAGCTTCTTCTTCTTCTTCTTGTCGTCGTCATCGTCGTCGTCGTCGTCGTCGTCAACCAGTCCCCAAAACAACTCCCCCACTTTTTCTTCTCCAAACTTCCTCTATTTATAGTACCATCCAACTCCTCTCCAGATGGCTTTCATCATCAATTAGGTCTGGTCCACCAGGCAGATAGAACCAGATGGTTAATTGGCCTCTCAGGTCTCTGCTAAGTCTTTGTTCACCTGTGTTTGGTAGACACCCCTCACAGATGCCTTTTCTTGTCTGTTTGTAGCTTCAGTTACTCAGAGACCTGCCATCTATTGAATGTTTATAGGAAGTGGACATTCGCTAAGCTGTGACAAAATGAATTTTAAAACTGACACTACCAACCAGGTCTCAGGGTTACTAAGAGAAAGGTTTGTAGGGAGGAAAATAAACACCTCCCCCAGACCAATTTCACAGTGAGAGAAAAAAATTACTTTCTTGCTCCCAAAAGGTGACTAGTAGGATGCCCACAGCAAGGCCTTCAAGCCTGAGGTGTGATTTTGGAAGCCATGAAGCTTATGATGTCCCTTGTCTCTTGATAGTCAGCCACAAGCCCTGTTCCTCAAACTCACAAGAAGGAGAGGATTGTTCAGTCCTTAAAGGGGAAAACCTTTTTAGCTGTGCTGACACAGCACCTTGTGATTGTGGGTTGGGCAATACAGGAAAAAAATAACATATGTATATACACAGAAATTAACACAGCTTGGAGAGAGCACATTCATAGGATCACGCTTGCATAAGCTAATGTCTACTAGTGTAAAATGGTCTTTTTATAGTTTAGTTTATCAAACAAAACATGCACATTAGCAATCAAGTAAACAACATTGTAAAGTAGCTTTGGAGAAGCATTCTAATATTACCACAGGTAAGGGAAAACATTTTAAAAAGTTACTGTCGTGGGGGTATATTATTTCACTGTTGCAACACTATTTATAAAAAGATCTATCTCCAGGCACTTTCTCTAAAGTCCATGACTTTTACTTCGTCATCTGACTTTATTCGAGAATAGTTCTGATGTCCTCACAGCAGTGCAAACTTCAGAAGAAGTTTACTTGGCTTTGGACAACAACATCATAATAAAAGATCATGGAGATATGGGAAGAGTGAATTAATTTGGACCTGTAATTGTCTGTCTAGGAATGTGAGAGATTGATTTGGGGGATATTTTCTGGGAAGGGTGATCTTGCATGTGTTTAATGGCAGGAACTCCTCAAGAATAATATTCTATGACTATAGATATCAAAATGAAAGTCTCACACCACCTGTTGAAGTGGAAGATAAATGTCAGTTTGCACTAAGCTTGTGAGCTCCTCTCCAGCCATGGGAACTAAAGGGAGTCTCCTTTTAACTTCCGCCGGTCTCATTTTGATGACTTTTTCTCTAGTATGCTTAGAAATCTAACCACTCTTCAACCTCAAAAGCTGCTGCTTATATATATATATATATATATATATATATATATATATATATATATATATGTATATGTATATATGTATATATGTATATATATGTACATACCCTGTTGCAAATGTCCAGATAACCTGAAATCCTGCTAACATGCCCAATAAATAATACCGAGCCCCAAGATCCACACCACAGTCTGCAAGTGCCTAGAATACAAACCTAAAGGAAAGTCCTATTGGGGTCTGTCATGGGATGCACAACCGTGTACCCCTGGGTTATGATTTCCAAGATTTATCAGTTCACTTTTGCAATGTAATTGAACGGTTTGATGCCAATATATCAAGCAAGGTTCCTTTATGAATGTTCGTAACATATTCTATATTATTATTATGGTATCATGTTCCGTGCAACAGCATGTAGGGGTACAGGGGTAAAGCATGTTTACATAGTGCAAGCCCTCAGGAATACTTTGTAGCACAGAAGCTGGATAATTACATGACAAAGGGAATGCAAATGCTCTCCCTGGTTCAGGTAGAAGCGAAGAAAATCACAAAACAGCACAGAAAGGGAGGAGTCGAGAGAGACTGGAAACAAAGAGAGACACTTTGAGAGGTTTTGGGCTTTTGGACTGGGAGATTCCATCTTGTAACATTCTCCAACTTCAAGCAAGATCTGAGCCCTGCCTGACCTCAGGCAGAGACTGTCTGTAAAAACATCTGACAGCCGAACATCTTGAGTATAAACTTTGACTATGAGGTCAGTTTCGGTGGAGATATTATATTAATATGCATTTTTATGTCTTTTATTTCCCTATAGTCACTCCTGACTCATTTATATTATGATTCTGCTTTGATTTGCTATATTCTCACTTAAAATCATACCCTGATCAATAAACTAGTCATTGTTTTATCTAAAGTTGTGTGGACTTTAGAAGGGGTGAGTTCTGGGAGCTGGGCATGATCCATTTCTGTGTTAAAAGGATGAACTTGAGACCATGGTGATTGGGGGTGGGTCCCAATTCCTGTAGGACAGAAGATCCCATGGTGCTAACCGAGGCTAAGGGTGCTCGCTGCAGGACCCTCCCACATATGGCTGGTAAGCACACAGCCACAGCCTGGGACTGATTATACACAGAAGCCTGGTGGGCTGACTCAGGAGTGAGTGGTCACCTGACTGAACAGGATGAATTGTGGTTTAGGAGTGGAGTTTTTGGATTACAGCAGCACATCAGACTGCATCTGGGGAGCAGCCTCTCACAGGGGCTTACATACATTCTGCATCCCTCATAATACCAGAGCTAAATAGCTCCATCCACAGCTGGGCCACAGTTTTTGCTGCTCCAATGCTAAATTAGTGGGAACTAAATTCTTGTGCTGGAAGCCTCAGCCTCATCATTTCCCATCTTTAACAGGTAATAAACTGGTATGGGAATCAAGAGAGGCACATCTCTCCTTGGTGTTATTGCCACGTACGGTCTCACAACCACTTAATGGCAGATCTTGGTCTTACCCCCTCCTGTAAAAAGCAAATTCACCTCAGCTTTCTTGTTCTATCTTAGATGTCTTCAAGGGTATTATCACCAATCACCCTTCCTCAGTATCAAAGCCCTTTCAGAAGAATCCCTCTTGGACCCTAATACTCACTGACTGACCCTAAAAATTCCAAAAAATGCAACGAGGAATACAGTCTTGAACCAGGGCACCTTTTGTCCACAATGACACGTGGGGTTTAGGATCCACACCAAACCCATAAGCATATTAACAGAACTGAGATTATACGAATCCTCTCCAGGACTTTGAGACCAATCTGGTAAAACCTTTCAAGTAACTCTCCACCACCATCAAAAGATCAAAGTATCCATTCAGTTTACTAACAAGTATAAGGCTGGGTAGGTTAATGGACCAGCATTACTTGAATGGTAATGGGACCCTTTGTTGGAGCACCCTGTCTGCCCTCTGTAATAGGCTGTATCAGTGATAGACCTTCCCACCCCTGAAATTGCATCAAATCAAAAAGACTGTTCTCAAGAACCAAAATATTCTTGAAAACACATTTCTAAGCTACATTGACAGCCATGTACTTTAAGATTCCATAGCACTAGCACAATCCATTTAAGTTCCTTGCCAGCTCCTGGTTCCCATGCCCAATATCTGTTGAATGTATCCGCTATTCCATTATCAACCCCAAGCACATATTGGGGGAAAATAGATGTTAAAGCTTAAACACTGTTGTACAAATGGCCTCACTAACATCATAACACTATGATCTGGAGAACTGGTGATTGATAACATGAGACACCCCCATATGTTCACACCAGATATACAACCGTTTATTAGCAAACTCTGTTCCCCCCAAAATGGGGAAAAATATCCAGAAATGTTATATCCCACGCTCTCTCTTTTTGTATTTAGGTGGAGGGCCATTTTTGGGCACACTACTCACCTTAGTAATATACCCCCAAATCCATACCTCCTGAAGCATCTGAGTGGATTTTTAGATCTGTCTCATATACCATTCCTCCCTTCACAATGGTACTAATAAAATAGCTCAGAAACTATTCTCAATGGCCTCACAGCCTCCCTCCTTCATGTCTCTAGTAACTCTTATAAAATGGTGAAATCTAGATATACCTGTTGTGGCAACTTCAAGGCAAGTGCAGAATGCCTACTCCAGTGCCACCACCCTCAAGACAAAGGTAAAATACCCAATAGTCTATTGTAGTTCAAGAAGTGTAATTTTCTTGGCTTCCTGGCCTCTGGTAATAAACCCTGATAACTCCTGAAATTTATCCTGAGGGAATTGAAATGTATCCCCCAGCATGTCTAGCTCAATCTCCAGGTAGGTCTGAGTAATGGAAACCTCTGCTAGAGGTACGCACAATGCCTGAAAGGCATCCATCAGAATAACAAATGTATCTAATTTTGTCCTCCATATGAAAAAAGCCATTGAAGTAATGTACTACCTGGTTTAAATCAGCTTCTTGCAGCACTGCCCATTGTAGTATTGTATGAAATTTTCAAATGCTGAACAGGATATTGAACATCACATAGAAATAGCTTTCTGAAAATAAAATTGTCTTTCAAAAGCCAAACCCAAAAAGTTAAAGCCAGAAGGATGAATTGAGAGCAGTCAAAAAGCAGACTTTATATCATGGATGGTCATCAGCAATCTTGGACCAAAAGACTTAACCATGTAGACAGCCTCATCAAAGGAGGAATAGCGAGTGGAACACAAGGCTGGGTCTATTCCAGGGTTTTGCAACCTGTTGCTCCAGAGCTGCATGTGACTCTTCGGCTGCCCCCTTAAGGTTCTGGGCTCTGGGCCCCACACCCTTGAGGGGGCCTTACGGTGGTCCATACCTGGCTACAGGCTCCCACCACCACTCTGGACCCTGTGTGGGGGAGGGGCATTCCTGGTTCCAGGCTCCCTCCCCCCACCTCCCAGGCCATGGGACGCTGCAGCTGATGCCCTGGCCCACCCACCATCGGGAGTCTATACTCATTGTGGCTCTCAAAAAACTTTGTTATTGAAGGAATTTTTTTAAAATGGCTCTTCTTATCTTTTGGGTTGCTGACTCCTTGATTCCATTGTTAACCGAGCTACCCTGTAGGTATGACCGGTGGTGAATTAATCAGTACTCACTAGAAACCTTCTTAGAGACCAAGCTTAGGAGAGAAACACGCAAGTTCTGTATGAGTAAAGGACTGAATGTCTCTGTTACTATAACTTATTCTAGTTCTTGTGTAATCTATTACTTTACAATATATGTTCTTATTAAGGCCTTCACATTTTTTAACATTACATGACTTCCTTCTCCTGTAAAGGGGTTCTTGAAGTCAATCCTTCCTGTAAATATGTCCCATCTATCGTATTAGGATAATTCCAAAGGATTACCCTTAATGCCTCAATCTTAACTGGAGATAGTTTTCTGATCAAGTGTCTCATTTTCAGCTCACATCCCACATCCTCTTGACCTTGACACCCATTCCCCTTTCCTGCACCCCCAAGTCTCTGAGTGACACCTGTCTTATCCCCCTTTCTGTTTCCATACTGCAGCCTTCCCTAAGAGCTTTAACAATCCTCAAAGCACATTTCACAAGTTTCCCTAAATTTGCAGGTGCTCTGGAAAACCACACATTTCTGGTTAGATGCAGGAGTCACTGGGTGAAATTATATGGCCTATGTTATGCAGGAAGATAGACAACGTGATCATGACGACACTTTTGGCCTTAAAATTATGAATGTATAAATTAAATGTTTCCATAAATTATTTAAACTGTTTGTTTAAAATGTACCTAGAGTAACATGACATTAAGATGCATTATTCTGCAATGACAAAAGTTACAATTACTTTTCACCAAAGATACCAACTTAAATAATTATCATGATTGTTTCCTGGGACTGCTAATTCTGAAGCACACAAGAGCAAGGACTACTCTCATAATATGCAGGAGCTGGTTCAAAGAGTAGATGTTAGTTACTGAGTAACAGTGATCACAATATCATTAAGTTAAGCAACTTTGTAAGAAGGATCATATCAACAATTAGCAAACTCACAATAAATTTTAGAGGGATTTGATTTTCTGCTGATTTTTTTTATCTTTTTAGATTTTCTGCTGTCACAATTACAACAAAATATATAAAACCTATAAGAATAGACTATGCAGAATAATGATCATTCTGAGCACAATAGCAAGGCTGAAATCATCCTACAGCAGAATAGTTTAAAGCTGTAACTGGGCCCTTCATTTGTTATAATATTTATGTTGCAGGTGAGACACCTGAGTACGGGCTGGGGCTAGCAACAGTTCGTTTAGGTTCATTGCCCGGAGTGCGCAGCACCAATAATCACACCAGGGCGGAGAAGCACACTAAGATTTATTTGAGATCTCAAGCAGGCACACGGAGACAGGCACGTCTCAAATCATGCGCACCCCACCCCCGTTGCAGTGACCCTTATATAGGCAGGTTGTTTGCTTCAATACTTTTCTCCTTGTACGCGGTGGAAGTACTCTTCCCCCTTCTCTTAGAGAGCACACTTTGACCGAGTTCCACTGGTACTTTCAAGGTTTGTTGTCTATTTTGCTTCCTGAAACCGGGGGAACATCCTTATATGGTTGGTGTTATTGTGTCCTGGCTGCCTCTGAGTCTGGAGCGAAGGAGCTTCATCGGTGCTATGGCCTTCCACTCCTTCGAGTTACCCAGTGCGCAACCCCAGATGCAGCCAGGGCCATCAACATTTATTCCCCTGCAAATAACTTGACATTCATGCTATGGGAATGGTTTCTGTTTGTATAGATTTCTTCAGTGTCTACATTTGGTATAATAGATACCTGGCTTGTAACATGTTTGTGAATCCAGACACAGCACAAAAATGTTTCTTAACTTTCTACTGACAATGTGGGCTTGTGGGAAAGTTGGTGAATATATATGGCAGAGTATTTAGAAATTGTCTAGGTCACCAAGACATTGAGAACTGATTCAACTTTTTTTTTTAAACTCTGGAGCCAGAGAAACAACATTTGGAAAAGGACATAGCTTGTAGCATTGGTTTACAATGACAGTGCTTTCTCTTACTGCATCCAACCCTGCTAATCTTGAAATCAATGGATGTCTTTCTAATAACTTTCAGGAGAGCAGGAGCAAGCTCCTAAGCCCAGAAAGAACAGATGAAAACTATGTAACACACATCCATTTTTCAGGTTTTCATAGAGAGTCTTCCAAATACATATAATAAAGTTTGTTCAGTCAAATTCAGCTAAATGCAGCTTGAAGGAGAAACTGATGGAAATTAAGAGTAACTGACCACTTTAAATTTTTCATATGACTTCTCCTTTAACATAATTGATTACTTCGATGGAGCGAGCTAGGGAAAAAAAAAAAACAAAACAAAAACAAAAAACAAATCCTGGACTTTCTGTCCCTTCCTTTTATTAATTCCAAAATAGATTTTTTAAAATAATGCACAAACATCTATTCTAAACTTCAGTGCAATCATGATTATTTATTTATTTATTTATGTGTTTGTTTAAATAGAAATTACCTTTTGCTAATACAAAATTTGCAAGTAAAATTCACCTGAAGAACACATAGTTCTGGATCTGTTTCTGTGTTGTTCATGTATGGATTTATCTATTGTTATTTGTGTACTACATCTATTTGCTTGTCTCTTTCTCTCTCTGATCTCATTTCTCTAGCACTTAAAATGTGTTTCCTTCAACATTTTAAATATTCATAAAAAGTGCTGATAAGATGTCAGGTTTTTTTTTTTCTCATTTTTGGGGCTGATGGATTACCTTTACCTCTGAGATAGCAGGCAATTTAAATTAGGATTATTTTTTTTTAAACCCAATCCATTAAACTGGAAATACTTATGATGAATATTTTTTAAAAATGGGGAAAAAACAAGTAAAAATGTGTTATATGTATCCAGAAAAATCAAAATTTATACAAAGTATAACTGGTAATGAAAATGATGAATTTTTTAGAACTCTGTTGACTGCGTAGTCATGGTTGTAATTAAAAAATTGGAAGTTACCATTTGCAGGTACTATTGAATTTACTTCAGTATTCAGAATATTTCTGTAATTAAAATAAGGACTAATAATTTAGAATACTAAGATAGTCAGGGAATACTGTAATTGTTAGTTTCTAATGATGAAACTTTCTTTTTACAAGGGTGTGCATATAGCTCTCTCATACCCACTTACACCACACGCACACACACATGCAGGCATACACGCACATGCAGACACATACCAGTGGAAATTAGGAAATGCCTTATTATAATTCACCTTCATTAAATGACTAAAATAATTACTGTCATCTCTGACAGTCTTTAATATACATGCACAATGTCACAGATGACAATAGAATTATTTTTAATCATTTAATGCAAATAAAAGGGATATTTTCCTAATTTCAGGTATCCTCTTCAATTTATACTCACGAGTGGATGAGGTTATAAAAAGCTGTCATAATCTGGGGTGCCATCCAGATCAGTGAGGTGCTCTTCTTCTGCATGTATTGTATATCTGGGTGCCTTAAATGTTATGTTGCTATGTCCCACAGCCTGGACAGTGATAGACACAGACTAGCATACGCTGAGTGGCTGTGCATTAAGGACTTCCAGGTCAGCACTCTGCCAGGACTTCTGGCTCAGCACTCTGATTCTAGCATCCTCTTTAATAAACCCGAGCCAAACTCTAGTATCTACCCCAGCCACACTCTAGTATCTACTGTCCTTGGTTCCTAATAGCCAAATTATGCCAATATACTTCCCCGTCCTGAATTTCCCCCAAACCATGTGCCTTGCAGTGTCCAACCCTTTCCTGGATCATTCAGAAGAAGAAGGTTTATTTGCTTCTTTAAAAAATCAATACCCAGAAGCTTCCATGTTAACTGGAGTTAACACAGTTTATTCAAATACAGAACTGGGTTGATTTATTTTGTAATTAAGCACAATTATTAACTACCTCTCCTCCTCAACCGTGAGACGGTGTCGATGGACCCCTCTGCAGAAAAAAAGTGATGGCCACCTAAAAATTCAGTAGCAGCCACAGCCGGAGTTGGGGGGGGGGGGAAGGGGAAGGGCACTTCCCAGGCATGCCACTGAGAGGAGCCACTTATGGAAAGAAGTTGCCCAGAGTGCTCCTCTTGGTGGCATGCCTGGGGACAGGGGTCCCCAGGGACACTGCAGAGAGAAGCTGCTCAGAATGGCTCCTCTTGGGGGTCCCTAGGGACATCATAGAAAAAAGCTGCCTGGAGTGGGTCCTTTTGGCAGTGGCATGCTGTGGAGAGGAGCCACTACAGGTAATTTCATTATGCGGGATTCCTGAGGCATGGGAATGGTGGGGCCACCCACACCCTAGCTGCCCCTGAAAGAAGCCCCCTGGAGTGGTTTTGGTGTCAGGAGCAGCAATTTCTGTGGCACCAACAGAGGGTGCCATGTGCTTCTCCAAATGGACTCGTGTGCCACTGTTGGCACTTGTGCTGGGGGTTGCCTACACCTTCTACAGGACATTGGTTAAGTGATGACATTTGATGAGCTGAAATCCTCAAAGCCATGACACCTCCTTAGCAGCTTACCATGTGGCCTGATGGAAGCTCTGGGAGTCCCAGGTTTCAAGTTGCTGCCTCCTTGGGAGCCCTGAGTACTAAACTCCAAGGAAGCCCATCAGGTGGGGCTCTTAGGTACCTGGCTCCATGGGCAGACAAGAAGTTTTCTTCCCTTCCCATCCAGGGGCATCCCTGTCAGATAGGGAACCCTAGGACAGCTGGCAGGGGCAATAGTATCTTTCAAATAACAAGGTTCCTTTCATGGGAGATATCAAGGTTTCATTCGGATTTTGAAGGAATGAAAATCTTGAACACTAAGAATTCCATACAGAAAGAGTGTGCCATTTTTGGCCATCTCTACTTGCTCTCTTTAAAGACAGGATATCTCTCTAAAATATAGCTCAAGCAGAATTTATGGTTTGAGGTGATTGGAGAAATCTGATGAAATCTTTGTGGTATCAGAATATGAAGTTCTATTGAAATTGAATGTTTTGTGAAATTGGGTCATTGAGACTGGAGAAAGAGTGACAGTGGCCCCTTCTGATATATTCTGAGCAAAACACTTTGGCTATGTCTACACTGGCAAGTTAGTTCGAATTAAGGAGGCTTAATTCGAACTAACTAAAGCCATGGCTACACTAGGCTTTAGTTAGTTTGAATTAAGGGCTTCCTTAATTCGAACTAACAAGTTTGAATAGGGTATTCGAACTAAAGGGTTAATTCGAACTAACTAGTTTGAATTAGCCAATGTGGCCATGTTAATTCGAACTAATTTCTTAGTTCAAACTAACCGGCCATTGAAATGAATGGGGATCGCTAATTCGAACTAAGCAAGTGCCATTCCTGGCACTTGCTTAGTTCAACTAACTTTTTCTAGTTCGAATTAAGCTAATTCGAACTAATTAAAATTTGTTTGAATTAGTTAGTTTGAACAAACTAATTCAAACTAATTTTAGCAAGTGTAGACATAGCCTTTGATTTTTTGTTTTCAAACGACTTTTAATTAAGAAATTATTTTTAATCAGTATTATATATTGTAATGATACAATTAAAAGTTTAAAAATCAAAATCAAATGAAACATTTCAATTGATAGGAAACAAACAAAACAAATCTGAATTTTCCTTCACAGAGAATTTCCAAATGTTTGGATTTTGTTCCAATTTGGAACAAAATCAAAGTTTGTAATTTCAATATCCTTCACAAAGCAGAATTTCCATCCTCTGCACAGTTCTGATGCAGAAGTTATTGTGTGAGGTTCTTTGGGATGTGTTATGGAAGAGGTCAAGCTGCAGGATCATAATTTTTCCTTTGGAAATCTATGAATGACTGTATAATGGGGGACGCTCCTCTGGCCAAGTCACAAAATCCAAATGAACCTCTTCTAGAGTATTAATCCTGCAAATAAAACAGTATCTTTGCCCTTCATAAGGTCTTCAGGCTTACTGTGGGCTCTTAAACTTTTAGCCATTTATTCGGGCTTCCAAATAAGCCCTGACCATTTTTGAAGCTTACACAACTTTTCCTATGGCAGTAGGAAAACCTTGTCCACTACAGAGTCCAATCCAGAGACCTAATACACAGAAGTCTCATAGGCTATGTCTACACTTACTAAAGTTATTTCGAATTAGTTAATTAGAACTAACTAATTTGAACTAATTTTCATTAGTTCAAATTAACTTAATTCAAACTAGCAAATTTTAGTTCAAACTAAGCAAGTGCCATGCATAGCACTTGCTTAGTTTGAATTTGTCAATTGCACTAAGGTCAATGTGCCAGTTAGTTTGAACTAAGCGCTTAGTTCGAACTAACATGGCCATATTGAGTTAATTCAAACTAATTAGTTCGAATTAATCGTTAGTTCGAAAAGTATAATCGAATTTATTAGTTCGAATTAAGGAAGCTCTTAATTCGAACTAATGAAAGCCTAGTGTGGCCAAAGCTTAAGTTAGTTCAAATTAAGCTTCCTTAATTCAAATTTACTTGCCAGTGTAGACATAGTTTATACTGTTTACTTCAATCTTTCACTGTTAGTACCTTGGGCCACTTCCTACTGAGCCCTTTTTATCTCAAACTCTGGCCAGTAATCTCAGGTCCTTCTCCCTTCACAATCTCAATGTAAATTCAGACCATCATAATCTCTGACTACTTTTCAGGATTTTGAGGCCAGAGAGGAACATCCTCCTTCACTCTCATTGTCCTGCATCGCCTTTTATCTGAGTCCTCTAGGCTCTGATTGATTGCTTCTATGAGGCCTCTCTAGGTAGGCCTGGAGGACCCACCCTTGCTAATCCTTTCCTGGGATAGGGTATAGTAAGACTACAGGAATCTCCTGTAGGGAGCTGCAAAGGCCAGGCACATCCCATCACACACTGCTATGAGTAAAAAATATACTTTACTAAATGCCAGTACTTTAAAAAAATCTATCTATCTATCTATCTATCTATCTATCTATCTATCTATCTATCTATCTATCTATCTATCTATCTTTTCAAACATACAAGTTAGATATTTAAAAGAACATGAGAATATATTTATTAATATTATGTACCTGTCTGAAATATTTTTAAAAAATCCTCAGGGGAATAAAAAATTGGCAACATACCTACTGTCTCAGTGTATTTCTTCTTTAAACTGCATATCAGGTAGGAAAAAAAGGTGTGCATAAATGTTTATGCTGTGGCAGTTAATAATTAATTGGTGTTGACAAAAAGGGTGTCAGAAAGAAAAACAAAACAAAAAAAAAAAACTGAGTGAATGTCTTTTATTCAAATCCCATTTCTGTTAAATCTTTCAGACAGAACTTCCTTTGTGGAATATTTATAAATCCCACTTTCCTCTTTAAAACAGTAGGTGTCCTTATACAAGCTATAACTCTTGCATAATTGGGCATTCTAGGACTCTTTCCAAATTTTCTCCTACAGACTAATTTTTCAAGAACACATCTGCCATAAATTTAAAACAAAACAAAACAAAACTAGAAACAATTACCCACAAGACCTAAATCATGTGATTTATGTTGTGCATATAATATTCATTGGAGAGTCTTGTATAGCATTTTCTTTTTAAGTCAATTTTCACTTTAATCTCCTTCTAACAGCATGTGATATAGACTTCTTTCTGTTATTCTTTTCCTCATACAGTATTTACTAATGTATTAATGAAAGTATGTTCAGCAGTACATGTAAAATGTGTGAGACATCTGAAGATACAGCTTTTAAAACACTTAATGCTAACCTATACTAAAATGTATGTAGCTAAAGTGCTCTAGGTATAAAAGTATATCCTATGAATATTCTGATCATTCACCATGCAGACTTTGGTAATATTGGGAGATTATTTTGATATCCACCATAACACATATTTGCCTGATCCAAATCTCTTCAACATAATTGGGACTCTTTCCACTGACTTGGTGACTGTCATGTGTGGAGCCCACCGCAGCGCCACTGGGTGGAGAAAATCCAGGATTGTAAATAAGGAGGGCGTCTCCACAACTTGACAGCCTTACTATAAAGTCAATAAATAGCCTTCACAAATCAGGGCAGCATGGCCTAGTGGTCACAGAGTCAATAAAGAGTCAAAGAGTCAAATGTAAGGGCAACTACCCCAGGGATGGGTCACCCCAGGTAGGGGGGCTCGGGCCCTCCCACTCCATCAAGCCTCAGCCCTGGGCCCTATCGGTGCTGGGGATACAGCACCAAGTCAGTGGTGACCCAGACCACAATACACTGGCTAGGAATGTGGACCACACCCAGTCCTCCTGTCCCAGCCCCCTGGGCTACTTCCTACCTGGGTCATTGCTGCAGTCCCTCCATGGAGCTCCTGCTTGTCCCCTCCTGCGGCTGACTCTGTTAGCTCCTCTTTGGGGGACTGGGGTTCCCAGGTAGATATGGGTACCTGCACATTTGCCTCCTGGCCACTTACAGGTAATAGCCGCTCTCCTCTAAGGTCCCTCTGCTTGCTCTCGGTCTCTCGCAGGGGCTGGCATGGCTCCTGCTCAGGAGCCTCCAGCAGGCACCTTTCCTCCACACTGGCCATCCTAGACTGAGCTGAGCTGCTCCCATTTATACTAGGGCAACAGTCCGAACATGCCCAGCAGGGCTTAAGGGGTGGGGCTCCCACAGCCCACAGGGTTTGCTGGGCCTTTCGAGTGTGGGGTAAGCCTACCCCTCACACACACACACCCTTCCTTTGAAGCGTAGGGAGTGGTTATTCTCTTCCTCCCTCTCCTCCCCTATCCTGGAAAAGAAGTCCGCGTTAGCATGTGCCTTACCAGGTCGACGAGCTACTCGAAAGTTGTATGGCTGAAGGGTGAGATACCAACACATTATATGGGGGTTGGTGTCCTTCATCATATATAGCCATCTCAGAGGTGCGTGCTTCGTGACAAGTGTAAAGTTTGACCCCAGGAGATAATAGGGTAGGGCGTCAATAGCTATTTCGCTGCTAGAGCTTCCTTTTTGATGGTGGAATATCGAGTTTCTCGAGGGAATAGCTTTCTACTTAAATATAAGATGGGATGTTCCTCTCCATCCGCTTCTTGAAAAAGTATGGCCTCCAGACCTACTCCGGAAGCATTAGTCTGTAACACAAACTCTTTATTAAAGTCAGGATGTACGAGTACAGGTTCTCACATTAGTCGTGCCTTTAAAGTCTGAAAAGCTTTCTCACATTGTTTCATCAATTGTATCAGTTTGGGCTCCGAGTTCTTGGTAAGATCAGAGAGGGGAGCTGCCAGAGTTGCAAAAACCGGCATGAAACACCAAGAGTAGCCAGCCAGGCTTAAGAAGTGGCACACCTGCCTCTTAGTTTTTGGTATCGGAGTATCAACCAGGAAATGGACCTTGTCAACCAGGGGTTGCAGGATACCACCTTCCACAACATACCGAAGATACATCACCTCTTTCTGTCCCAAATGATATTTGGCGGGGTTGACAGTCAAGTTGGCCTTCCTAAGGACTTTGAGCACCTGGGTCAGATGTTGGAGATGGTCTTCCCAGCTGCCACTATAGACCACAATGTCATCTATATAGGCAAATTCCAAAGGGGTAGCCGTGTTAGTCTATTGTAGAAAGACAACAGAGTCCTGTGGCACTTTTAAAGACTAACAGATTTATTTATCGCATGAGCTTTTGTGGGAGAAAATCCCACTTCGTCAGAAGCTTTGAAGATGGGAAAGTTAGCATTTAATTTCCTCCCATTCTGTAACTTTCCCATCTTCAAAGTGTCTGACGAAGTGGGATTTTCTCCCACGGAAGCTCATGTGATAAATAAATCTGTTAGTCTTTAAAAGTGCCACAGGACTCTGTTATCTATATAGGATGCTGTGTATTGATCATACAGTTCTAGCACTTTATTCATTAGCCTTTGGAAAGTAGCTGGGGCCCTGTGTAAACTGAAGGGCATCATCACAAACTGAAAGAGCCTGAATGGGGTAGGGAAGGCTGTTTTTGTGTGTGAGTTGGGTGTTAGCAAATTGGCAAATACCCCTTCATCAGGACAAGTACTTGGCCCCTCCTAGTCATTCCAGGAGCTCATCTATGCAGGGCATCGGGTATGCATTGAACCAGGATATAGCATTGACCTTCCGAAAGTCGATGCAGAACCTCAGGGTTCCAGTTGGCTTGGACATTAGGATGATTGGGTTGCACCATTTACTTCTTGACTCTTTGATTACCCCCATCTCGAGCATGGTCTTTACTTCCTGCTGTACAGCAGCCCATATCTTTCGAGGGAGGGGTCGATGGTCGTTCCTCAACTTTTGCCCTGGTGGTGTTGCAATGTGGTGGCTCATCATATTGGTATGCCCAGGATGTGATGACAGGACATCCTGGAATCCTTGTAGGAGCTCCTGTAATTGTTGTTGCATTGGATCGAGGTTTTCTCCAAATACTGCTGGACCGAGGTCTGATGGTTCTCCAGCCAATGACCCAAGCTCCAGTTCAGGAATGGGGGGTGGTACCCACAGAGCTTCCCTGGTTTTCCATGCCTTCAACAAATTCACATGATATATTTAAATTTCTTTCCATCAGCCTGGGACCTTAATTTCATAATCTACGGGTCCCACCCGTCAGGCCACTTCAAACGGGCCCTGCCATTTGGCTAGTAACTTCAAGTCATTTGAAGGTAACAGAAGTAAGACACTGTCTCCAGGTTCAAAGACGCAGTTTCTTGTTCCCCGATTGTACTGTCGGGCCTGCCATTCTTGGGCTCGTTTTAGGTTTTCCTGGACGAACTTTCCCAGGGTGTGGAGTCACTCTTGGAGTTTCAGAATGTATTATACAGTCCCATGTACACATATTTCTTGTGTCTCCCACTCTTCCTTTAGGAGGTCTAAAGGAAGGTTGCCGCCTGTACAAGAGCTCAAAGGGTCAGAACCAGTGGAGGCTTAGGGGACTTCCCATATGGCTAAGGTCAAGGCGGGTAGCATAGAGTCCCAGTGCTGTGGATCCTCCTCTATGAATTTGCAGAGCATGGACTTTAGGATGTCATTGAACCACTCAACTAGGCCATCCGTTTGTGTGTGATAAACAGAGGTTCTGAGGGTTCTAATGTGCATGAGATGGCACAGTTCTGCAATGAGTTTTGAGGTGACATTCATGCCTTGGTCAGTCAGGATCTCTTTTGGTATCCCAACCCGGGCAAAGATCTTCATCAATTTGGTGGCGATGATAGGGGTTGTCATAGCCTTTGGGGAATGGCATCTGGATACCGGGTAGCATAGTCCACAATAACTAGGATGAAGCGATTCCTTGTCTGGCTTCACTCCAGGAATCCTAACAAATTCATGCCGATGCATTCAAAAGGTGTGCTGACCACCGGGAAGGGCACTAATAGGGCCCATGGCACTCCAGGGAGCCCTGTATGCTGATATTCAGGGCAAGAGGTGCAGTAATCTCTTACCTCTTGATGGATGCCTGGCCAAAAGAAGCTTCGGGCTACCCATTGGAGGGTTTTCTCTTGGCTGAGATGGCCGGATCATGGTATTTCATGGGCTAAGTGTAAAAGTCCTCTACATAGGTGACGTGGCACTAACAATTGGCGAAGCACCTCTCAGGACTGTGGTTCCTGCGTTACCCGATATAAGTGAACCCCCCCAAATCTCAAACCGAGGTCCTTGCACGACTGTTAGGTCTTTAGCCTGGTTTGAGTCTGGGGTTGACGCTTGTTCCCAAGTTCGACTCAAGGTCAGATCCTCTCATTGCTCCCACACAAAGTCTTCTGTCTATTTCTGCTCTCTCTGGGCGTCTTCTATGGTGTGGCCCTGGTCAGTTTCTGGGTGTGTCATCAGTTCAGAGGAATCTGAGGTTCCTTCTTTGGGGTCATCGTTCGGGTGACATCTAACTAACCCGATCTTTAGGGTCTCCCGTTCTGGGTCTTTTCCGAGTGATTCACTGCTACCCAACAGGATCTCTTGGAATCCGGGCCAGTCTCTGCCAAATACCACTGGGTAAGCCAACTTGGGAATTACCCCAATTTGAAGGACCTCTGTCCGTGGGCCCACCATACAGTGTACGTGTGTAGTTGGATAGAGTTGGCTATCCCAATGGAAACACTGTAAGTGCATTGTTGGCCTGTAAGGGGTAAGTGAAGTATTAACCCTTCTTGGATCAAGGTCTGGCTACATCCGGAGTCTACAAGGGCCATGTCATCAATCTACTTTCACTGGGACCACAAGTTTCTTTGGGGCTCTTTTCCTAGCCCTGTGGCCCACCACACACACCTGTCCGTAACAACAGTCCATGTACGGACAATCCTTACGAAAGTGTCCTTCTTGGCCACATTCCCAGCATTGTTTCTGGGCATTCTCCTGTAATGGTCCTGAGCCAGCCAGCCGATGTTCATCTCCACTTGGCTCAGTCCGTCGGAAAGCCCCTGCTGGTCTGGGATGAGGAGCGGTGGCAGAGGGATGAAAGTGGTGGGGTGCTTCTCTGAGTGTAGACTTAACGCACTCCCTTCCTGTTAGATTATTTCCTCTCGGGGGGCTTCTGTGCTTCTGTGGGTGGATCAGGTCAGGTGTCTCCGCCTCCGTATAGTCCTCATAGACTTTAAGGTCAGAAGGGATCAGTACGATCATCTAGTCTGACCTCCTGCAAAATGCAGACCTCAATTAGGGAGACAGCCTCTGCCAGCAATGAAGGCCGATGTCTTTGGACCCACTCCTTTCCCCCAATTGCCAGTACCTGTAGAAATTGCTCATGGGCTATGCATTTAGTGACCCGCTGGTCTGACTCCAGCCAACACCAGAAGTAATCTTTTATTTGCTGGGCCTCCACCCTGGGATGGGCCCTCGGGGGGTATCGAACCAGCGTAACCTCTGGCATTAGGTTTCAGGACTTATCCCTGTCTGGTCTAAGATCGCCTCTTTGACTTTGGCATAGAGGAGGGCGTCCTGTGGACCCAGGTTGTGATAAGCAGCCTGGGCTGGGCCAGTCAGATAAGGGGCTAAGAGGGTGGCCCAGTGCTCCAGCGGCCATCTAGCTGTGGTCGCAACTCTCTCAAAAGTTACCAAAAAGGGCTCCAGATCATCTTCTGGTCCCATCTTGGGCAATCTTATGGGTAAATTTGACTGAGCTCCTCCTGCTTCTGCTCCTAGCAAGCTGGAGTGTGCACCAGCAGGAGCTTTCCACACAGCCACCATTTGCTGGACCAGCCTCTCCTGCTCACTCTGTTGCTCAGCAGCCAGCTCGCACATAAACTGCTGCTGTTCTTGTTGCTGGGCCTCCTGAGCCTGTTGTTGGGAGGCCAACTGTTGGAGCAGTTGCGTATACTGTTGATGCTGCTGTGCGGCATGTTGTTGTTGGCTCTCTATGCACCATTTCAGTTTTTCCAAATCCATTATAAGTGGGTTGTAAGTCCCGGGGAGAAGAAGACAAAATGCCTGTCTTTATACTCCCCCTCTTTCCTGTCTAGTGGCCGTGCCTCAGGGCCCAATCTTTGCCTGCATTCTCCATCACTTGTCACCTGTAAAGCCCTCCACGGCGCCCCTGGGTGGGGAAAATCCGGGGTTGTAAATGAGGAGGGCATCTCCACAACTTTACAGCCTCACTACAAGGTCAATAAATAGACCTCGCAACTCAATATAGCACAGCCTAGCAGCCACAGAGTCAATACAGAGTCAAAGAGTCAAATGTAAAGGCAACTTCCCCAGGTAGTGGGGCTTAGGCCCTCCTGCTCCACTGAGCCTCGGCCCTGGGCCCTATCAGGGCCAGGGGTACAGCACCACGTCAGTGGGGATCACTGGCTTGAAATACAGACCATACCTGGTCCTCCCATCCAGGCTCCCTGGGCTACTTCCTACCTGGGTCATTACTGCAATCCCTCCATGGAGCTCCTACTTGTCCCCTCCTGCAGCTGACTGTTAACTCCTCCTCAGGGTGCTGGGGTGTCCAGGTAGTTGTGGATACCTGCATGTCCACCTCCCAGCCACTTGTGGGTAATGGCTGCTCTCCTCCAAGGTCCCCCTGCTTGCTCCAGCTCCCTCGCAGGGGCTGGCACAGTTCCTGCTCAGGAACCTTCAGTAGGTGTCCTTCCTCCACGCTGGCCAGCCTAGACTGAGCTGAGCTGCTACCATTTATACTAGGGCAGCAGTCCGAGCATGCCCAGCAGGGCTTAAGGGGTGGGGTTCCCACCACCCACAGGGTTTGCTGGGTCTTTCCAGTGCGTGGTAAGCCTACCTCGTCACAGTGACATAATGTCCCTTTCTATATATTTCAGCCATCCTATGCAGAACTATCCCCTCCTCAGAAGTATATTCAGCAGAAAGTAAAGGGTTTTTCCATTTTTTCTTCACATAATTGTTTCCATTTTTGCGTAGTCTTTCTTGAGCTTATGAAAATACAACTCTCATTCCATTACTTTTTCAAATAGCCTATTATTCTACTCTTTCTACTTTTATTATTTCTATTAATCATTCATATTCAATAATGGATGAGGCACTGTTTACACAAATGGAGTGAAATCCTTGTCCCACTGAAGCCAGTGAGAGTTTTGCCACTCATTTCAATGGGGTCAGCATTTCACCTGTGCCCAGGAAGATACTTTGACAATATGATCCAATCACTGGGAAATAAATACAAAATAGCCTAATCTCGATTTTGAAGCACAGAACTGAAAGCTAAATTTTATTGGTCTCTATTCCTAATACTGCCAGACTTCATCCTTGACTCTGGACACTTTAGTTAAACTCTTTGGGTATGTCTACACTGGTAAGTTAGGTTGACTTAAGGATGCTTAAGTCAACCTAAACAAAGCCATGTCCACACCTGACTTTCATTAAGTCAACTTAATAACTACCACTCTTTAGGTCGACTTAATGCCTAAGTCAATTCGTTAAGTTGACCTAAAACTGGTGTGAAAGTTCTAAGTAAACTTAATTCTCTAAGTCGACCTAGGGCTGGGGACAAGGAAGCAGCAGTTTCCTGGCAGAAGGGAGCCGCGGCTCCTCCCAGGGACAAGGGAGCCACCATGGCCTGGGAGCTGGGCAAGCAGGGAGCCGCGACAAATCCAGTGTAGAATTTCTAAGTTGACTTAACAAGGTCAATTTTAAGTCGACTTAAGTTGACCTTGTTAAGTCGACTTAATAGAGTCAATTTAGCTTTGTAAGTGTAGACATAGCCTTTAAGCTTTGATTGTCCCCATTTTACAAATAGGGAAATAAACTTAAAGGAAGCATAGCACCTTGTTTTATTAGTATTTCCAATTTATTTCTGGAATGGGTTGCATAATATTCAAAATATTACTAAATCATTAAGAATCGTGGTTGGTTTTGATAGGAAAATACTTATATTTAATTGTGCAGACAAGGCATATCACCTCAGTTGGAGGTGACTATTTTTTATGATAAATAAATGAGAGCTCATCATTATTATATATTATTATTAAACATAGTTCTTTGCAGCAAGTTGCTATTCTTTTAGCATAGCTAATCTGACAACACTTCTATATTCTGTAGCAGAAAATATGTCATTTAAACCAGTATTGAGAAAGGATCCTTAAATAACTTCAATCTGAATGCATATAGAGGTCCAGTTCAATTATTCTCAGGCTGTTTTCTTTTGTTGCTGGAATAGCTAAAAACAAAACAAAACAAACCTGAACTACATTAATTTGTCAGCAAGAGCTCTAGTATAAAAGAAAAAAAGAAGAGAAATGCAATATCCTTCATTGAACTACTGTCAAGGCAATGAAAGTGTTGAAAATTCTACAGTACTTACTGATACTTTGCAACAAAAAATATAAGATATTCATATGTGCCAGTTAATATATGTATTTGTATATGGTATCATAAATAAGTTATTTTTGTTTCTAAATAATCCTCCTTATGTTTTAAGAAAAATGTTAAAAAAGAACCTGGTGTGAAAAGGTGTTTAGCAGATGTAAAACTGTCATATATAATCTATAAAACATTATATCAGTGACAGGGTCCTTATCAGTAAAATGAATGTTGGCTGTTTGAGTTTTAGCTAAGTGTCCCAGTTCTGCCAATTACAAGGTGACAATGTTAATTCCCTTAAAGCCAGTATTCTGAAACACATTATTGTAATACCATTAAAAACCATTCAAGTCCATATTCCCTGGGAAGTGACAGAATTATGAAGACTTGAATTCTATGGCAAGGATCAGTTTTTAGACTGAATTAAAAGTGCCCTATGGGGATTTTAAAACTCAGAGGCTGAAAGTGACATCTCCCATTATTAGGAAATCCCACCCCTTCTGTGTCCCATTAAAGGTAAGTGATATAACATCATACATTGACTCAGAAGCTGAAGTGCTTTTTCTCCAGTCACTCTGAAATTCTAAAATACTAAAAGGTGTGCATGATAAAGAAATCAAGGGGAAAAAAATCAATCAAGGCAATTAACTCCTCAACCTCTGCACTAATTTGCTAAGCCCAATGTTACATGTGCACTAGATCAGTGAATAAAATCACTACAAAAAGATCCAAGCCACCACCATGCTGATACATTGTACTACAAAGAAATGGGAGATTACTAAAGATTTAATAGCTTTGAGTTGTATACCTTGTTTAAAGATCAAGTTATCTAATGGAGATGATTGGTTTCCTTTTGGTTAAAAGATAACCTACAAAAAAACAATTCCTTTCTTACTGTAGAAAACAGGTCAGAAAGATAAGGATTTAAATGTGACATAGCTGTTTTGGACATAACAATGGGTAAAAACCCTGAGTAAAGGGAAATGCACTGGTATGCCACCCTGGGGGCAGCCTGGAGGAGGAATGTGACTCAGCCAACAAACTATGGTGTCTCTTCCCTATATTCTAACATTGCTCCTGTTGTTCATTGGCTTTGGTATTATCCATTTACTACCCATTTCTGCCACTACCTGTAATCTTCATGGCTGGATACCAGTAAGGCTCTATAGAGAGTTTTCAGTCCTATTCCCCAGTGTCACTGTGTAAGGGCTAGACATTGTCTAGCCCAGGGATGTCCAACCATTTTGCATGAGGGGTCACATGAATTTTTTTCTCACTCAGGGAGCTGGTGAGCAAATTTCAGATAGATAAGGCATTAGAAATTTATTTTACTATTAATAAAAACAACAAAATGTATTTTTATGAACAAGCTTCAATGAGAAGACCAGCTCCTCTGTGGTGATCTCTACTCCTGCTGCCTCCTTAGCGTGATGCTGCTGCTACCAGTCAGCCAGCATAGGGCTGCAGGAGAAGGACTGCTCTTGAGGAAGGGACTGTACTGGCCCAGAAGGCTAGATAGCAACCTTTGTTATTCTGCATTCTGGCCTGCAGGCTGTTGATTGGACAACCCAACTCTAACCTGATATTATTCTTCATTAGTACTAAGGGTAAGAAAATTCATCTATATAGGATGGAAATGTGTTCAGTGTTTCACTAAGAGCAAGACCTACTGTAGTGAAAATCTTGTAGTCTGAGAGTATGTCTACACTGCATTTGAAAACCATGGCTGGCCTGTCCCAGCAAACTGGGACTTGCAAGTCTTGGGTTAGCGGGCTGTTTAATACAATGTAGATATTCAGCTCAGACTGAAGCCAGAGCTCTAGGAATCAGATGACAAAAGAATCTGAGTTTCCACCCAACTACCTTTATCTGGCTGCCAGTCTAACCGCAAGGACTCCTTTTTTTCTCTCTCTCCCATGCAGTGCAGTCCTCATATCCTGAAAAGGCTGGGACCAGGATGTCCACAGGGTTTAATTCCCAGTCTCATCATGGGTCACTCAGGGTAGAGGTTACAGTGCACTACTACAGGATACTCTCTCCTGACCAACCGATTTCTTGACCCAGTGATCACTACATGCAATTTAAGATACATACAATTTATTAAACAGCAGCTGTAAACAAATAAGGGAAATATTGAAAAGGTGAAAGGATCCAAGAAGCCCCCGCTATGGGTGCGAAGAACACTGTAAATAATAGTTTCCAGAACTCAAGAAAGTTCAAAGTCTATTCCTTTCAAATCCCAGCACTCCATCCCATGACCTGGGTGGGCTACAGATATATTATTGGTAAAACTGCTACTGTGGTGGCAGGGCCATCCATAAGGGGGGGCAGTGCCCAGGGCCAATTGGCCTGTGTGGGGTCCCCGACCTCCCTACTCCCCCGTGCTGGGGTGGAGGGTGGCAGGCTGCCCCAGAGAGGCTGGGCCCCATGCACCCGTTCCTCCCCTGGGCCAGCTGCTCCGGCCCCAGGGGTGGGGCGGGCTGGCCCAGAGGCTGGGCTCTGCTTCCCCACTCCACCCTAGGGCCCGCCTGCTCTGCCCTGAGGGAGGGGAGGGCCATCCCAGAGGCTGGGCTTCGTGGTCCACCCCACCTCCTCCACCTTCAGCTTGCCACTGAAGGCAGCGGGGAGTGAGCAGGCTGAAGTGCGGCAGTGGGGGGGCAGCAGTGCAGGCCCTGCATTGCCCCACTGGGAACGGGGCAGCACAGGGCCCACATAAGTATGGGGCTCAGGGTGATCGCCCCATTGGCCCCCACCCAGCCCCCCTCCCAGGGACAACCTTGTGTGGTGTTGTCTACACACCTAAGGCTCTAGGGCTATATCCACACTGGCAAGTTAGTTCGAATTAAGGATGTTTAATTCAAACTAACTAAAGCCATGGCTACACTAGGCTTTAATTAGTTTGAATTAAGGGCTTCCTTAATTTGAACTAACAACTTTGAACAGGATATTAGAAGTAAGGGTTAATTCGAACTAACTAATTCGAATTAACCAATGTGGCCATGAACTAATTTCTTAGTTCGAACTAACCAGCCCATTGAAATCAATGGAGATCGCTAATTCAAACTATTTTTTTCTAGTTCGAATTAAGCTAATTCGAACTAACTAAAATTAGTTCAAATTAATTAGTTCAAACTAACTAATTCAAACTAATTTTAGTAAGTAAGATCCTTTGTCAAGTTGTCTGACAAGTGATTCAAGAACATGGATAACAACATCAGGGCAAATTGTTAAGAAACAAAACACAAACCCCAAATTGGCTCTGAGTTCTATACTTAAATGTCACCAACAAATTACCAAATGTGAATTACTCAGGCACTATAATGGCCTTCACATGGAGTCACAGATAGTACTCCTGAGAATTCTAATCTGTTTTGCCACCCAAGTAAGCTTATGTTCATGATAGATGGTCCCTTAAGTAACATGGCAATTTTCAGGTTACTCCCAGATCTACAGGAACAATTACTTACTTACAGGTTAATTGAACTTTAGATCTCACGACAAACGTAACTCTTGTAGCCAATCTCATAATAAATATCTAATGATCTATTGTATAGGAGAAGGAAATAAGAGTTATTTACAAAGTTAAAGAAGATATATGTAGAGACACACAAATCAGTTCTAATCTTAGGTTTCAAAATGTAAAAGAAGCTTTTGTGAAAATCAATATCTATACGTACTTTAGAGATAATCCACCATAAACAGAGGGATCCTTTGCTTTAGCCTAATAATCCCCCAGAGTCCAAGGAGTATAAAGTTACTGTTCTTCCATGTTTCCGGTTTTTATTCCCTTCCTTTCTTCTGGTTTTAGCTCTAGACTAAGCCAATGGGAGTAATTCACTTGCAAGACTCATCTTGATGTAGGGGTGGGTAGACAACAAAGTCTTGGATCCGTTTTTATTGTTCCACTTTAATCTATCTGGTGTGATGAACCATCCCTGTTGGGCAGGATGTAACTTTTGTTGGAGACCAGCATTTCAAACTAGTTATTATCTCTCACCTGTTTAGTGATTTACATTGTTACAAAGCCTTACAATGCAAATGTTCAGATATTACCTTACAACAAGGGATACAGGCATCACAAGGAAGATTAATGGATTCAGCAAGTCACAAGCATTCAGTAATGTCTAATGAACACATCCCTATAATGCAAACATCTGTATTAACTAACTCAGCTGAGCTGGACTGATTCCAGCTATGTATTTGTCAGTGTTCAATTGAAGCATGGAGATGTTGGCCTCCACTGGCACCAGTCTGCACCTTCTTTCCAGTAATGTCTCTCCCATAGAGTTTGTGTCCATCCCCCATCACTTCAAATTAAATGCCCTCTTATCCAGTGACGTCTAGCTCTGTTGGACCCTTTCTACCCAGGATTCTCACCTTGTTCTACCTAGCCACTCAACATGGTTGATCTTCTGCTACCCCAGCTCTGGTTCCAGGGCTCTCCACGGTAGCTTGGGCCTGGTTCACCATCAGTTTGGCTGGTCTCCCCCATTCCAGCTCACGGATACTGCTCTGATTGCTGAACTCTCCTCAACTCTGCACTGGGCTGTTGTACTCTCCTTCTGTCCGTACACTGCTCGAGCTGCCCCAGCTCACACAGTTTCCCAACTCTCTCACTGGCCTGCCCACCCTGTCAAGCACACCTGGAGTGCTCACATCTCCCTGTTGGCACTAGGGTTAGAGTTTTTCCCATTTCCCCAGGGATCTGTCAGTCTCATGATCCTGTCTCCTCTTTGGCCATTTTCCTTCTTTCTGGCAATGGTGGGGAGACAACAAAGTGGGTAAACCCCCAAAACAAAACAAACAAACAAACAAAAAGCCCACTAAGGGATATTGTAAGGAACAGCAGGAACAGGCTATCAAATCTTCACCCCACTCTGCCACTCCCAAATGGGTTGCTTGTGGTTAAAAGTTCATCATATCTTGAGGTTAAATTAAGCACACAGTTTTTTGGAGCCTCAGTAGGCCCAATCCTTCCAACTATAGCCAAGGACTGATGCCCTCTGTGTAGCAGGGGTCCTGTCAGTTTGCTGGATGAGGGAGAAGGCCCTGAGACAGTTTAAAACCAGGCTCTTTAACCAAAGCTTTTCCTTGTCTGTTGGTTCCTGACGAATCCAGTGTGAACTAGTATATAGGTAACTCTCCAGAAGAGTGGCTTCAGAGGGCTGATAATAAAGGAAGTACATTATCATTCCCCTCTTGCTAGAGAAGGAACATGCAATCGAACAATAACACATAACAATTGCATTTTTAATACAGTGGTTAAAACTAATTCAGTGGGGTTTAATTTACTTCAGTAAAGTTCATTCAGGATATTGCAGGCGAAATAAGAAATGTACAGGGGGCAAGATTAGGAAGGGATCTGAATATGAAGAGCAGATGTGGTAAAGGATAAGAAAGAATGAATGGAATCTAGGAGGTGATGATCAGTCAGAATGGCAGAAGATGATTTCAGTAGCTGTGTTTTCAATAGATGGCAGTGTAGCATGCTGAGAAGCCAGGAGGCTGGAGAATCAAAGGTTAGAGTAATCAAGGTGAGAGATGACCCAAATGAACATGAGCAGAGCTCTGACTCATCTAAGGATCTGCACCTTACTCTGTGCGTATTCTCATTTAAATCAGCGGGATTACTTGCTACGTAATGTGTTGTTTAATATGAGCAAAGGTGGCATAGTAAGGTTCTGAGCTAGCAATTTAATTTTCTGAATACTTATAGTCGTTATTTTAATAACAAAGAAATGAAGCTACTTCCTAAGTACCTTATGTTAGCTTTTAAGTTATGTTCTCTACTGAAACAAAACAATAATAATTCGCTGAACACATGCAATAAATGTTCATCATATAGCTACTTGTCTGCATGTTTGACTGATAGATAATAATATATGTATTGGAGGACACGTAGAGCCTCAAGCAGTAAAGAGAGCTCTTCAAAACATATATGTGTTTCTTAATTACTATACAAGTGCCAAAACATATATTACGAAAGGTCTCTAAGATATATGGAATTCCATTTCTTCAAAAGGCTGTAAATTGGTGTTCAAATGCAATCAAGCATGCAGCAGACCTAGAGGCATTGCAATGTCTCCGAATGCGCCAAGGAGCCAGATGCTGCTTTTGGAAAAGTACTTTCCATACTTTGGCATCTGAGATCTGTGATGCCATCCAAATGGTTCCTATGCACTTTAAAAACTGATATTTTCGAGCAACATTCTATCCATATTAACTACATTGCAAATAAAATAAGATTAGATGAAGTTTAAGGCATAAATGTCCTATTTCATAGAATCATAGAATAATAGGGATGGAAGGGACCTCACGAGGTCATCTAGTCCAACCCCCTGCTAAAAAGCAGGACCACTCCCACTAAATCACCCCAGCCAGGGTTTTGTGCATAGGAATTGCAATGCACACTAAATCTCTTAATATTTTGAAGTGGTTCTTTACCTATAGTCGTTAATTCTCCATAAAAGGAAATGTAGGTATTTGTTGTACCGAAGACTGTTACTTTAAAATGACACTTTTAAATAGAGAAATCTGGGTAGTCATGGAAAATTTAAAAGATGTCATTATTTTGTATCCCAAATAAAGTGTATTTCTCCTTTTTTAATTCAATTAACTAGACTTCATTGCATGCTGTGATAACAGTGTAAAGATCTGAACATAGCATTTGAACTGATGGCTGAAAATACAATTAATTATACAGAGAGAGAGAGAGAGAGAGAGAGAGAGAGAGAGAGAGAGAGAGAGAGTTTAAATAGTTCCTTTTCCCCCTTAGATAAATTAAGGCCTGCTGCTGTAAGACATTCACAAGAGGAAGTGAACATTTGTTGAACTTTTTGGACAACCTTACCATGGATTACCCAGAGGTGGTGATTTTTAGACATCCACTGCCCTTTCTGATTGGGGTTGCTCTGAATGTTTTGTTTTGGAGCCATATGTTCACACAGACCTAGATCTCCATTCTTTGTTACAGGTATGTGCTGTATGTTTGCATGGAAGGAGATCATAAAGAATGCTATATTTTCAAAAGACAAAATTCACATTTTGCACATTATATTGCTGTATCTACTGAGGCTAATGGGAGTTTTGCCACTCAGACCAAAATTAGTTCATAAAGTTCCCATTAAGAGTTCACTGGACTGCTTCTTTGTGTTGCTTTATGCCCTCTAATAATCTTTAATGTCATTCAGGTCATAGTTTACTTATATAATATAGAGCTAGACAGCAATTTTTCAACAAAACATTTTTAATCTAAAATAGTTTTTCTTTCAGAGCTGGGTTTGAACAGTGTGCAGGAAATAAAGTGAATAGAGTGAGAGAATCCATGACAAAAAAATATGCTTCAGTATATAGCCTCACACTACTGTAATGGTGAATTCAGATTTTCCTCCAGTGTAATAAATTTCATCCTCATCTGTAACATGAATGATGAACAGTATGTGTTACTATTTATTTCAATCTGGATAGTGTGACTGTTACTTATGCAAGTGAGCATTTATTCTTAAAAAAAGCCCCACTCCTGGTGCTTGCATCAGTATTCACCAGTGAACAACCCAGCCTTTATATAGAGATAGCTTCCCAAATCTACATTCTGTTGTACAAAAAGTAAGCTGATCCAATGATAAATAAAATATGAGGTTGTTTGTCCTGAAGATCTTACAGCCAAAAAACAGGAATATATATTATACATAATACATTCCAATACTATGTAAAGAAATATACACCAAACAGCATGGCATGTAGCTTTAAAGCCAGAACTCTCTATAGAAGAAGAGAGTTCTTCAATATTTTCTGTTAAGGAGAGGAATTGATGTGCATAGTAAAATATAGCTGCAGTATCATATAATCATTTTTCCCCATCAACAAGGAGTTCAGCCTTTACATTTACTTGGAAGGGAATATTGTCAGAATCCATGGTGGGGTTGGCCATGCCTACAGGTCAGAGCCATGGCAGACAGGTCTAATGGTCAGAGCTAGAATCAGGAGGCCAGAGCAGGATTGGCACAAGTCCAGAGCAAGTCTAGGAACAGGGCTAGAGAAAAAGCAAGGCTGGAGAAGGCTAAGTATGTGTTACCACTATCAGGCAGAGAAGAGTTCCAAACCACGAAGCGATGTTAAGCAGACAGAGCTGCTGTTTCTCCCATGAATTTATACACCTGCCCTGAGAGTCACCAGTCTAGCTTCTGGTTTGTGGTTTGTTTGGAGCGAAGCACAGGAATGACTCATCAACACATGTGGTTACTCAGGCTCTAGCTTATCACCGTACACGTGTACTGGTTAGAACAGAGGAATCGGAGTAGAGACTTCATGGGTCTATTCCAGACTTTTGTCGCTAATATCACAGGGTTAAAGTTGGTTAAATCTTTTCCTCAAGTTACCAATTAGCTACACAAATACTTAATGCACTGTCCTTGTGGGGGTATTATGAGGGACAGCTAAACAATGTTTTTAAAGCACTTTGAGATCCATGGATAAGAGACAGCATTTCATGGTCCAGTGGTGAGGGCACTAGACTGGATGTCAGTAGATCTAGGATGTATTTCTTATTACACTACTGACCTACAGTGTGCCCATGGGCAAATCACGGCAGTTCTTACATTTCAGTTTCTGCAAAACGAAGATGGTAAATATCACTATCCTTTTAAAAGCTTATTGTGGTTTATGAATGAAAGATGCTATACATGAGTTAAGTATTATAATTAAAATTACTATTAAAAAAAATCATTCTTTAAAGAAAACCTATTTTCATCTATATTGCTTTTTCAATTTTCTTGAATTCATAATATGGTCTCTATAGATTGCCACCATCTTACTGTTTCCTTACAGATTCTCTTACTGCTGGCACTTTATATTGCTGTCTAGAGGCTTGCACTGTTATTGTTCTCAGTGTCTTGATACAGTACAATAATGTGCTCTCCTTCAGAAATGCATAGCTTCAGCCATTATAAAAGTTGATTGTTTTCTCAATGGCAGTAGTATAATTAAAATGGGTAGGCAACAGAATCCTAGAAATTAGCAATGTAAAAGACCTATTAGGAAATCCAATCTATCCCCTACCAGAATAGTATAGTATCCTTACATTTTTAGTGCTTTGCCCAATCTAGTTTTAAATGTTTCAGAAGATAGGACACCCATTATCTGTATTGCATGAGACTTCTACAGTTTTTTAAAACTGTTTTTCTTGTGAACTCTAAGAACTACAAGACAGCATAACTTTCCAGAAAAGTAGAATTATATTGAAAGACTAAAAATAGTATCTGATCATACAAAACTTTTTAGTTGTATATTAATAATAAAAAGTGAATAGACAACCTGCGAATCTCAGAAAACTAGATATATTAGTTATCAATACTAGTTTTCTTATTGTATAATGCTATTAACTTAATATTGTCATCAAGTGTTATAAAAAAATCACCACTCATTTTATTTATTTATTTGTTTGTTTATATTATACAGCTGTACTGCATTCAAGGTTTGGACCACCTCTAATCCACAAATAAAGGCTTTTATTCCCATTTTCGAGTAAGATAATTTGTCAAATAAATTTATTCTTAAAATGATTTTTTTTTCTTTTTTATAAAATTACTCCTTTCATAAATAAATTAAAACATGTACATATAAATTTTAAAATAAAATAGATGATGCTGCACTCTGTATAAATGATTTTCCTACTTCTAAATTACTTTAACTTGTATTTTTGACTCACAATGTTTAGGACAGTAACTACACATAGGATACGTCTACACTGGAACCTTAGCTCGACCTAAGGAAGGTAAAGTCTGCTGCGTCCACATTGGGCTTTTATTAAGTCGACTTAATAACATCACCTCTTACGGTCAACTTAACACTTAAATCGACCTTATTAAGTTGACTTAATCCAGTGTAGAAAGGGATAGCCCTTAAATCGACCTAATTGGCCTCCAGGCCCCCTCCCAGGGCTACCCACAATGCGCCACTCCTCTGTTGACCTAGCATCTGCCAGTGTAGATGCAGGCAGTTGACAGGAGAGTCCAATGTGGATTCTCTAAGTCAACTTAAGAAAGTCAACTTTAAGTCGACTTAAAGTCTACCTTGTTAGGTCAATTTAACAAAGCCTCCATTGTACAAATACCCCTTATCCATCATATTTAGGCAATATTATTTAGTAGTGACAATACAAGAGTTTTAAATTACAGTTCCCAAGAAGAAAGAATGAAATCAGTTGCTCTCTACAGAGACAATGGAACACCCTAATCTCTGAAGCATACCTGGGCTTCAGAATTCAATCCTGAACAAGAAATAACCTGATATGAGGAACGATTTGTGAAAGGAAATGTATTAATCAGGAGAAATAGGAAAGTAGAAAAACAGGGTTTTTCTTGGATGAGGAAAAGCAATTTGAATTCTAATGTGCACTGGGCAGTAAGAGGAGGAAGAGAACAGGAAGTGGCAGCTACTGAAAAGATGGAATGAAAAAGAAAACAAAACAGAGTCTCCTTATAATCTTCATTGTTTCAACTATTGCTAGGCCACCATTAGAAGGGAGGAAGTGGTAAGGAGAAGCAGCCGAGATGGTCATGGCAGAGATAATGGGTACCACTGGGATCCTAATCCTGCTGATCTCACTCATGCATGTAGTTTAATTGAAATTAATGAACTCTAGTTTCAATTCCAATTTAGGCTCAGTGCATGAACTGTATTTTAAGTCTAGCCTGCCCAACCTTGGTGAAAGTTAAAACAGTGGTAAGGCTGTTCTCACATTCATTCAGTTTCCCATGACCTCATGACCTGCAGTTACATCCCTTTTTGCCCAGTAATAGTCCTGACATGCTCCCCCACATCCTCCCCCCCCATTGCCTGGCATTCCCCAGGGACAGAACTAGACTGAATCCTGTTGGCAAAAAAAAATATTTTCATTAAATATTCTGTTTTGTGGAAGATTAACCATTTTGTGTAGATATTTCAATTTTGACAACGTTTTTGAAAGGAAGGTTTCTGGGGTTGAGAGTTTTCCAGTCACATCTGACCAGAAGGAGAGAGAGAGGGAGAGCGAAAGGCCCCATTAAAAAACCTGACCTTTCTGATTCAGAAGCAGATGGTTTGACACAATATCTTTTCACAAAAGTTTTCAAAAGGCTTCATTTTCATTGCAATATAGAATGGAAACAGATTTTGGAACCCTAGAAGCTGTTGTGAAATTGAATTGAAATCCTCAAGTCTTCCCTACCCGTGAGCCAGATTCACCATCTTTGCATATCCTTTCTAACACAGAAATGACATAAAGGAACCCTAGGGAACTGGACAATAAGACTCAATGGGTGTTTTATACTTGTGTGAATAAAAGGAGCAGGATTTCTCTCGGGAATAGAGCATCAGCCTATCCTTGCTATTCATCTGCAAGAATACATTTGAAAAGTAATTCAGCTGAAGCTGAATATTAATATTTTGGCTAAAAGTCAGTGGAGTACTCATTACAAACAATGGCAAAGTCAGAGTCTGATTGACTAAAGAGGGATAGAGTTCACAGGAGGCTCAGGTTTAAATACAAAAATCCTTGGGGATCTGGATTCATTATAGGAGTTCTGGTTCTAAAACAATAGCATAAACTTATTTTCTTATGTCAGCTCCAAGGTTCCTGTCTGGGATCAATGAGGAAGCTAGCAACTGACCAGCCAACCATGTACCTAGAGAAGTAATAAAGCCCTGTTTTGAGGATGCTAAAACTAATAGGGGTTAATACCAATCAAAGCCAGAGGTTACAGGTTGAATACACACACTCGCCTTAGATGTGAAACTTACTTAAAGTAAATTAATAAAACTGTTCCATTACAAAAGAAAATAATGAAACAGGGTGCTCTCGTATCTTTAATAGGACAATAAGGACATACAGTTTGCTCTTAAGTATATACAATTCAAAACTGTATGGTGGCTATGCAACTTAAATCCAACAAGGCTTTTCTTCTTCTTCTTTTTTTTTTTTAAATATCCTGTGGACTTCTTGTGGATCATGGAAATCTTGTTATAGCTAAAAATGATGTGAATTTATGGAAGTTTAGAGTGCTGAGAGAGATGTCCTTTGACATTATGAATTGGCCTTGTACACACAGATTGTGAGAATTTGTCCAGGGCCTTCCTCCCAAATAAGGAACAAACTCCTCCAGCCACAGGTCACTCAAAAAGAAAAAAAAAAAGATCCAAGGGACAAGGCAGTCCAGTCCAGCAAACATATTGGCAGCCTGATTCCCCACAAGAACACGAGAGGCAATTATACAGCCATTAGCATAGCCAGCAGTGGAGTCACAGATATAGCGAAGCCAGCCACGCAGCCTGCCAAGAAATCAGCCAAGGGTTTTGCTACAGACACAGATGTTGCTGCTAAAAAATTTATTCTAGACCTTGGTATCCAAGCCCTTTATCTGTCAAACATGTCCTGTATGTGGCCCCAGCTGCTGAGTTTGCTGCTGAAGAAAGAACGTATAGGGAGAAAAAAGCCCAACAGCATTTGGATCATTAGCAATAGGATGCATTCTAAAAAAGTTAGTTGTAAAAGTTACATGCATTTACTTTTAACTGCTGCATCTATTTCTGTTAAGAAAATATAAAGCAGTACATATACTAAGGTAACTGTATGGAGCCAGCAATAAAACCATCTTCAGACTGTTAGCTGATTGGGACAGGGACTGTTACCTGAAATATGTTTGTACAAGGCCTAGCACATTGGAGCTGGAGGCTTTTAAGGGCTACCACAATGTAAACAATAAATAAAAAGTACAATGGGACCTCATAAAATCATATGCTGCTCTGAAAGTTGAAGATGTTTTCTATGCAGAATTGAATATATACATAGAAGGCATCTATACCACTTGCTAGTGAAGACCATGCTTTAGCATATTTTAAAGAGCTAATATTGGAAAGTAGATTAGGATCCTATTATTCTAGTGGAAGTCAATTGCAATATGTTCACTGACTTCCATGTGTACAGGGTAAAGGATGGCGAAGGAAAACATCAGTGAAAAGGAGCTTATGAGACAGCAGCATCTGAATTTGATTCCCTCATATACAGTGATAGAATAATTTCAAAGGAAGGAAGAAGGGGTTGCATGACTGCACAGTCCTCCTCCTTGGCTCTTGGGAAGTCATATTTTGTTTCTCCACCTAATATTGATGCAGCTCTCTCATCTGTACAATAAATTAGATCAAGATACTTGACACTGCTTTGGCCTCTCCCCTCTTCTTTCCCTGTCTGCAAACACCAATATTCTTTGGCTTACACTCTAGTTAGTTGTTTTTGTTTTGCAGGCATTGATGGTATTCCTGTCTTATTTTTCCTTTTTTTTTTTTTTTTTTTTTTTCAGTATTACTGAATGTAACCAGCACCTTTCTCTGCTTACTGTTAGCAACAATTCTTTAACTTAGAAAATGTGTCCTTTGGGACCAACCACCAGCTCTACTACAGCTGTAAAATAAACAAAATCAAACAAAATATGTTTGACTTACAAAAATTAGTACCATCCTTGAATAATCATCCATCATCATTTATTATTGTCATTATTATGGGTCAGACCTCAGGTGGGTAAACTAGTATCAATGGATCTATTCATATTCATATTAACAAGTAAATATAAAAAGGTTTTGCTCTAAAATTTTACACAAACTTAGATAAATGTATAAAATTGATTTTCTTCTCCTTCTTTCCTATCTACCTCTAAACAACGGAACCTCAGGGACAATTCACAAATTACACTTTTTTCATTCTTAACCTTTATCCTAAACCCATCTTTTCTCTCCTATTAGTGCTTTGATTGCCTGTACGTCTACTTGCTTACTTTTTCTTAATCATATAACTGCTTCTAGTCCTACATCCAGCTGCTCTTCCATATCTTCTCAAGGTAACCATGGGGATTCAGGAGGAGATGAGCTAGAGCTTGATGACAGCTGGTCCATTCTGCTGAGCCTGATGTCATAAACTCCTGCACTGTTTTGCCATTTTAAATAGAGCTGCTCCAGAATATGTTTCACATCTGATGATATATTGTGGGGTACAAAGATATATATCAGACCTTGAGCCAGTTGTGATGTATTCAAAAAGCAACTTCCCATACAGACAGCAGAGCACAACATGGCACAGATTCTCCCAGCTCAGTGCTGTGGTGTTTACAATAAAGCTCAAGCTTGAGGTTCAGAGTCAGTTCAATTCAAGTGATTGCTTTGACAATATTCAGCACAGAAACAGTAAGTCCAGCCATTGGCTGGTTGGTGCCATTAATTGGCTAAACCTATTTCTGTTTGCAGACACAACCAGACACTTGTGATGATTGTCATCTTGTGAAGTACCAGAGCATCAACTAGCAGGCATCTGGGCTGGGAACTTTCTTCATAATTATTAGTCATGTGGAGAAAAAGTTATCTATTCAGGGGAGGAATAGGCAGGAAAAACAGCTAGAGGTTTATCTATTAGAATAGGCTAACTTCAGTCTAGAAAGAAGGATTAGGATAAACTGAAATGAAGAATATTCAGTTCCTTAACTGCACAAGTCTGAGCATTTCTTACTAAAATCTTGCTAAAATCTTAGACTAGCCTGATTTAAAAGGCTATATAAATGCTAATAAACCAAACAGGGACAAATTGTATTATAATTTGGTTATGACTTTTACAAAGAAAAGCCAGAATAACATAATAATTGGTGTTGATGAGTCATCAGGTAGTACTCTTCTCTTTTAGGCGATGATTCAGCAGAGCACTTACATAGATGCTGAACTTTTAGTATGTGTTTATGTACCATTAAAATAATGCTTAAATATTATACTAAAAACTAATGGTTTGCTGAGTCAGGGACCAAATGGGTAAGTGCTCCTACAATGTAATAAATACCAACAACATTAAAGGTAAAAATATTAATTTGGGTTTGGTCCATATAGGTAAGAGAGACAAATTACCATCATCTGTTAGCAAAAATTATGTTTATAAAGAACCTATTTTTCACTATGATAGATATTTCATATACTAGCTAACAAAATTAAAATTTCATAGGTGAAAAACATTTATGAATACTGTATTTTAGTCTGGGTGAATAATCACCATGCTGATGTAACTCACATGTCAGCTTCTTCAACAAATGGAAAATCAACATTTTCCAAAATCTTCAGTAGGAATTGTGGGCCCTCAGAGCACTCAAGGCTAATCTCTAAGTCCTTAACCCCCTTCTTCGCTGAAAGCACTGTAGAAGTAGCACACTCATTAATAGAAAAAAGATGCATTTTGTATAATTTATATTACTGTTCCTCCGGACAGAGTCAGATCGTAAGTGTCTGATCCAATTATCATCAAATTCAGTGGAAAAACTGGCATCATGAGGTCTGATTCTGCAGCCATTCAAGTTAAAAGAGACTCTTGTTGACTTAAATGGTGTAGGATCAGCACCATGAGGAGAGGTATAAAGGGAGGAAGGACCCTCAGGGTTCCATAGAAGGTGTCTGAGGTCTCTAGTGGAAACACATGCTTTATTTATTGAACTTCTAAGCTAAAACTTCCCTTCAGTCCCTTTCATTAATTCAGCCCATTCATTCATCAGAGATTGTACTCCCATAGGAACAAAGAAAATAGCATGCAAAATACTATATTAAAGGCCTGATCCAAAGATCACTGAAATCTCATTTACTTAAATGGGACTTGGATCAAGCTCTAATATAATAATGCTGATTTGTTAATTAATAAGAAGGAAGTTATAAAGCTCCTGATCCTACGAGGACTTATGAATATCAGTAATTTTATGGGTAATTGTACTACTCAGTAGTGCCTAATGTTAAGTATGTGTGTACATCTTTACAGGATCGGAGCCTGAATATGCCAGAACACATTTGTCTTGTACTATGCTGCTCAAGTGGGCCTATGTTCCAGACTTTGGACTATGAGTGATCTTAAGACCCATCTCTGAGACTACTTTTTTTCTTTTTGTTCATAATTTGAAAAAAAAATGCACAAAATCTTACCACATTCCCTATTAAAAAAAAAAATCTGATTTTTTTTTCCCCATGATCTGCCTCCTATAGTAGGTTGGCATTATATTGAGGGGGGGGAAAGAAATATTATATCTTTTTAATAGCCTGCATGATAGAAGAATTTTAATAAAAATCTGTGAAGGTATGTCTTTTAATGGAATGGTGTTTACCTTAGTGCCATTATTATATAAATGGTACTGCACAAAGGAAAACAATCAGAAGTAAAGAGTGTAGATAAAACTGAAAAATGGCTGCTACAGCATTCTCAGAGATCTATTCAGCATGATTGCCTATCTTCTGCTGCATGTATGCAGAAGGTATTGTTCTTCAGGCATGTCACGGATACACAAACCCACTATAGCAATCGCCTCACTCACTCTCCTCCATCCTGCCCATACACACACATTTTCCCCAGCCTCACAGTAGATGTTTTATCTGCATCAGTTGGGGATAGAAAATGTTGACCTTCTTGCCAATTGGGGGATGCTTCTTAGCTTATTAGCTGGGTTAATGGATGGAGTAGAAGCCAGATGAGATGTAAGCAACTAAACAAAAGCTCTTTTCCCTTTCCAGGGCACTGTGGGGGATTAAGGAAAACTAGATTTCTGTGGTTTGCTATGGACATCTTATACAGCTGCCCCTATCCAGAGTGTCTCCTCCTGGGCCTTTTGGTAGCCCTGGCAGGGGTCCTTGATACTGACCCAAACCTGCTGGGTGTCCCAGGAATGGCCCTTGGCAGACAGGGCCTGGGAGATGGAGGCATACACCTCCAGAGTGCGATGACTGCCTCGCGATTGAGAGCTGACTGCCTCGTCCCCACAAATGGCCAGCAGGTCGAGGATGTCTGGCCAGCTCTGTGGAGCAGGGTGGTCAGCGGTGAGTCCTGCCCTGTGGTTAGCCAGAATAGGCTCTTCCTGTGCCAGGAACTCTGGGAGGGAGGTCAGGGAGGAAGGTCTGGAGGCCATGGAGGTCAATTTAGGGCTACTCTTCATCTACACTCTCTTAGGTCGACTTAATGAAGTCGACTTAAGTGTTATGTCAACCTAAAAGGAGGTGTCATTATGTCAACTTAACTTTTCCTTTAGTCGACTTAAGGAACTGCTTAAGTCAACCTAAGGAAAGCCCAGTGTGGATGCAGAGTATTTTGAGTTGACTTAGGCCTCCTTAGGTCAACTTAATTTGTAAGTATAGATGCACCAATGAGCGCTAGCTCTAGTATGTGTTTACAAGCAGAGGACTCACTCTTCTAGCCTATAATGTAGACATAGCCAAAGTGGCTGTCTTTGGGCATTCATACAAGGACCTCACTCTTGTTGCCAAAGTGCCTTTTGTCCACCTGAGACACAGAATAATCCACAAACTGGGGAATATAGGTAGACAAACATCTATCCTCTGATTTGGTAAAAATGTCCAGAGGCTGCCTACCAGACTTGCTTCCATGCAAAATCTGTTCACCAATGGGCAGCATTTGCATAGGATTTGGGAGACCTAAGTTCAATACCCACTTACCCTAATCACTAGCTTACAAAGGGCTTGTCTACACTTGCTGCCGTTTTCAGTGACAGATGAAGGGAGATATGCAAACTACGTAAAATAACATATTGTAATAATCTATTATTTATTTAATTGTTAATTACTTATTCATTTCTTATTACAATAGGTGATTTGTCTTCTCTCTACCTCTTCTTTCTACCTCCCCTCCTTCTAATATGCTGTCCACACTGGTTGAATCTAAGCAACTGCTTTGATTTGCTCTAACAGTCTAACCTGATCCTATAACTTACATTTCCCTGCATTTATTTTCCTTCCATTATGTAAGTTCTCCATCTTCATGCATCTGACAAAGTGGAATTTTTCCCCCCAAAAGCCCATGTGATATTTAAATCTGTTAGTTTTTGAAAGTGGCACAAGACTTTTTATATCTGTTTATATCTCCACATATATTCTATTGGATATGTCTACACTAAAGCTGAAATCATGCCTTCCAGTCAATGTAGATATGCGTGACCTCTGCTCAAGTTAGCGTGCTAAACATAGCAGTGTGGGCATTGCAGTACAAACAGCAACTCTACTTATCTGGTCAACCCCCTGGGTCTAGGTGGTTTTTAAAGAGGTTTCAGTCAATATTAATGTAATTGTTCTGGCAGTTCTGTTTCTTGACAGATCCTGATACACTGTGTTACCAGGGCCAATGGTGATTTCTTCTGTCTGTCTGTCTCCAATTTGTGTTCTTAAAGTCTTTAATATTTGCCTTCTCTGTGCTTCTCTTTTCTTATCATCCTTAAAACTCCCACTTCTGTCTGTGTCTTCTTCAGGACATAGGATGGCTACTTCACTAATGGATCTATTAATAGACATTCTCTTACTTGGCCATGAAAAAACAAAACAAAACAAAACAAACAAAAAAACCCTGACCCTTTCATCCCTGAATGACATCCTTAAATTGTTCAAAATTTGCGTACCTATGGAAGACTCCTGAATTAAGAACCGCATTCAGAAATACATACATTGGACAAGGGGTGCACAAAACAAGTTGATCTTACTTCCTAATGGCTGACTCATCCTAAGCCTATGGAAATTTCCTATAGAATGTAATAAGTAGGAATAATATAATAATATTCTTTATGTTATCATTTTCAATTAACTTCTATAGACCTTTTTCATAAGGAATGATCTCAATTAGTTCCCTTTGGTGATATATGAGATCACACACACACACACACACACACACACACACACACACACACACACAC
>ML685832.1:7721502-7777021 GCA_007922175.1 Pelusios castaneus
CACACACACACACACACACACACACACACACACACACACACACACACAGAGTAAATTGGCAGATCTACACTATATCAAAGCTATCTTTTTGTTTCAAAGTAGTAATTTTATTATAATAATTTAAAAGTATGGTACCAGTTGGATGAGTTATAGTATGGCCTATTAATCAGCAGGGATAATTGTTCAGATGTTAATGTCCCTGACAGATGTTCCCCTGTGCCAGTTTTTGTCTCCCTTGTTTGTGTGGCCACCCCTCCCAGGCTGCTCATGGGAATGGTCCTTTTTTCAGCGTCTTTGGTGCCATGGCCCTGCCTAGGGAGGAGGCCCCTTAACTATTGTTCCAGCCCTGGTTCGGCGTAGGATGGACAATGCCCAGGAGTGCAAGACCAGAGTGGCTTGTTTTTCACAAAGGGCATGAGTCACACACCAACACCTATGACTATGAGTCACATACCTGCAGCGCAAGACTATGCCCAGACTTGTCTCTTGTTGTGCCTACAGTTTTCCCTGCCCTCTCTCCGCCCCTGTAATTCAGGGAGCCTATCAAAATTACTGGCGGGAACTGTTTGAATTTGTCTATAAAAGCAGACCTTTTTGGGGCCAGACCCCAGAATAGGTTCCTGCACTGCCTCCTGGCCTGATCACCCCAGGGTCTTTGGGTCTTTCTCAGCTCCCGGCTATTTTAATTGAGCATACCCCTGTTTTAAACCCCCCTCCCACGAGCAACGAATCTTCTCCTGGAGATCTCCTGAACCACGAGCTACGAACTACGAGAACCAAGTCCTCTCTGCACTCTTCTATGCTGCTGCTGCTTCAGCTTCTGTCCTTGCTGCTCTCCTGGGGATTGGTAAGATTCCCCCCTCTCAGATTCTCTCTAAATTTACCTCAGGGTCTGTAACAGAGACCCCCTCCTGCTCCGCGGTTCCTTTCCACCGCGGCAGCATAAGCCGTGCCGCTGCTGAGCCGTCTGCCTCTGGGGACCTTGCCCGGAGCTCCCTGCTCCCAGCCGTTCCAGCCTCACACTGTGTTAAGTTTTATCATTGTAAGCTTGTAGCCTTAGTTGTGTTAAGTTTTATCATTGTGAGTTGTTACTAAGTTTTCCTTAGCTGTGTTAAGTTTTCTGAACTGTTGCTGATTAGTTGTGTTAAGTTTTAACATTGTAAGTTTTACCATTAATTTGCTGTCAGTTTTTTCTCCTTAGTTTTATCTTTGTTAGATTAAGTTTTTATTATTGTGCCCTGTAATAGCTTTGTTAAGATTCTTTCCGTGCCTCCCCCGAACCCGCTCCTCCTCCGCCGCTTTTCCCCGACTCCCCGAACCCGCTCCGCTCTCTGTTGCCTTCCCTTTGCCCCCTCCACCGTTTTTCCCCGACTCCCCGAACCCACTCTCCGTTAGCCGCTTCCCCCAACTCCCCCGAACCCACTCTCTGTTAGCCGCTTCCCCTGACTCCCCCGAACCCACTCTCCGTTGCTGCCCCCTGAAACCCCTGTCTGGTCTTCCCCTCAACCCCCCTGAACCCCTGTGTTTTGCTGCCCAGATCCACCCTAGACCTCCCCTTTACCTCCATTCCCTTGCCCAGTTTCCCCACGCACTCCCTCCATGTGTTCCCCTGCCCCCACCTTCTGAGTGTGCTTCCCTGGTCCATTCTCCTGCTCACCTCTGCTCCAAGCACGCCCCAGCCCGTCTTCAGTGCCTCCACACCTGGCCTGCAGACTGACTACTCCAGGTCTCCCCCTGCAGGGCTTCAAGGCTTACTGCAGCCTCTGCTGTTGTGGTTTTTTCCTTACCCCTCTGCTACTGCCTGCCCATACTCCCTGGCCATTTCCCCTAACCTCACTTTCACTGACTGTCTCTCATTGGTACAGCTGCTCTGCCTTTCATTGATACAGTGCCTTGTATGTTCATACTTGTAAAAAACCACATTGGTTTACATTAATTTAAATTGGGTTATATTAATTTACACTGGTTTACATCAATTCCCACACTGTGACACTATATTGTTCAATAGAGAGACCCATCCCCCAGTACCCCCTATACACCTCACTGCCCCATTCAATGTACTCTTGTTCACCCCCAATAAAAAACACTTATTGACTCAAACCTCACTAGTGTGTGTGTGTGTGTGCTGCAGCTGCTCCCCAAGATCCTCTACCTGCTGGCAGGGACAGTTAATAGGTAGGACTATTGACTTTAACACTGATATGATCTCTTAGATACCTGCATTCATTCTGGTTGTTTTAAACAGCACTGTGCTCTCTCACAAATCAGTCACATTATTTTTCTTGGTCACCAATAACGCACAAAATTAATCACTTCAGTAGAAGACTCTCCATTGCATTCAGACTGAACCAGAATGACACACATTCTTCAGTGCATTTTGTCACAAACACTGATGCTTCTATGTCACAAAAAGAAAATCTCCACAATTGCAAAAAGGAAGACATAAAATTCACAGGCATTTATCACAACCAATAAGACTGATTTTTATGGCAGGAGGCGGCTTAGAAGCCAATGGAAGCCATTTGGAATGTCAAAGTATATATTGTATAACAATAAAACAATCTCTGCAATCATTCCATCTGAAGGAAATCCCAAGGCAGACAAAAGCAATAAGGGACAAACTAAACCATAAAGGAATAAGCCAATTGAGCCCAAGATGTAAGGAGTACACAAATGGGAATAACAGTGGATACCTAACAGCCCTTAACTTGAATTTTCAGCAATAAGGTATATAAGGATGTGACCCTTTTTCTGTGAGGAAATGCACAGAAAGGACTGGTAAGTCTTGATTCTGAAAGAGAAATTGTCTTGTCCATGTAAAGAATACTGCATTAAAAACTGAGGGAAATAAGACCAAGTCTTTTTCTCCTAACACTACATTACTCTACCTTGGAAAAGAAAATTAGCCTAATGGATTGAACTTTCCAACCATCATGATACAGAATCCAGTGATGCTTTATAGTACAGAAGTATTTATTTTACTTTTACTGCTGATAAGCAAGGCAATGTCATTTTTTTCTGCCCATCATTTGCAGTGTTTCTCTGTGTTCCACATAAGCTGTTTATAAGTGTATGGAAAGTTTCCTAGGCAAAAAGAAAGTGAAAAAGTCTGGCATTGTGAAGAATATGTTTGATAAATCTAAAAACATATTTTGCTTCCTGTTATAATATTATCATAACATCATGTACTTTTTGCTCCTCAGGGAATCCATCTTAGTAGATAAGTCTCTCTCTCTCTCTTATCTCACACCCTTACCAAAGAAAAATTAGGTAGATTGTAAATAATCTCTTCAGGCAGCAGTCATCTTTCTGTTTTGTGTTTGCCTAGTGTCTAGTGCTGTGGATTTCTGGTCCATGACTGAGGTTGTTAGGTACTACTGCAACAACAACAAACAACAACACAGGCAAGGAAAATGGGATAAGCAACAAATAACATGGAGAAAAATAAAAATGACTAGCAATGATACTAGCAGTACTTCAATCTGTGTGAATATAATTTAGTTTCTTCTATATTATGAAAGTTTAACATTTGGGATTTTTTTTTTCATTTTCATATTTAGTTGATTTAGGATACATGAGCTATTTAATCTGAGAACTATTATTGTTTTGAAGGAGGGAAATGTACCTGAAGAGCTATTTCTAATACCTTTTTGTTTATTTTTGCATTCAGCAATCCCATTCCCCCTCCTTTTTTTGGTTGATTAATTTGTTCTTCTACTTTATGTAAATTTTGGAGTTTTCCTGCTTCAGCTGAAGAAAGAGTTTGCATCCTCTGTTATTTAAAAAAAAAACAACAACCTTAAAAATGTAAAGTAAATGAGCCAATTAGAAGAGACATCTTAAAATAGTGAACTCGATTAGGATGATGATATTTTTTGCATCATTACTCAGAAATTACCCTATACTGATTATGCAAAACACAATAGACAGGTTAGTTGAGGCTTATGGCCAGTCTGAGTGTCAAGATTTGCAAAAACATTATATACAATGTAATTGGTTCAGAAAAAAGCTCTGACCAGCCTTTCAGGATGCAAGAAGACAAAACAGATGTACTTGAATCACACACGGTGCATTAAAACTATTTATATCTATCATTGAAAGATATTTTCACAACTACATTAAAGATGTTCCATTAAAAGCTATGAAAAAAAAAAAAGACTAAAGACTGAGCTAATTCTTGGCCATAGCATCATACATCTTAGTGTCTGCACAAAATTACTTCAAAGACCATAGTAGTACAATATTCTAAATAATTTTTAGACATTGAGAACACACCATGATTTCTTCAATGCTTGAGAAATATTATGTTTCAGATTTTCTGGTTCAGAAGAATGTGCATGTACAATGGAGAGAGATCATATTGCTGTATATGTCTACAAATTGATCATAAAAATGACATGTCACATAAAGAGTCAATAACATTTACTCAACATTGGGTTAGTGTATTCAGAGATTCTGACTCTATTAAGTATTTTGGAGGAAAATCTGTGTATATGGAAGAAATTTTAGTAAATGATTAATAAGAAAATATTTACTTAGTACATGTGAGAATAGTCTCCTCCAGTAACAGCTTTCCCTCTCTGCTGTAGGAAAGCGAAAGGAACTGGACAGTGGATATTTTTTAGACATTTGGAACTCTGTGGCATGTTTTCTCTTTCGTTCTTTTATTAAACTGGGTGCTTTTATGTTTATTTACCCTCAGCTATTAGTGGTGTTGGGTCATGGAGATATAGAGATAGAGGAAAAATTACTGGGGAAGATGGGGGATGGGGGGCTGATAACTTAGGAAAAGAAACGTATAAGGGAGGGGAAAATAAATAAAATAGGCAGAAAATATACAGGAAAATCTATACAAGTTATGTTCCTAACAAGGTGTATGTCTGCATTTGCACCTAAAGTCGACTTAATGACGCTTAAGTCGACCTACAGAATGCTGTGTGGTAAGTTGACCTTGTTAGGTCAACTTAAAGCCGGTGTGGACGGGGAATAGCCCTAAGTCGACCTAATTGGAGTCGGGCTGGAGAGAAGGGGAGAGCCACTGCCGGGAAGATTGGGCTGGGGTGAGCCAAGGCGGGGGAAGATCAGGCTGGGGTGAAGAGGAGAGCTGTGGCTGGGGAGAAGGGGAGCCACGGTCAAGGGATCAGGCTAGGAAGAAGGGACACAGCGGGGATCGGGGGCTAGGGAAAAGGAAGAGACACAGCGGGGATCAGGCGCTGGGGAGAAGGAAGAGATGTGGTGGGGATTGGGGCTGGGAAGAAAGAAGAGACACGGGGAATTGTAGGCTGGGGAGAAGAGACATGGGGGGATTGGGGGCTAGGGAGAAGGAAGAGACGCGGCAGGGATCGGGGGCTGGGGAATCGGGCTGTGTAAGGTGCGCGGGTGTGCAGCAGCCCCTGCACCACCATGCACCCGCAGCTTAGAGGGAACATAGCTCTAGGCCCCCACAACACTCCTCCATCGACCTAGCACCTGCCAGTGTGGGTGCAGGCAGTTGACTGGAGTGTTTAGTGTGGACATTCTAAGTCGACTTAACAAGATTGACTTTAAGTTGACCTAAAGTCGACCTTGTTAAGTTGACTTAACAGAGCACGTAGTGTAGACATAGCCAAGGAATGTCTACACTGGAGCCTTAGATCGATTTAAGGAAGGTTAAGTTGACCTACAGACTGCCGTGTCCACATTAGGCGCTTATTAAGTTGACTTAAGTGCTTTCTTAAGTTGACTTAATAACATCACCTCTGAAGGTTGACTTAACACTGTATTCCAGTGGCCACAGAATTGCTGAATAGAAGGGTGTAATCACTTCCCAATATAAGCAAACTTACTCAGTGAATCTCCTGTGGCCAGAGAGGAGTATCTTTCCCTCTTGCTTTCGTCCCAGCCAGGGACTTCCATGCTAAGATCCTGAAACTCCTATTGCCTGACCTTGCTGGGCTGCTTCCATTCATCCTCTATAAGCAGACTTAGAGGACCTGCCTTTTGCTGCTTTTTTTCCTGGCATGCAGTGTAGTAGGACCACAGGGGCCTCCAGCACAGGCCATGGAGGCTTAGCATACCCAGGCACAATAAAATCTCTGACCTTGACAGAGGGGACTAAATATTATATCTGATCACCATTAGTTCTGTACAACTAACAGTGAAAGTCACAAGCTGAAATGCTGCCTATCTGGGTAGTAAGTACATAATTATATCAAAGTACCTTGTTTTCTCTGACTCCTGTTTCCATGTAAAATATTCTTCTGATGTCTGTTGGCAATAGAATACTACTTTTAAGGCTGTATTTAGGTTTCTAGGAAACTTACATGTTGTTGTCTCAGTCATTTCTTATGTTATGTTGTCACAACAAAGAAAAATACTGTTATGAGAATCTATTCCCCGAGTCTTCCCCATTTCCCATTTGTTAAGAACTTCATGTGAAAAGCAATACATAAGAAGCCCTTTTCAGTGCATAACAAAAACAAGTTTTATCAATCCTACAAATCCCCAGAACTATGCTACATATTGTTGAGCTCCATCTACTGAAGACTTTATCTATTAACTATTTACATATATTCAGAAACCTCTCATTTTATATCACTCATATAACAACTGACTTCATTTTTGTTTGTTTGTGTCCCAGATGTGCTCCCATGTTGATGCCACAATAATAGATGGGTAGTGCCTATATGTTAACTTAGTATCCTCACCTAATTCTGGAGACTTCAATGCTCCATTACCAGGACATAATTTAATATACTGTGCCATTAGCAGGTCTATTCCTGTAGCCTGTTGCAATATTTGATTTCGTTGCACAGTTCTCTTTCATGACTGTCATATGCTTATAAAGCTGGGACACAGTTTTCCTTCTTTCTTTCCAAGGGGAAAAATAATAACTCACACCATCCTCCCATTTAAAGTCTTTAGACAATTCAAGGCAAGGAAATCCTCTCTCAGGCACGTAAAAATGAGTTTGATTCTCTTCTCTGGTGTGAGTTTTTCTGTTTTTCAAGAAGTATGCATGTATAAATGCAAGCTTTGGGAAACTGGTTGATTTATTCCTCTCTTCAGAGATCAACTTTCTCTACATTTAACAGAACCTGCTTTCCTGAATTAGAAGTACTTTAATTCTCATCTTTTTTTACTTTCAAGAGGTTGTTTTGTACAGAGATTTTCTCTCATCAAATGCTTCCTATCATATAATTTTCAATTTCTGGGAGTCAAAGTTGTGGGTTGTTGTTGTTGTGTGGTTTTTTGTTTGTTTGTTTGTTTTGTTTTGTTTTGTTTTTTTATGAATGGCCTATTGAAGCACATTATAATGGAAACGGGGAAAAATCTTTTATAGGTGACATTCACAGGATAAAGAAATGGGACTGTGACGTTGCCATGGTGCTTTAAAAGGCCTAAAGTATTTTATTTTAATAAATACATACTTTTTATTCTAGAAGTTCAGGTCTGTTTAACTTGTTTTTCCTGAGAACAATGAGGGTGACTGGAACATTACCAGATTTATCAGATAACAGACTTCAAGCAGGTGAAACCTGACTGAGAGGGGAAGTTATTTTTATTTTGACTGTTTCTTAAAATGACAAAGAAGCAGATAAATGCTATTAAGTAAGAAAAATTCAAAGAAAAATAAAACAAAATGTATGTTCAGACCTTCTTTGTATAGCGCTTTTTTGTTGTTGTTGTTGTTAAAGAGCAGGAGACATCCTCCTTTTTTAATATTTTGAGGTCATTAGGCCATCTTATAAAACTCAAGCTCCTAGGCTATGTCAACATTGCAATTTAAGTTGACTTAAGGAGGCTTAAGTCAACTTAAATTAAGCCACGTCCACACTAGGCTTCCATTAAGTCAACTTAAGAAATTCCTTAAGTCAAATTAATGAAAGCTTAAGTCGACTTTATAACTACCACTCATTAGGTCGACTTAAGCCTCCTTAGGTCGACCTAACCCTTCCATGGATCGACCTAAGTCCAGTGTGGACACATAAGTCCACTTTGTTAAGTTGACCTAAGGGCAGTTAGGTCAATTTAACAAAGTGGACTAAGTCGACTTAAAGTGTTGCCACTTAAGTCAACTTTAATATGGTCAATTTTAAGTTCTCTTAAAGTTGACCTTATTAAAGTTGACTTAACAAAAGTCGACTTAACTTTTCTAGTGTAGACATAGCCCTATATTCCCAAAAGCAACAATCTTTCTCGATATATTGTATTAGGTCCTACTGTACCTTTTAACCTACCTTTTATTCTACCTTTTAACTTTTATAGCAGGATAGATCAAGACAGACTTCCAAACTGTTAGTACACACCAGCTGCATCCACCCAGGTAGTCAAGGCACAGCAGATTAGTGGGGGGTAGTCACACCATCACTTGCTGTGAAACAAATGCTTTTACTGTTGATTCTTGCAAAATAAGATGTCTTGGTCCGATAGAGAAATGACTGCAAATTTTAAAAGGTGATATTGAGTACCACTTACACTATCTCTTTGGACTTCTGTTTGGTTCATTTTCTCTTTCGTTTCCAAACACTTAATAATTCCCATGTAAATATAACCAACCAAGCCACCACTGCACTGAAGAAAACAATGAATCTGAGAAATATGTTGGCTGATTAAATACTAAATGTATTATGGGTCACCATCTTAAAAATAAAACAATATATAATGAGCACAATTCTGACAAATGCTTAGGAGATAATATCACTGGACTAAAATATTGTCATAGATTAATGGCCTCTTGATGCTTCTCAAATGCTTGGAGAAAACTTGGATATTTATTTCCAGTGCAGAAGATACAGATCTTATGCCAAAGTTCTATTAAAGTGATTTCCACCCCATTGTACTAAATAACTTGTAGATGTACTCATTTTCTCTGAATGATGGTGTTAATCAGGACAATAATTTCTCACTACTTTTGCTGAAAAGCTAAATTCTAATTGACTGTTGTATGTCAGAGTAATGTATCCATAAAACTTAAATTTTCTCAAATCAACCTATCTTTATTAACAAACAGGCTTCTAATGTTCTCTCATTACTAGGGATGCTGACTCACATAGTAGGTTCAGGGAAGAATCAACAGTGTATTTCACATTTTTGTATTTACAGTTTAATGGGGCTCAGTAACATCTCAAGAAGCCACTTATCAATTAAAACTAAACTGTTTCTGCATTCCTCTGACACAAAAGAAAAGTGAACACACTTCTCTTTATTTTGTTTCCAGAAAACTGTTTTGTTTAGTTGAAATTTCATTTTCCATTTCAAAGGACATTCTTGACCACCTTAATTCACAATTTTTAGAATCTAGCCATATTAAGTCTAAAGGAAAATAAGAGGATCAGATTTGTATAGTATAGCATATTGAGAAGAAATGGTTCTTACTGTAACTGTGATCCTTCAAGATGTGATGAAGATACGTATTCTACTTATGTGGGTCTGCCTGGGGTCTCCCCCCATCCTTGACTTTTGACCAGGAGCCCAGATTCACTAAAGCTGCCCCAGTGATAAGTTACATATCACAAATACTAGTTTTGCAGTTAGGTATTTGAGTTTTTTCAGAATTCTTTGGTGAATGTCATTTTGTCCTGGTGGCTTATTATTGCTTAATAAATCTTTTCCAAAATCTCCTCTATGACACCTCATTTTGTGACTATTCTTCAGATAGGTCACCTAAAAATAATGGCTCAAGTATGGGAATGTCCCTCATCCTCTGCAGTGAAGACTCGTATAAATAATTAATTTAGCTTTCCCATAATGGCCTTACTTTCCTTGGGTATGTCTACGCTTGCACCTTAAGTCAACTTAACAACGCTTAAGTCGACCTACAGTATGCTGCGTCCACACTGGGTGCTTCCTTAAGTCAATTTAAGCACTTCCTGAAGTCAACTTAATAACTACACCTCTGAAGGTCAACTTAAAGCTAGTATGGACACCCTAAGTTGACTTAATTGGCCTCCAGGCTGGGGGATGGGCTGGGGAGAATGAGAGCTGTGGTCGGGGGATTGGGCAAGAGAGAAGGGAGAGCCATGGCTGGGGAGATCGGGCAGGGAGAAGGAATCTTCTCTCCCTCTTCCCCTGCCCAATTTCCCCAGTCTCAGCTTTCCCTCCTCCTCTGCCCAATCTCCCCAGCCGTGGTTCTTCTCTGTCGACCTAGCACCTAGTGTGGACAGGGGCAGTTGACTTAACAGTTTCCACTGTGGCCGCTCTAAGTTGACTTAACAGAGTCGACTTAACTTAACCAGTGTAGACATAGCCCTTGAGTGTAGCACCTCAGTTGTCCAGGGGTTGAACTTATTGTTTGGTTGATTTCCTCCTTCTGATGTATTTAATACATAATACGTCACAGTGATATTGTCAGTAAGCATGTGAACCACTGAATCTTTGGCATCGTCTAGGAAAAAATGACAAGCATTTTAGATGGCTCAAAGATCCAGGATCCTGATGTGCAGTGAAGCATCCTGTTCCAACCAGACAGACTCTGAACCTTCAGAGATCCCAGATCTGCTCCCCAGCCTATCAAGGAGGCATTGGTAACAACGGTAATGGAGACTGAGTCATTGGAGGGAGGTGGACCAAGCGGTCCAAGGAGAAAGGTTTGTTGGTAAACTTTGCTGAGTCACATTGAAGAGGAGAAACCACAACCTTGCAAATTGGACAACCTGCATTCATGTGGACATGTGGCCCAAGAGTCTCAGACAATTGTGAATTCTCATGGAAAGTTAAGACTGTAGATCAAGATAAAGGTGATGAATTTTTGGAAACAGTGATTCATCAAAACATTCTGAAGTCATAGGCTATGTCTATATTTGTAAATTTAGGTCGACTTTAGCTAAGTCGACTTAACTAAGTTGACTTTAAGTCAACTTAGCATGTCTACACCTAAATTTAAAGTCGACTTTGGAGAGAACTTACAAAGTCGACCTAGAGCATCCACATTGGACGCCTGGGTCGACTTCTAGGGACTAGGGGGACCTAGGGCAGGTCCATGGGGGCAGGGAGGCACCCCTTGCCCAGTGCCAGGGGGCTCAGCCTTTGCCACATTGTACATGGGTGCAATGGGGCAAAGGGGGACAGGGACCCTGGCAGGGCATAGGGGCAGGGTGGGCAGGGTTCTGCCCTGCCCTGCCCTGCCCTGTGGGGGGCACGCCAGGCTTTCCCTGTGCCCCCCCCCGGCAGGGAGCGCAGTGGTGGAATCCGCGAATAGCCCTAAGTCGACTTGGGGCTACTCCAGCTCTACATTGGCCTAAGTCGACTTTAAAAAGTCGACTTTAGGCTTAAGTCAAAGTAAAAGTAGGTTTAATAAAGTTGACTTAATTTTCATTAAGTCAACTTTATTTTCCTTAAGTTGACTTAAGCAAGTTGCTTAAGTCGACTTAAGGAAACTAGTGTAGATGCAGGGTAAATTAAGTCGACTTAAGCAAGCTTAAGTTGACTTAATTTACAAGTGTAGACGCACCCAGAGAGTCTATGTCTTAGAGCTCCAAAGAACTAGATCTTTTGAGTGGGGAACAACACAGACTTTCAAGTATTTAGACAAACAGTGGAATAAATGCACTGTAAATCATATCTGAGAAAGAAATTTTTCTCTGAATCTACTCCTTATTACCCAGTAATCCAGATATGGGAAGACAAGGATTCTTTTCTTCCTGAGGTATGCTGTCACCATCACCATACGTTTTTATAAAGACTTGGGGGTGGAGAATAGACTGAAATGAATAAACATGTACTGAAAATGATGGTTTTTCACAATAAGATGGAGAAATCGTCTGTAGCTTCAGAGAATTGCTACATGGAAATAAGTCTCTTGAAAGTTCATAGCTGCAAAGAGGTTGCTCTGAATCAATGCAGGGAGGATACTTGATAGGACAACCTTTCAAAATGTCATGTATCTGATATATTCATTGAGGTTTTGGGGATCATGAATAGGTTTTACTCCCTCCACCCCCATCCTTTGAATGTGGGAACCAGGAAGAATTGGGCATAGAAGCTCTGGCAACAGTTGTGGTACAAAGTGTGTAATCTAGATGTTGGACTGGATTGTGCTCTATGTTGCTACATATAAAGCTATGGGATTCACTAAGTTACAGAGAGAAAAAAAAAATTCCAGTACTCTCCGCTGTGTAGAAAGTAATATAGACCCTGTCTACCCTCTGGAGGATCTAGTTTGTGCTTCTTTCTTCCTCTAATCAGCACTGTGAGGGGCAGGGGCAGGTCTACGCCTCCTTGCCGCACTTGTTGTGTATAGTGGCACAAGCCTCATAAAGTTCTTATGCTTGAGTACTAGGCTAGCACTGGGTTCTGTAAATGAAGCATTTGGATGGTGGGGATTTGTTACACTTTTCTCCCTACCTTATACTTACACGTAAAATCACAGACTCATAGAAAAGGGTTGGAAGGGGCCTCAGGAGGTCATCTAATCTAACACCCTGCTCATAGCAGGACCAACCCCAACTAAATCATCCCAGTCAGGGCTTTGTTAAGCTACACCTTAAAAACCTTCCCCAGTAACCCATTTTAGTGCTTTACCACCCACCTCATGATGAAAAAAAAGTGTTTTTTTTTTTCTTCCTGATATCCAACATAGACCTTCCCCACTTCAAATTGAGACCACTGCTCCTAGTTCTGTCACCTACAATCACGGAGAACAGCATAGTCCCATCCTCCCTGAAACTTCCTTTCAGGTAGTTAAAGGCTTCTATAATCAAATCTCTCCTCATTCTTCTTTTGTACAAACTAAACAAATCTAGTTCCCTCAGCCTCACCTCATAAATAATGTGCTCCAGTGCTCTAATCATTTCTGTAGCCCTCCGCTGGACTCTTTCCAATTTGTCCACTTCTTTTCTGTTGCTGGGAGGCCAAAACTGGACACATTACTCTAAATGCGGCCTCACCAGTGCTGAATAGAGGGAAATAATCACTTTACTTGATCTGCTGGCAATGTTCCTATTAGCACAGCTCAATATGCCATTAGACTTCTTGGCAATAATGGTACACTGTTGATTCCTATCCAGTTTCTTGTCCACTGTAACCTCCAGGTCTTTTTTCTGCAGAACTGTTACCTATTCACTTGGTCACCAGTCTCTGGGAATTAAATTGATGCAGGACACTATCTGAATTAGATTGCAGATCTTCACACATACTCATATTCATATTAATTCTTCAAGTGAATGAAATAATTTTTTTTAGACTTTGCCACTTCCAAAATAAAATTATTGCTGTTCCCTAGAATGATTTCACATTTCCATTCAGCAAGAGGCAACTAAAAAAAATACTTTCTATTTTTGTACCCCCAGTCCTGTTCCTAAAATAAATGATTGGTGCTGTTATGAATAGCATAATTTGTTACTCTAATATCAATAAGCCACCTCATCAGCATACTTTGAAAAAAAATGGGATAGAAACATCTTTCTTGGATCTGTCTTTTTGTAAAAGAACTTAATAAAAAGAAGAGCTTGTTGTTGCACTAGTCTTTTTATTGATGGAAGAAACTGAATTCCAAAATGAACAGGTGTAATCAATCATCATCACAATTAAATAAATACATACATGCATTTCTCAGTTGATTTGTTCCTTCAATTGATTGCAGTTGCCTAAGTGATTGCTGGTGAAAAATCAGAGGCCTAGATGAGAATGTGTCAATAAGTATTACTTTTAGATGAGATAATGGCTTTAAGAACCACATGTTTGCATGTAGTCCGATTTCTTAGTTAATAAGTTTCACCAAGCCTGTTAAGCTCAAAATCTGTTTTATGATTCTGATATAAATTTAGGTTGGTTTTAGTATTTTCCACTATCTAAACCTGTATCCCAGGCCACATAATTTCCTGAAAACAGGTGAACTAATGGAGTCTTGTGATATGACATTTCCATAAAGTATGTGAAGTCAGAAGGAGCATGAAGTCAGAAGGTGCCTCCTACACAGCTGTGCTGTAGTTTAATATGACTTGTGTACATTTCTGTACTCTGCAATTCTACAGATCAAAATCACAGAGCATTTTCTAATGATTTTTTTTGTAGCACTTCTCCACCTCTCCCCTCACAACTGTGACAATTTATTTAATTTGTTAACACTTCTTCTCAGTGACCCCACTTTTGGTCTCAGTTGTGTCCTGACACTTTACTTCTTCCCCCTATATCCAAAACTAGATAAGGGGATCCAGTGAACTAGAAACACCATAACACAACCCTCACTAGCTCCATGTCTGTGACCAGAACCCCACTTGGAATTCTAGTCACAGGGCACAGCCTCCTCTCCAAGCAAAGCACATAGGCTATGTCTACACTTGGCCAAATAAGTTGACTTAGCATGTCCACACTATAAAATTAGGTCAAGTTAAAGTGCACCTTGCCAAATTGACTTAGAGCAACCACACTGGATGCCTAAGTCGACTTGTAGGGGGTACATAGACGTGGGACTGGTCCATGGTGGCAGGGGGGCACCCCTTTCAAAGTGCTAGGGGGCTCAGCATTTGCCCCATTGTATCAGGGTACAATGGGGGCTGAGCAGGACAGGGACAGGGGCAGGGGATAGGAGTGGGGTGGGCAGGGCTGTGTCCTGCCCTGTGGATGGGCATGCCAGGCTCTGGCTGTGCCAGCCACCCTGGCAGGGAGGTCAGTGGGGGAGTCCTGGGGCCCTTTAAGTCAACTTAGCGCTAATCCGCATCTACACTGGCTAAGGTGACTTAATAAAGTCGACTTAGCCACTAAGTCAACTTTATACTAGGTTTAATAAAGTTGACTTAAAATTTCCTTAAGTTAAGCAACAGCTTAAGTTGACTTACGGAAATTGTAGTGTAAATTAAGTCAACTTAAGCAAGCTTAAATCGACTTAATTTACAAGTGTAGACGCACCCATAGAATGGCATAGGATCACCTCTCCCCCACTTACCTCCAAATATTAACAGGGCCCAAGGCAGCAGCAGAAGTGGCAGCAAAACAAAGTCATGTCTCCAGTCCTTGCCTGGAGTGGCCAAGGTGGCAGCAGTGGACCTCCATTACTTACTCTAACAGTCAAGTACTTCTGCTTGATGAGATGGGCTGGCCAACTACACATATCTCCTGCTGTCCTGTACTGTTAAGCTTATTCTGTCTGTATGCCAGGCGTGGATTTTGGTGTAGGCAAAGAAGCCACCTTCCTAGGGCCCCATCCCTGCTACTCCAAAAGCCACCTCTGCCTTGAAGGGATAAGTCCTTGGGGGAGCCGGATCCATGGGAGGAGGGGCGGTGGGAAGCTGGGGCTGAAGGAGCAGGGAACTGGGCATGGCAGTGCATGGGGGGGGGGGCGGGGGGTTGCCTAGGGCCCTAATAGCCTAAGGCTGCCTCTGTGTGGAAGGCACTTTTCTTACTACACATTGGCAGTGGGGTATTAGGTTGAAGAGAGTGAGAATCATGTTACAGGAAATGTTTTAAATTATGAACTAGCTATTTTGGGTCAAATTGGGGTGTTCACTGAAATTAATGACCTACATTTCTAAGTGTAGACATACCCTGTTTGTTTTTCTGCAATAGACTAACATGGCTACCCCTTTGGAACTAATATAACGTGAAATCTCTCATAGCTATCTCTATATACTTTAAGCAAAGTAAAATGAAACATTTGGCTCGGTCTTCTAATTCCTGTGGAGGACTAGTATGTATTATTTTGTAAAGAGACTAATAAGTTCAACAGAAATAATACTTTATTCACAGGGCTGCAGCCTGGGAACTCACTACTTTCTTCAACTGCCACACAATAGAGTGGGAAGTGCAAACTCCCACTTACAAAGGAAGTAAGGGATGAGTGCTCATCGGTAGTGAAAAAATGGAGATGAAAATAGTAATATAGCAATGATATCAGATAATGGTATTTAGATAAATTACACTGCTGGAATAAAATAAATAAAATAGTAATAACAATATAAGTTGTCCTCTGTTAGAGATTAAGGTAATACTTCAGATTCTGTTCTAATGAGGACAGAACAACTATTAATTAATTATAATGAGCTGTTAGTGAATGAATTAAGACATTTAAATGACTTAATTTAGACATTTATAACTGAATTTAGAAGAGAACATGAAAACATTATAATGAATTACTAAAAATTCAGCATGTAATTGATAAGATCGTGAACATTGTATTTAATAACCTAGTGATACAAACATATTGGAATCCACAGATTCACTTTCATTTAAGTACCTCTAATCACACTACCAATGTTTGATTTCTACGTTTACAAGATTTAGAACTCTTTATGAAAATTCTACATGCAGTGATTGTAGCACAATATTCATTTATTGTTAAATCAGTCCAGAAAAACTAGGGAGGAATGGAATCAGAAAAGGGAATAAATTTTGCCTATGAGGAACTAAAAATAGTTCAAGGAACCAGGCCGAGCTCTCTCCCCAACGACAATGATATGGGCTGGACAGAAGCCCGGCCTCAGGTGAAGGTGAGCCCCTTCCACTCCTCTCCTCCGGGTTTATGAGGGGCAGGGCCAGGCCACACTCAGCCCGAACTGGCCCCAGCACAGCACTTCCTGTGGGCCGGCTCCAGTACAGGTCCCTCCATCCAGGGTCTTCTACCTGCTTGGGGATCTGGATGGGATGGACCCTCACCTGGGCAGTGACCCACTAGACCATGGCTCAGGCCCAGCTCTCTCCAGGAGTCTCCACTTCTGATTGGCTGGTGCCTCCCTCCCTCTCACTAGGGGCCCCACCACTGCTGTCCAGCCAGAGAGAAGCCAATGCTAGCCGTGAGCCAGGACAAGGGAGCACAGGTGACTATTGCCCTGCGGGCCAGGGGGTGAGAATCTCTGACTTAAATAGAGAGAACAAGTACACTTTACTTTTTAATTAAATCTGGCTACTTTTGCAAAAATGCAAGATTTCAACATTTATTTTTGTTCCTCATAAGAATAAAACTGAGACCTTTTGATGTTTTTCTCCACACAGGAAAAGAAAAGAGAGAGAGAGAGAGAGAGAGAGAGAGAGAGAGAGATCCACTCCAGAATTGAAACACTAGGTAGCTAGGACATTTTTCTTAGACTTAGAATATCGTAGTTGAAATCCCCTAACAGACAGATGAGGGACTTAACATGGTATCTTCTATGGTCCACAAGAGTACTCAATCCACTAGACTATTCAGAATGGATTTTTGACCAAAAACTACATTATGGGCCTGAGAAACCTTCCTGATGAAAGTGTCTGACAGGATTCTGAGAAAAAGTTTTGTTTTTTATTGTATCATTTTCTAATGAATAATATTTAATTAAACAAAAACTCTAATGTCAACCCTCCCTTCCTTTGTGAATAGTATATGTGCCCTTGCTTAAAATGTAAGACAACAGATTTGTTTCTATTAAATTAATATGAAGGAAATGTGTGACCCACAGTGTGTAAGTTGAGCGTCTTTAAAGTCTGGATGCTTGGGAGGGGAAAGCAAATGTATATGAACAACTTCAAAGAACAATGCTAGAAAATTAAAAATTTACTGATACCTGGAAAAGAGGACAATGTCAACACAAAAGCATATTACACATTACTTTAAAAAAAATTGGCTAGGTGCACAGACACTTTATGAATTAGAGAAAGAAAGTCACACATCCTGTTAAGATCTAATTCATTAATTCCATGGTCTCCAATTAGCCCCCCCCCACCCACATGGTTGTTTGGACAAGGCATCAACATTATCATGATTATACCAGGCCTGTCCATGATTGTGAAATCATAGCCCTGCAAATTCTCCAGTCACTTGGCATGCAATGAATTAACAAAGGAGAATTTAGACTTTTGCTATAATAAACTACCATCGGCTCAAATTCCTCATGTTCTTGGGTCGATAGTGTCTCCAGAGCTTATTTTAGGTCAGGTTTCAAATCCTGCTGGCCACTTCTGATTTCTGCAAGCACGTCCACTGTTTGTGCCACTTCCACTTGCTCCCCTTTGGTTCAATAGCAATACTAATTCACAATTTGTCTCCTTGGAAACTGTATTCCAGCCCTGACATCAGGGCTGTTCCTTTTTTGGCCCAAACAGCTAGTCAAATTCTGGAACTCTGGAGATGTTCTAGTTGGAAGTGGAAAGTGCTGGAGTACAGTATTCTCTTTAACACAATCTTGTTTATTTACAAAGAAGGGACAGTGTCCTGCTTCTCCAAATCCTGGAGAAACAAAACTAAATCAAAACAAACAAGGAGTCCGGTGGCACTTTTCAAGACCAACAAATTTATTTATTTAAAAGTGACACAAGATTCATTGTTTGTTTGGCTGAAATAGATTAACATGGCTACCCCTCTGGAACTTAAAAACAAAGCAGTTTCTTAGCTTTCCGAATCACGTCTCACTAGCCAACAGCTCTCTCTAGCTATTTCTTGGGTCACATTTGTGCTCACAAGTTATAAATGGGTTTAATTCAGGTCACAAAAATATTTGAATAAATAAATACACCTGATTAGAGGGTCAAAATATGGTCCACAAATGTCCCTATTTGGACTAGATACAAATATGTGCAGATGATTCCTACCAAATCCATAGTGTAGCTGTAAATGTATTTGAGTTAAGTTATGGGATGTTGGATTTCACACATATATCTTCTGGATTTGACTAATGTTAAATGTTTAAGACATTGGACCCATTGCACATGCACCTACCCACCCACCCTTTTTACCTTTTTCAGAAATATTGACGAATCCTCTGTGTTCAAACCTCTGAGCCTCATGAATGTAAACAACTCACTCCTCAACCTTCTCTTTGAGAAACTAAACATATTTAGCTCTTTGGGTCTTTCACTATAACAGATGGCTTCCATTCCTTCAATCATTCTCATGACTGTCCTCTGAACCCGCTCCAATTGATCAACATGACTTTGAAATTGTGGACCCCAGAATTGGACACAGTATTCAATAGCAGTTCCACCAATGCCCAACGAAGTTGTAACATAACCGCCCTATTCTTAAGTGTTTATACATCTAAGGACATTAGGACTTTTGGCCAAAACATCAAACTGGAAACCCATATCCAGCTGATTACCTGCTATGACTCCCAAGTATTTTTCATTGTTGTTGATTCGCAAGATAAACCTCTGCATTTTGCACGTATGACCTGCATTCGTTGTTCCTAGATATATGACTCCATATTTGACTGTGTTGAAACAAATTGTGGGTGAGTGTGCTTTTTTGGAGGGTGGGGGTGTTTTCTTTTGTTTTTTTGCTTTTGTCCAGTTTACAGAGCATCTATCTTCTTTATTACTACCATTGTCCTAACTTTTCTGTTATCTGCTAATAGCTATGATTTTACGTTAACTTTCAAATCATTGATAAAAATAGCATAGTGATAAGAACTGATTTCTTTGGGTCTCTACACAAAACTCATTTACTTGATGATGATTCCCTATTTAAAATTACATTTTGAGACCTATGGACTGTATTTGTAGCCATGTCAGGATATGAGGAAGACAAAACTTTTGAGGTTGTATCTTTTATTAGACCAACATCCTTTCTATTAAGAAGCTGATATAATAAAAGATACTATCTCATCCACCATGTCTAAATCCGAGACCTGTCAGTTTGACAATTTTTAATCTATTTGATGTGTGCCATATTCATTTGGTATTGTTCTAGTTTCTTAATTGAAATATTGTGTGGTAGCAAGTCAAAAGCCTTACCAAGTCCAAGTATATTACATCCTCACTATTACCTTTATCAACCAAATAAAACTAAATCAAATTATGCACACACAGAATTGCTTTAAATAGTCAATTCCCAAATTTACTAAATACTACTGCAGTTCATCACGTACAGCACAAATATATAGAGTGATCCCATTTCTGCAGGTGAATAATTTTTCACACGATGAGTTCAATGGGACTATTCATATGAGTTAAGTTACTTATATATGCAAGCATTTGTAAGAGTGGATTTAAGTAAATAATATTCCTAATTGCAATCCTATTGATTTTCTTGTGTTAAAAATAAAAAGAGTGATAGTGTATTTGATTCAATGAGCTTCTTTTTGTAGGGTCTGTGCCAAACACAGCTACACATTAGGGATGTAAAGATTCATTTAATAAAAAATCTGTCTAAAGTTTCTAAATATAGAATGTTTAAATGCATCGGGGGGAACCGTACTCTGCTTGGCTCCTCACTACCTAGTGAGAGTTGCCTAGCTGCAGATCCCCTGGTAGTCAGAACTGGGCAATTCTTACTTGTGGGGAGTTGAGCTGAATCCAGCAGTGGCTTTCCCCTCCTCACTCTGCATATTCAGGGGAGAGTTATGCTGGGCTCCGTACCTCCCCAAGAGCAAGAGCTGTTCAGCTCAGTGGTGTAACAAATGGGGGGAGGCAGAGGAGAGGGTTGGAGGCTGGGGAGGGGGGGGAATGCAACTGCAATCTTGGCTTTACTGCCGTCTCTACTTCCTGCACTTAGTCAGTATAGGGTGTCTGTCTCGCTCCCTTGTAGCCTGGCACTGGCTCTGATGGAGCAGCCTTATCCCCAGAAGTCAGGGATGGGGACTGGGCCAGACTTTCACAACATGCGAGGGGGAGGGCATGTGAGGGGCAGCCCTCAGTGCCTCCTATGGCCCCATCCCCGCACTGACGTGCCACTCCATCCCCACAGTCTGGCCACTCAACTGCAAAGGGGAGGTCTCCCCATTCATTGCTGTTTTTGCTATTGGGGGGGGGGGAGTGTTGAGCACAGCTGACAGTCTCCCTCCCCAGGTTTAACCAGTAATCAGCTGTTTCAAACATTTAAGCACCTGATTACTGAATAAATATTTAGGCTTTTACATCCCTAGTACACATATCTTCTCTCCCATTATTGTCAATGGGAATTTTATGATTTATTCTGTACGATACTGAGTATATCCCATGTTTGTATCTATTAAAGTGAAAAGGAATTTTGAAACTGACTTCAATGGCTGCAGGATCAGTTCTTTCAGCCCCAGTCACACTTCCATTGTTGCTAATGACAAAATCCCAATTGACTTCAGCAGTGCAGAATCTTGCTCTAGAAGTGATGAGTTTTCCTTATAACAGCTTTCCAAGTGAGAATTTGCAAAGTATTAGATTCTGTGTGACAGCATTAAACATCCAGTGTTTGCATACTTGAGAAGATTGTAAAGTTCCCTTGGTAGGAAAGCGTAATGTTTATATTTCAAGGAGTGACTTCCGGCATGTAATACTGATGGGAAACCATTTTGTTCCAGTGCCTTTATTGTTCGCCTTCGTATATTAGAAATCTGATTCTAAACATACATTATAGATTATACCTTGCTACCGGTGATCCTCAATGGGAAAAGAACTAACATATCCCAAGACTCTTATCCGAGAAAACATAAAGTAGAAATGAAACATCGGTTAGAAGATATGTATATCTGTAGTTATGCAGTATGTTTCTGTTTTGGACCAAAACAGATAACTTTGATTTCTTTTATCAGTTTTTATATAGTATGTTACAGAAGTTTTAGAAGTAAATGTTGAAAGCAATACTGAAATTTAGCCACAAGATATGAAATACTAACACATCTTGGGCCCTGTGCTCCAATTTGAAAAATATAGTTCTCAGAGACTAACCTTTTTTTTTTTTAATAGATCAGTTGCTGAGGTACTCCTTTTTTCCAGTGTTTACCTTCATATTGAAGATTTTCTTTTATTTGCTGAAAACTAGATGCTAAAACTAAATCAACAGAAAAATCACAAATGCCCAACTTGAGTTATTGAAATTTAATTAGAAGTGACAGCTGAGTCCAGTTATGTTTTTGACTAAGACGACATATTGGGAAAAACCTAAAGGAACAGTTCTATAAAAAAAAAATTAGAGGAAGTTGCCCCATGCCAATCCAAACAAAACCTCAAATTCCTGTCTACTTGGTGGTGGATTGTAGCCTTAAATCTTTTAAAATAGGATTAATAGGCATTTACTGTATTGTTCCAAACAATATATTATTGTAATGAGGCCAAATCAAAAAAGTACCTTTGGATAAGATATGAAATAAATACATTTTTTAAATGTCTTTATTGTTAGTTAGAGATTTATAATGTCTAAATCATAAATCTTTGCTAATATATTCTCATTTTTATTTGTCACATAAACATTCATCTTGAACCATTATGTGATTCCGTCTCTTAGATATGCACTTTGAGCCAAATTCACATAGTGGTGAATTAACATAATGGAAGAATTTGACCATTTTGTCTAACTTGTTTTTTTTTTTAAATTATTATTATTTATTTATTTATTTATTGTGTAGTGATAGATTTTGATGAATCACAGGATATTTAGTATTGGCCACTTTTGATATGTCTTCACAGCAGGCTTAATTGGGGCTCTTACTTGGATTTTATTTCAAACCCTCTACTGTCCAAACACAAAATTTTTAAACCTGCATTTAACTGCACTTTGAACTTGCACTTGCTTGTCCAGCTTATGATATAAGGTTAGAGCCCTAGTTTCACTCTAGGATGGGTTCAAACCTGCCTACTTCACAGTGGGAACCCATCTGAAGGCTAAGTTGAGGAATTCAGGTTCTGATAGTCCTCCAATGTCAGCCCATAATTTCCTGGGCCTATATTTTTTGGTCATACTACCTACCCATTTCCCGTTCCTTTTTTATACATCAGAAGCTACAATCATCCTGCAACTGCTCAGTGTGGAATTAAGCTTTCTTCAGTCAGTTACTCTAATAGCAAAGTGTAAACAAGTGCAGTAGAGGGTAGATTGGGTTGCATAATATCAGAATAAGCACAGACACCCCATTTATAAGCATGCTAGTGGGAAGAAATAAGGTCCCTTCTTGTCCAAATACATAAATGTCAGATTTCTCCAGTGCCCTGGTGTCATACATCCCACATATATATTTGTGAATCTGCTTTTGTGGCCGAGTAAGGCCTACATAATAATTGAATAGCATCCCTTCTGGTTGACATATTTATGTGACCCTTGTGGCAGGGAAACAGAGGGTATATGTGTGCCATCAGTGGAACCAATGCTGTTCAGGATCACAATTCTCTCAGAACAATCTGTTATTTCTGGCACAATAATTATCTTCGGCACCCTACCTCTTTGTAAAAGTGCAGAATTTAATTTACACAAACATCTACTACCAAACTGTAATAGTCTGGAGTTGCCATCTTCCAGAGAGCAAGAGAAATCCATTTCTGGACTGAGAGGGCCTTCATCATTTGCGAGTCCTGGCAATGAAGGTTCAGGGCAAGGTCCTCAAGCAGCTTTTACCTCAAGAAGTAACAAAGACATTGCTAGTAACCCAGGTCTCCACTGTAATGTTACCCAGCACAAGAAGTGTCAGTCCATAAATGGGGAAACTTCAGTGGCTATAATAAGCATTATCTATCTCTACTCTACTATGTAAGGATCTAGCCTGCATAATCTTTCCTCCAAGATCAGCAGCTCCCTTATGAAGATTAGAAACTGATGCTGAAATGTCCTCCACTAAGCATTAGAAACTGATGCTGAAATGTCCTCCACTCATTCTGATTTCTGGGTCCCTCAACCATGGTTTCCCTAATATACAGATGGTTTGGTTAGCAGTGATCAGTGTTGACTTCAGAATCTGCCAACCTCAGGTTAACTACTACAAGCCATGTTAAGGGAAGGGGGGAGAGTGGATTTTCTGTGTTCTCTTATAGCTTCAACCTCCTACTCAAATGTGCCTTGGATAAATAAAACAATTCAGGAGGCTTATCAGTGGTTTCTGGTCTCATAAAAACATCCCTATTGCTCATGGGAAGGGACACTGTTCACCAGCCCATCTGTGCTCCCAACTTGGGTTTTCCACAAGTTGCAACACAAGCCCCATCATCCATACTGCTGGTCCATAAACATCAGGGCTGGAGCAGCAAGTTGATCCACTGAATAGTATGGATTCTGATTATGCTCTGGCTTGCAGTTGAGTGTAATAAGAGGAGTGATTTTTAAATAGTAACCTTGCACCAGACCCAGGTTATGCACTAACAATGTTACTTGTGCTTTTCATGCTTTATAGTGGAAAGCTTGGCCTTCGGCTCATCCTCCACACTGGCAGAAAGGCTTTTGCAGATTAAAAGGAAGAAAAAGAGCATGTGTGATGATATGCTCAATGAGATAATGAATTGTGGTGTCTCAGGTTACTGGGGCCATAGGGGATTGTCATTCTGATAAATGAGAGGGTTATTAAGTGCTTAGGTAAACCTGTGTGTCTGCTGGTGTAACCTTCAGGTGGGCTAGGGTTTACCACAATTTGCCTTTCTCCAGTGCCACATAGAAAATTTAACCCAATTCCTAAGTAGAAGCAGCTGGAGACCCAGGATTCAGTCTCCCAGGACTCACAACAAAGATTGTTCAAAGCAGATGAAAACAAAGAGTAACGAGTTTTATTAAACAGTAACTTTATAAATCATATGATAAAAGAAAGAATGACGACAACTATATTAATCTATAACAAGATGTGGCTAATTTTGTGAACTCACATTTACTATTTCACAACACATATAAACAAGAAAAAAATGAATTTAAACAGAGCAGCCCGTCAGAAACATTATCAACTCAAGTGTCCCAAAGTTCTGGTGGAGTTCACCTGGCTCTCAGTGATAGTTTCAGTTTACTAAGCTCAAAGGTTTGAGTAGGAAGAAGCAGCTCCTTGTTCTCTGGCTGCTGGAATTTTCCATGCAAACCCTGCTCTTCCTTTGCTGAGATCACTCTTCTTCAGTCAGCTTTCTGCTTAGTCACCTCTCTCTCTCTCTCTCTCTCTCTCAAGAAAGAAAGAAAGAAAGAAAGAAAGAAACCCTGAAGCAAAATGCCTCAGAGTTGGGGAAAACAGACTGCTTTCTGCTCCTGGCTCGCTTCTCACTGTGCACAGAGCATGTGCACTCCTCTCAATTCAACCACCCTGGCTGCTGGCTCTCAGGCATCTGACTACAGCAGCAAGCAGCAGGGGACCCTGTGGTGTATGCTGAAAGCTGCCACTCCATATACCAGAAACTTCTGGCTCTAAACAGCTAAGTCTGCCAAACAACACTGACCCAACAGATCTCTTAAAGAGAAACTCTCCATTTAGGCTTGTGGGTTACACTGGCAGTCCTTGCCAGACATGCTGAATAAAGCCCCATAAGGGAACTCTGAAGCCTGTTATATCTATTGATCATTATTTAATCTTAATACATAACATGAACATCTCTGGGACATCTGACATGGAGCTAAGAGCCTGGAGGATTTCACTGTTTCAAAAACTGGATTTGCACGTGGAAAACAGGTGAGCTTCCAAGGAGAATTAACGTGCACATAGGATGAGATGCTGCAGATTATGAATGCCCAATCAGACAAGTTAAGCTTCAGGAAAAACAATTTTAGGGGAGACCCCCCCTCTGCATCTCCTTCAAAACTGCTTGTAAACATTGCCCTGTTTCCAATGCCCTGCCCTAAATGTTTCAGGAGGTGGGGAGGGGCAGTATTCTTTCCTCTTAACACCAGGGAAGGGTACTAAGAACAAAATGCAACCGGTCACTGACCTTTGATGGGGAAGACGTCTGTGCTTTCACAAACAAGGTGACCTGGTTTCTCCCCTCCAATTTTATCACACTTTTTGCCCAAGGTTAAATTATTTCCCTGGGTTTTTTTTCCTCTTTCTATATGTTTGCAATAAATGTCAAGGGTTTGAGAATGAAATATGCTATTTATTCCAAGCATAGAGGTTGGGGAAGATGGGAAAGGGGAGGATTAGGGAAATGCAATGGAGGGGAAGGTATGGGAAGGAACAACATAGGTAAGAGCAGAGGCGGCCTTTGACTATTGGGGGCCCTAGGCAAAGGCACATTGTGGGGCCCCCTATAAACCTGTGGGGCCCCGTATAGGCCCACGGGGGCCCCCTGTCACCAGCCCCAGCTCCCCACTGCTATTCCTGGCCCTGCCCATCCCCCCCACACCCCCAGCTCACTTCTAGTCCCATCTCCCCCTCATCAATCCTGGACACAGGGGCCAGCTACTCTGCAGGTTGCCAACTGAGGCAGACACAGCTTTGGGGGCAGGCAAGGAGGCCCCTTACATCTCAGGGCCCTAGGCGTTCACCTGCTTCGCCTACCCCAAAAGCCGCCTCTGGGTAAGAGACACACATGCCTGTGGCTCATTACTGAAATCGGTTTTCACATTCTCCTGGAGATGCAGAGCTCTGTGCCTGACTCCGTGCCTGCACTGGTATCTGGCTGCTCAAAATTAGCTGCCACCTCCGCACTCTGTCCCTGCAGAAACTTCTTCCCATTTGCCTCACAAATATAATGGAGCACATAACAGGCAGTGATAATGACAATATTGCTTCCACTGAGATCTAGCCTAGTAAGCAAACCTTTAAACATCCAAAGGCACATTCCACCACCATGCTGCACTTGTTCAGCCTATTGTTGAACTGATCTTTACTGCTCTCCAGGTGGCTGTTGTACACAGGGTCTCCCAGGTTCATTATTGGCTTTTAACATTATCAGTGGTTTATGATCTGGAAAGAAAGTCCCTGATTTCAGCTTTCTCAACAGACCTCGGTACCCAAACATATGCATTTCATGCAGCTTTTCTGACCATCCCACAATGATGTAATTGAAACACTGCCTGTGATCCACTAGCGCACACTCCCCCATTGAAAATTATCCCTTTCAGTTTATGTACTCTTTGACAAGGTGGTCCACTGCCAAGATAGGGAAAGCTATCTATTGTCCCACCACTGTTAGGGAACCCTATCACTTCAAACTACCCGCTATGTCTGGCATATGGCCCAGACTCACTACTTTTCTTAACAGAAGTCAATAAATGAACCTGCACACTTGGATCACAACAGTCCCCATGGTGACTTTTTACCAATTCTGAATGGATCCCCCACTGACCAGTAGCAGTCTGCTGTTGAACGCTTCCACAGAGTAATTGTCACTCGTTTCCCCACTGTCAGAGCAGTTCTCCTTTTACTTCTGCACTGGTTCAGGGGTGGTGAAAGCTCTGCACTAAGTTCCTTGAAAGTGGACTTCCCCATTCAGAAGCTCTGCAGTCACTGCTCGTGATCTCATAGCTGCATAATGACATGATCCCATCAGTCGGTGCTTGTTTCCCAGCAGGAGAGTTTAGCTGCTGCATGTGTGCCAGCAGCAATTAGGAATTTTTTCATTCTATGGCTTGTAGCATGGATGGTTGAATAATATCACAACGGTCCATCTGTGTGGGGGGGTGTTGTATCTCAACTCTAAAAATACTCAGGGTAAGGGTATTTGTAATGCTCACAGCAAGATAGCAGAACTAAGCTAGACCCATGCTTCTCTTGGTTAGCCATACTTCCAAAAAAAAAAAAAAAAAAAAAAGTGCAAATAAGAATGAGTAGTTTATATTGGTAGCAAGGGAGGGAGGAAGGAAACTGCATCATGTTCCACCATGTGAGGTGGAAGCCATGTTCCCATTCCCTCCAAAACAATGGTTTGGTCTCATGAGCACTGCAAGCCCTTCCCAAAACAGCCTGATGCTAGTTTCTACTCACAAATTACTTCCCTGTCCATTGATGCAAGCGTTGCTAGTGACGATGAACTCTAATGACACAATGTGAATGGTGTGGACACATCAAACTTTCTTAATTACTGGGGGCCCTGCATGTCAATTTAATTAAGCCAACTTTACTTTGTAGTGCAGATATGCCCTATGAAACAATTCCTAGAGCTTCTCAAGTGTGTAAGGCACTAAAACCTCTGTGACACCCGAAGAAAACTTAGTTGCAAACTTGGGCTATTGAAGCATCTCTGTGTTCCTACCTTGCAGAATGCTAGAGCCTGGCCTCCAGTCTGAATCCTCAGTTTAACAGGGCACCAGCTGGGGCCCAATTGGCCTGAGTCAGCTGGCATGGGCCAGCTGCAACTATTTAACTATTGTGTAGACATACTCTAAGTGAAATGCAAAGGCTGAGTTTTCAGGTGTTAAACACCAACTAAAACTTGGCACTATGTTATGAATCTGTAACAAAACTAGACTAAATCAAGAAGACTGTAGTCTTTGATCATGCTATTGAATCTTTTCTGGACAGCATTCTTAATTTCAGTTCATAATTTTTGGTTTCTGTTTGAAGGTCATGAACTTCTGAATTTAAAAGCCTTAAACATCTCATTATTTTTCTATATTTAATATTATCTGACTCACAGAGCAGCAGTCATTACTGAGTCAGCAGTGACTTCACCCTAGTAAACTAATAAACCTACACAGAGTTTGTGATACAAGTACAGTGAACTATATAATCCATTCCACAGTTTGAGCTGCAATTTTAACTGAAGTTGAAGATACAGAGAACAGGGAATTATATGCAGACCAGAAAGTATTTTCTACTGTGGTTTGCCTTGCTTGGATCACCACATAAGGCTATTTCAGTGGATCAGTGCATAGATCGGTATTACAATTTCAACCACAGATTTCCACAACAGCCCCATATTTTCCTGCTCTTGTATTTATCCTACTTATTATGATGTGCATGGATTCCAATTTATTTTAAAGGTCTGTTAGAATACTTCTTTGTGTATATTTTAATAAGATGGCAAACATCTGATTTAGATCAATATATGGTTTAACCAAACAGAAGGCCATGTTTCATTATCATATTTAATATTCATTGAGCATCCGGAGCGGTATGTCAGCTTGATAAATTACATATAACCAGATCCTAAGCTCATTAAAATCAACGGGAGTCTTTCCATTGACTTTCATGAGCTTTGGATCAGGCCCATGAGGAAAAGCCATCAGTTGCAACACATTCTTTTAGGAAGTCTTTTTTTAATGGCATCAAGTGATTCAGTGTTGAGGAGAAATAAATGAGGAGTCTGAGCAGAATAGATCCACTAAATCATTCAAAATTGGTAGAAATGAGCTATTTTCTCTGAATTCTACTTATTGATGCAAGCCCAGATTTTGATACTCTCATTCTTGTTTGATATTAAGAGAAGTAATGTGTCCTACTGAATAGAGTACAGGCTGGAGACTCAAGGGACCTTATTTCTGTTCCTGACTCAACCATTGGCCTTTTGCTGGTCACTTCGCCGCTCTGTTCCTCACTTTTCTTCACATGTGGAATGAGAATATGATGATACTGACATCCTTCGTAAAGTGCTTTGAGATCTGTTTGCGAAATGCATTATACAAGAGTTAGGAAGTAGCAGCAGTATCATTTCAATCCTCAAATAGTTCCGTCTGGTTCGGTGAGATTACTTGAGGAGTTAAGAACTAGCCAGTGCAAGTTTGTGACCTTCATGATATTAGAGAGACCAAGTGGATGGGGTAATATCTGTTACTGGACCAGCTTCTGTTGGTGAGAGACAAGCTTTTGAGTTTACACAGAAATCTTTATGTCTTCAGCTCTGTGTAAGATTAATGGCTTGTTTTTCTTACCAATAGAAGCTGGTCCAATAAAGATATTACTTTACCCATTTGGTTTCTCTAATATCCTGAGACCAACAAGGCTACAACATACCACTACTACAGTTAAAGCTAATGTGCAATTTCCTTTAAAACTCCTATTCAGGTGTTCATAATTTATTTTTTGCCTTTCTCCCAAGGAAAAATACCCCCATATTTTGATCTCAATGCCTCAGCTTGTTTATTTGTTTGAACACAAAAAACTAGAAGGTTGAGAATAATTTAATATATTCTAGCAGTTATTACATCTAGGTAAGTGAGATAGTCACCTTTTTCTCTAGGCTTTAAAGAACAGATAACCTGTTGTAAATGTGGATTTTTAATCTTTCTATATCATAGGATTCACCCTTAAAAACTTTCCAGTTGTGTCTTTCATATATAGATTCATCTCCTTTGGTGTTTGAAGTATTCCTTTTACAACCTTAAACTTTTCAATAGCCTTTTGTCCTTTAAAATTATGACAGTGAAATCAATATTATTTTGTTTTTCAATTACCATATCAAGCAATCTTCTAAAAGTTATTATTCATATTCTTAATGTGCATTAAGTGAAGCCTGCTTGGTCTAGCTTTACTATATTTGGGACAATGGTATCTAGAGGCAATATTCTTCAGTATTATTTCAGTGCCAATATTTATTGTTAACAAAGTTCTCTAACAGATGTTCTTTTCTAGGATTTTATTGTGTTTTGGTAGCAAGATGATTCATTTATCTAGGCAGGGACCATTTTATGTTTATGGGCTTTGTTATACATTTTAGGCAAATATGGAATGGAAATTTTCTGCAGCAGATGAAGAACAATTTCTAGATACTATTTTCTTTTATATTCTGCTTTCCTCTGTGGGGCCTAAAGACAGAATTGTGCTTGTGCTTGCTCTTGCTCTTTTCAGCATTAGCTATATTGACTCCATTTTACTATTTTGTATAACCTTTAGCTGTTAGGCCCCTTGAAGATTATTTTTTACTATATATCCTTAGCTACCAAACCCCCAGGCCGGATGCTTATTCTGCTAAAAATACAAGCGATGCGCTGCTATTTAGGCGTTGCAAGTAACCACACGTCACAGAAAGTGTCTGCGGTCGGATCAACATCTGGACCTGTCAAGGATGAGTTATGACCATAACGTCAGATACGCTGTAACCAAAGAGTATAACTGTACTGCTTTTCCCGCTTGTTGTTGTCGCCTTTGTTTCCCCTTGGGGGTGCAGAGACAACCTCGCGGCCACGATAATAAACAAGAGCTCTTTTCTCTCCTTCAGTCTCGTTTGGTTTATAGGGGCACGACATTTCTGGTGGCAGCGGTGGGATCAGAGGCTCCGTGGACTCGTCGAGGAATCGCCCGAGGCGCCATCTCTCGCTTTACGAGAACAGCAGGCACTTACTGGCGGGCCCACTGACCTACCGATCCCGAACCCGAGACTGAACGAGACAGGTGTGGTGCACGAGGGAGTGGTTTGTGGGAGGAGCACAGGAGACAGGTGTGGTGCACAAGGGAGTGCACCAGGAGTGGTTCGAGGGAGGACCACAGGGAAGACCGAGGCCTCGGCAGGTAGGCAGCCCAGTAGGAGGCTGCCAGAAACTCAGGGACGGCCCGGGACGCCGTTGACCGTATCCCGTAGAGTAGATAAGTATGGTTCTGTGTGTGTGACCTCTCTTGGTCTAAGTTCCTTGCCAAGTGTCCGGTTGCCTGACCAGCAATCCTTATGATCACTGGCAGTGTGTGAAACTCTCCCTCGGGAGGGGATCGGCACAAAAACTCAGGCCATGTAAAACAAGCTCTTTTCTCTCCTTCAGTCTCGTTTGGTTTATAGGGGCACGACACCTCCACACAACTTCCAATGCATAGTAGGAGCTATCTAAAGACAGACATAAAACTACCTTATTGAATAAATTGTTGCTTTTATGATTCATTAATGTTCAGATGATACTACTAGTTTATCTGATGATTGGAAGCTTTTCTACTATATCTATATATCTATAGCTATATATCTAAATATACATATAAAATTCATCCGTGTTTTGACTCTTATTTTACATGAAATCAAAATAAAACATGATATCTCTGATCAGGAACTCAATATCTGCTTAAATATGGGATGTTTCCTCTATTTGTACTGTTTCTCTTGAGGCAAATATACATGCAGAACCAACATGCTTTATTTCCAGTTGACATTTAAAGCACACTTTTGCCTTTTGTATTTTTCTGCTTGAATAAAATAGTTACCCAATATAATAGAAAGTTTTCAATCTCAGTCTTGCTGTGTTTCATTGGGACTATAACAGAAATTGTCAGAAAAATGAAAGTAAGAAAAATAGCACAGACCATACTGCAGAATTATTGGTGAGAAAAGAATGAATGGGATAATATAATTTAAAATACCTAGTTCTATTAAAAATGTAGGTAAAGTGTCAGTCTTTAATTTTTTTTTTTATATAAAACAATGTAATGAAGAAATTAGTTAAAATAATGAGCTATAAATTTCAAGAACTTTCTTCTCCTGTGGGTTGCTATAATACCCTTTCTCTCAGATCCAGACCCAGTCATGCTTTAATGTCAATTGAAATTTTTCTTTGATACCAATAGGAACTTCAGCCTCTGGTATGCAGCAAGAGGCAGAAGGAGGAATATATATGGAAAAATGCACATTAAATTGGGATGCCTGTAAATTTTGTTGGCCAACGTGAGACACCTGATGTGCAGGTGTGCTAAGAATATGTAGACCCCATACACTCACCCTACCCCAAAATCTTCATAATATGTCCCACTATTGTTTATTCTCTTTGCATGCAGATGCAGGGAATGACTGACTGGGGAAAGAGTCTCCTGTTGATGTCAACGAATGACCTGTATCAGCAATCCTTTGTGACTAAGATTTTTTATGTGTGTATTTGTGTGAAATAAGCCCAATTCTTCATCCAGAGATGTAACCACAGATACTGAAGGTAAAACATGCAGTTGATGGAGTTACTGCGATGCCCTTTCCTCTCCCCCACCCCGCCTTATACTTGGTCATTTAAGTTCAGAGTTTTAAAAATCAAATTGAAAGTACAGCCTCCAGTTGGCCCAGTCCAGGGGCCAATCTTCCCAATTGTTGATGTTACCAGCTTTAAGATTTTGTTTCAGGATGTCAGATGTGACCTTTCCTGTGATCTTTGTCCATTTTTCAATTGGCTGAAAAGCACAGCTTTAGGCATTCTGGTATTCTGCATCCTCTTAAAACATCCAGCCCTTCAGAACTGAGCTCTCAGCACCATATTCGAACAGTGGCAGTCTTAAAGGACCTCTGTATTATTGATTCTCTCATTCCATTGAATGATAGAATTGGATCTCAGGGATCCATCAGGTGGAACTTTTTAAATTGCTTCAAGTGTCTACAGTAAAGCATCCATGAGTCATATCTGTACAGCAGTGTGGATAGCACCTATCTGATACACTTTGATCTTTCTGAGAACTCTGACCCCTTTCTCATTCCACAGGCAAAATCTCACAAAGGAGGAATTGCCTTGGAAATGTGATGAATTATTGAAATATCTCAGCTTCAGTGCTAACAGTGTTGGAGACTAGACCTCCAAGATAACAGAATTGGTTGACTGTTCTAAAATGATGTGCCTTCCATAGTCACAATAGACTCAGCATAGTCCTTGACTGGAAATAGATGATTAATGATTTCTGGGTTTTTTACAAGCTGATAGTGAATCCAAAGTGCCTAGCTACATGTGCAAACTGAACGGTGTCCTCTACTAAGTGAGCTACTGGTGTGCAATTGTATGTTAATAACAGGTTCCTAATAACTAGTTCTATCAGCTTAGTTTGGGCTTGCACATATATCAAATTAAACAGACATCAGACTGTATGGGTGCGTCTACACTTACAAATTAAGTTGACTTAAGCTTGCTTAAGTCGACTTAATTTAATTTGCGTCCACACTACATTTTCCTTAAGTCGACTTAAGCAACAGCTTAAGTCAACTTAAGGAAAATTAAAGTTGACTTTATTAAACCTTGTTTTAAATCGATTTTGCTGGCTAAGTCGACTTTATTAAGTCGACTTAGCCAGTGTGGACACAGATTAGCCCTAAATTGACTTTAAGTCGATTTAAAGGGCTTCAGGGCTCCCCCACTGCCACCCCTGCCAAGGTGGCTGGCACAGGCAGAGCCTGGCGTGCCCCCCCACAGGGCAAGACAGAACCCTGCCCATCCTGCTCCTATGCCCTGCCAATGTCTCTGTCCCAGGTACAATGGCACAAATGCTGAGCCCCCTGGCACTTGGCAAGGGTCCCCCCCCCCCCGCCACCATGGACCTGTCACAGGTCCACCTAACCCCTACAAGTCGACTTAGGTGTCCAGTGTGGATGCTCTAAGTCGATTTGGCAGGGTCACCTTTAAATCGACTTAATTTTTGATTGGGGACATGCTAAGTCGACTTAAATTAACAAGTATAGACATAGCCTATGATACTGGTTGTAGTTGCCATGGTCCATATAATGAAAGGCATCCAGGAGCATCATGGAGAAAATAACAGAAAAAATGTGTTTGTGCTAATACACAGTCTTTTTTGGTGCCATTTGAGACTGGGAAGGGGTCAATGGATTCCCCACATTCCTGCATCCTATCTGTCATCCCTTACTGGAAAGATCTGATGGGAGATACAAACATCTTTAGGCAGCCAAGTTTGTGGAGGATTTTCCACAGACCATTGTGATTGTGTCAAAGGCCTATCAGGTCTATAAAGATCATCTCTAGATCTTGGTTTTGAACCAGGCACTTATGAATCTGTATGGTTGTGAAATTCATGTTTATCGTTCCTCATCCAGCTCTGAATTCACACTCTGATTCTGGGAACACATTGTCTAAGATTTACTGGATTATTCTGTTGAGCATTACTCTTGTCAATATCTTTCCAGCAATAGATAGGTGGGAACTCTGAAGGTGATTGTCACAACTGGATCTGTCATCCTTCTTTTTATATAGGCGGATAAGTAATGCATTTTTTAAATACTTGGGCATTGACCCTTGTTTCCAAATACATTGAAAGAATTGTGTAAGTTTCCTGAACATGTAATCACTCCCTTCCTTAAAAATATTAACTGGTCCCAAAGATTTCCCTGATGATGCTTGTCTGATGGCTTTTCTGACCTTATGTAGTGAAGGTGGTAGATCAAGTGCTATTAATATTTCCCACTGAGTGATGTTAAAGGGGAGATTTAGAAGAGATGTGATAAAGTCATCTGTAGATATGAATGTCTGCCAGCTACCTGAAAGCATGACATTCAAACCCCATTATGGCAGATAAAAAAAAAAAATCAATGGTGGGAAAAGGAAGTCAGTGAAATAGAAGAAGCAACTGCAAACATAACATCTAACAGTTTTATCAGGGTCTTAGAGTAATCTGCAGCCCTTTACCAAATGGAAGTACACCTATCTGCTCTGAACATGGTGGCAAATTCCAGACAGAAAAGAGTGAAACCTGAAGAAAAAAGCTTTATCACTTCCTAATCAGCCACTCAACAACATCAAGTCTATCAAAGCTGTTCATTAGAGAAGAAGTGGACAAGGCCATTACACTGACCATACTTGAGAAAACTGCAGGCCCAGATGCCCTTTATGAAATACCTAAATTAGCGTAAGCATTACTTGCCAATGAATGTCTTTACCAATATGCATGACTCTGGCCAAATGTCCAAGATACAGAACAGGAAAAAGTCATTGCCATCCTGAAATGAGGAAAAACAACAGATGATTAGAAAAGCTTCAAGTTGATGCCATTTCTATGAGTAATGTGAAAGCTCTTAGAATGGATAATACTCCAGAGACTTATACCCATCCCTGAGAATTAAATTCATAAAGAGCAATATCGGTTTAGTGAGATGAATTTATTGCACTGATGACCTACATCAAAGATGGCTATCAATGCAGGCTCAAAACAAACAGCAGTGGCATTTGTGAACCACTCCTCAACATTTTGGGGGGATGGCCTACTTCTGAAAGTGTCAAAAATAGCACATGCTGAAGAACATTGCATCTACTAATAGTTGTGCTCATCAACTAGAATACTTTCTGAAGGGTTGTGGTGGATTCTTCATTTACTAACTATATTAAAATCAAGATTGGACTTCCTCCTGCCGCCCCGCCCCCCCAAATATATGCTCTAGGAATTATTTTGGAGATAGTTAAATGGCCTGTGTTATACAAGAGGTTAGGCTAGATGATCACAATGGTCTCTTCTTACATTGGAAACTGAATCTTTGAAACTTCAAGAGTCACATCTAATGAAATAAACCAGCAGACCTTATCTACTGAACAGTGGCTTCAACAAGGCTCAGTCTTGGTGCTGTTCTTACATTTTTATATCAGCAATATGCCATTGACCCAGTCATGGAAATTTAGATATGTGGATGATTTGCACTTTATCTACAACTCTCCTCCCAGAGATTCTTTAGTATGGGGACCCCTTCTAGTTAGTAGGCAAAGTTCTTAAAATTTCAAAACTCTCACCAAAATAAAAATGGCAAAGGCTGTGGAAAAAGAGCATGATCAAGAATCAAGACCTGATCACGGATCCCACAGACCAACCATCTTGCTTTACCGTGCCACATGAGATAAGGATCACAGGAAAGCATATGCAAACCTCACATGGGTGTTGTAATCACTTATGACACAAATGGAATATGAAAGAAAGCCCAGTATACGATTGTGGAGCAGACATCCAAACCATGGAACATCAAGTAAGCCACTGCCTTTTAACATCCTTCTCCAGAGGAGAGAGCCTTCTTTTATTCCATATCAATAGAAGCCATAGAGTGGATGACAAACTTGGCTATTGACCTTTAATATTACTTTTCAAGTGATATGATAGAAGAAAGGAAAAAGAAACAGGGAAAAAAAAGAAATAAAATGTTAGGATGCATGAGAAATGGGATGAAAAATAATGAAGAAAATATTATAATGCCATTATGGACATAAATTGTTGGCCCTAACTTGGAACAGTGTGTTCAGTTCTGGTCAGTCCACAAATATTGAAAAAAAAATGGATGTATTTATTCCTGAGAAGAAATGGATAAGAGGATACATGATAGAAGAAATACATAAAAAATCAATGCTATAAAGAAAATAGATGGGGAACTTTTTTAAGACTCTCTCATAATAAAAGAAGAAAACAATCAATAAAACTGAAAGGTGGCATACTGAAAACTGATAGAAGGAATAAATGTTCATAAAAGTTTTTCTCTTTTCCCCTTCCAGAGAAAGGGTTAGTGAGGAAACCTGAAGATATTAAGGACTCTGGGATCAGCTTTTAATGGACCAAAAATATCCTGTCATAAATTAACAAGAATTTCATTTTTTTTTTATAATATCTATTACAAATAACCAAAAGACAACAGAGTCCTGTGGCACTTTTAAAGACTAACAGATTTATTTATGCGATAAATAAATCTGTTAGTCTTTAAAAGTGCCACAGGACTCTGTTGTCTTTCTACAATAGACTAACACGGCTACCCCTTTGAAATAACCAAAAGTTATGGAAAGGATAACATACTACATGCTACAGGGCTTAAGCTAAACTTTAAGTATTGGGAATTAGGAGGAAACTGTCTCTGGGGACAAATTATTCCTCAACTGTCTTTGGAAGGGTTTCTTGCACACTCCTCAGAGTCATCTTGTATTGACCACTGTCAGAGGAAAATACCCTTCCTATATTTCAGCAATTCATACCTTCCTATGTTTCAGTAGTAGATGTGTGTGTTTCAGGTAATTATCTCAACAGAAAAGAAAACTAGGATATGATTAATGGTTATGCTCTTGATAGCCATTCACTGCAGCAGAGTGACCATATTTTTAATAGCATTGGTATAGAATTGTACAAATGGCATTGTCTGCAGCAGGTAAAGGATGGGAGAAGGAAGACTCCTGAAATCTTAAAGTGGTGGTAAAAGATTAAACTTTATTAATCTCCCTCTTTGGGGCGCAAAGGGTTAACAGTTGCGCTGCTAGCTGAGCTAGACTCGGAAGTCAGCTTCACACGTGACAGGAAAAGCACAGATGATTATCCAACAGTTTGAACATACATTGACTTTCACAGGAATAAAACTTTCAGAATAATCCCTCCTCTTGGACCCTCTTAATAGCCCAGAGACAAAATATAAAAAGACAGAATCCAATACATAAAACAATAAGCGTAACAATAATCCCCAAAGCTACACCAATTGTAATACCTTGGGTTAAGATTGAGGTAGAAGCGTTATTTATATCCAACTATATATATTTTAAAGGGAAGGGAAACAACCATGAGAAGTAAACGTGGGGGATAACTCGGTACGCTCTGGTACCTTTCGGAAATGGGATTTGAACCCAAGCCTCCGGAGGAGAGTGTATCCTGAAGGAAGCGCTCTCGACCGCTCTTCCACACCACACGCTGAGGAACAGGCCGCTGGAAGGCGCCGCCCCTTGTCGCATGAAGATCTCCGTGGAGAGGACCGAGCAGCTGACGGCATCCCGCTCTGGCCTGCTGGTGCCCAGATGCCTCGGGAGGCGGTGGGAACTCCTTGCCTGAGGGGATTCATAAGAGGAGGCCATCAGGCAAACAGGCAACGTATCATGACTATCAGGCAGGTGACCAGCAACAGCATGATGTCTAAGACAGAGGTTGAAATCGACTCGGGCCGGCACTCTCGGGAAAACTCCTACTGCAGGGTGATCTGGCCTGGCAGTTAACTCGTGGAGACTCACTCTGCTCCATGCGGCATGGTGGCTTTTATGGCCTAGGCCACTTCCTGCCGAGGGCTGTGATTGGCCAGGTTTTGCTGCAGTAGGAAGGGGGGCGAAAGGCTGCCCGGTTCCCCCTGTCCTTATTTGGGCAAAGGAATTTTCACCAGCTCTCTAGGTTCCGGGTCAGAGCCTTCTACACCCCTGGGGGGGGGGGGGGGCAGAGCAGCCATGATTGACTTGCCCTCCAGTTGCCCTCACATGGGCGAGAGGGATGACCCACCCCTTTGGGAGCTGGCTGAGAGCGAATCAGGGTCCGAATGAAACCTGTGGCTGGTCACAAGCCTAGCAGTCATGAGTTACTCATGTGAGCCGGGGAGAGTGTCTGGTAAACAACATCTTGTGACTTTATATCACAAGGGAGGTGGCGGCCATTTTATGGGGTACTCATAACAGCCCCTTAACAGGCATTAATCCAGAATGATGCACAGCATGATTCATTAGACATATAATACATAAAGGCTTTATGAAGAAGACTGGGACAAACAACTGTGAAAGACTTTTATCTTCTACAAGACATCAGGTACTACAGGAAATTCTTTATATCCAGTAGAAGTTAATAAAACAATACTTAAGCAGGTAGAAAAATAATGGGGAAAATGTGGAGATATGAATTAATTTTAATGTACCTACCATGAACAAATATACAGGGCATCCCAGCATTGTTGATGATTTTCTGCTCAGAGCCTGTGAACGATACTGTATCGTATTTAGGATAGAGTTGTAATGTCAACTTGTTTATTAGTGTTTGATTTTAAACAAATGTGGGAAAATATACTTTTGACTATATGATATTGACCAATTAATACTCATAACTTAATATTAAAGCCTTTTAAATTTTTTGAAATATCTTAATGTGACAAAAAATAACAAGAAAATCAAAGGACACAAACTATATTGTATCTTAATATTGACTGCATGTTTGCCATTTGTGTTATCCTGTTTGCAAATCCCAAAATTATTATTTTTAATAGTAAATGCAGATCAATAAATATTGATTATTGTAATGCACTGAAATTAACCTATCAGATTTCTTTATTACATAAATTAGTGAAGCTCCTTCTACTAAAGTCTCGATTTTATATTAAGTAGGCTGTTAATATTGTCTTCAAATTCCTCTTATATTACAGTATTGGCCTTCAGTCATCCAGGCACTTATGAACATATTTAACTTTAAGCATGCAAGTCATCCCATTGTACCCAATGGGATGACTCACATGCAAAAAAGTTTGAGTATGCACTTAAAAGGTTTAGGATCACATGACCAAATCTTATTTAGTGTTGGTTTCAAACGCTATTTGCTTCCATTTCTTCAAGCACTAAGTATTATTAAAGTTCAGTTATCATCAAATACACTTGACAAACTGCTGTAGCTTTGTGACAAAAATGCAAAATGCATTTTGAAATAAACTTTTAAATATTGAATGTGACATCAATCAATTGTAATCAAATCTGTTCACTCCCTTAATGTGTTTTCCTTCACTTCAGCTCATGTCAGATCATGTGCAGTGGCATATCTATATACTTATCTATAGAAAAATGTGACAGTGGAATAGACTGTAAAAAAATAATGCATATTCAATAATAAAAGTTTAACATCACAGGCAGGTAGTACATGAAATCTTTGATTCATATGCATTAAAGTAAATGAAAAAAAATAAATTACTTGCCCATCACAAATATTAAAAAAGACAATGTGATTTTATTTTTCATAATGTACACTGGCCATGTTGGTACACCAGGGTCACACAGGGTTAGACATTCAGGATGTTGTTAAAACAGAGATATGTTACAATTTAAACAGAACACGTGGAATAAAATGTGAACTGATAAGTATACTGTGACAGCTGAGGCTGCAACTCTTAATTATCTGATCATTCCTCACTCATGAGTATACATTGATTTCCCTGTTTCTTATGTGTATAAAGGCAACTAATCTGAGCAAGGATATTTAGGATTGCCCCTGTGATTGTCATAAGTATTCTGAAAATATTAATATTATTTATACAGAACAAACCCCAAACTTTAAAAGAATGTAAAAAAAATTGTTTTCTAAAACCTAGAAGGTGGATCCAGATCTAGAATGAAATCTTGGCCCCATTGAAGTCAATGGGACTTTTGCTATTGACTTAGTACATTTAAGATTTCCATTAACTGACCTTTCACTTGTAACAAAATTTAATAAAAAACCATCAAACAAACAAACAGACAAACCAACCTACATCTATTTCTCTTCAAGATCTAAGATTAGGGTGGTATGTTTTTATTATTAGGGGTAATGCACTCGTAAGGAAAGACAAATTAGGAACTAATTTCCTTGCACTGCTTTTAGTATATTGCAATAGCCATGCTCATTTTTACAGACTGATTGTAAATAAGGCTATGTGAACCTTGCAGTATTCGGTCCTAAGTAATTGGCACAGATTCAAACCCCGCTGATTTATTTGATGGCTTGAATTTAACTAATTCAAATGATTGAAGTTTCCTGCCCTTGACAGCACTATTCTCCTCTCCAAACAAGTTCTACCAATCCACTCAGCATAATTTAGAAGTTTTAAGGCAATCTCAGGTAATTTTACTGGGGGAAACTGAAGTTGTTAAGTGGGGGAAAGGAACATTACTTTATGAAGGCTAAAATCCACGAAACAGAAGGGAACTCAAGGCAAGATAGATTTTGAGTACTTCTGTAATCTGAGATGAATGTTGCTCACCAATTAATTTATGCCTATTTTAAACTGCCTTGTGTAATGGAAACAAAGTTATAGATGAAATCTTGACCCCAGTGAAGTCAATGAGAATTCTGCTATTGGGTGACTTGAAAGGAGTCACAATTTCACCTTAAGTTTATAATGCAAAGTGGAGAAAAATGTTATTTTTGATTAGTTCTAATATAATGAGAGTGCACTACATATTTCTCCTCTGTAAAATGCTGCATCAGCTCTATCAGAAAATAACAGTAGCCTCTGCACACAGCAAAGAGATAGAAATGTAAAGGAGTTGTATACAGAAAATATTGCATAACTCCTTACACCACATATATTTAAGGTGATAATACTGAATATTCTATTCCTGACAATTCAGTATCAGATTATGTTAGGTAAATGTGGATAATTCTGACGAGTCCTACTGTACATATAAAGCTGAGAGGGCAGTGTGTGTCCCAAGTTCCTACTGCTACATGTGATAATCACTAGTAATCATTTGACTGAAAATTTAAGAACTTGAACAGAGGAATATAAGAATAAAGGAATGGTTACACAAGGATTATATGTAAGATATATGTAGAATTTATCATACTGCAGTTCATGCAGATAAGCTAGTGATCATAAATTGGACTCTTTTTCTGAACTCACTACTTGCACGAACATTTGCTGGGCAACCTTGAATATTTTCCTTTTCTCTAAATAAATTGCCAATGGAATTGTAACTCTAAATGATGAATTTGTGTAGGTATATGAAGCACAGATGTTCTATTTTTTTTGTTCCTAAGATGAATTCAATATGAATAAATGTGTCCCGTAATTATAGGACAATAGGGAAGAAAGTTAAAAAGATGTAAAATAGAGACCACAACATTAAAAAAAAAAAAAAAGATGGAGAAACAGAGTATAAAGAGATACAAAGTGGAAAGAAGCAAAAGGGAAAGTTTAAGAAATTTCTTAAGTTGATTTAATGAAAGCTTAAGTCAACTTAATAAGAATCACCCATTAGGTCGATTTAAGCCTTAAATCGACTCCTTATGTCGACTTAAATATGGTGTGGACGTGGAGTAACCCTTAAGTCGACTTAATAAAGTCAACTCAAGGGTGATTAAGTCGACTTAACAAAGTGGACTAAGTGGACTTAACTTTAAGTAGACTTAGTCCAGTTTGTTAAGTCCACTTAATAAGGTCGGCTTTAAGTTGACTTAAAGTTGACCTTATTAAGTTGACTTAACGAAGTTGACTTAACTTTTTCTAGTGTAGACATAGCCATAGAATTGTAGGACTGGAAGGAACCTTGAGAAGTCTTCTAGTCCAGTCCCCTGCACTGAAGGCAGGACCAAGCATTATCTAAATCATTCTTGTCAGATATAGAATCATAGAATCATAGAATAATAGGGTTGGAAGGGACCTCACGAGGTCATCTAGTCCAACCCCCTGCTAAAAAGCAGGACCACTCCCCCTAAATTATCCCAGCCAGGGTTTTGTCTAACCGAGCCTTAAAAATCTCCAAAGATGAAGATTCTACCACCTCCCTAGATAGCCCATTCCAATATTTTTTTTTTGTTCATTTTTGCTTGACATATCTGACCAACGTGCTCTTTAATATATTCAATGATGGAGATTCTACAACGTCAAGACACAATATTCCAGTGCTTCATTAATCTGAAAGTTAGGAAGCTTTTTCTAATGTTCAACCTAAAACACCCTTGCTGCAATTTAAAGCACATTGCCTCTTGTCCTACCCTCCGAGGTTAACAAGAACAATTTTTTCTCCCTCTTCCTCTTGACGTTTATGTACTTCATAATTATTAACATGACCACCCTCAATCTTCTCTTCTCCAGACTAGACAAACATAATTTTTTTCAGTCTTCCCTCATAGGTCATGTTCTCTAGATTTTTAATCATTTTTGTTGTTCTTCTCTGGATGTTCTCCAGTTTGTTCACATCTTTCCTGAAATGTGGTACCCAGACATGGACACAATACTCTAGTCTAGTTGAGGCTTAATCAGCATGTGATAGAGCAAAATAATTACTTCTTGTGTCTAACTTATAATAGTACTGCTAATACATGCAAGAATGATGTTTACTTTTTTTTCAACACTGTGACACTGTTGACTCAGATGTATTTTGTGATTAGATTATAATCCACTATAACCCCCAGATCTCTCTCCACAGAAATCATTCCTAGGAAATCATTTTCCATTTTATATGTGTGCAACTGATTGTTCCTTCCTAAATGGAGTATTTTTCATTTGTCCTTAGAGAATTTCATCCTCTCTCCTTCAGACCATTTCTCCAGTTTGTTCAAGTTATTTTGAATTTTAATTCTATCCTCCAAAGCATTTGCAACCCCTCTCAGCTTGATAATGTCTGCACACTTTATAAGTGTATTTTCTAAGCCATTATTTAAATCCCTGATGAAGATATTGAACAGAACTTGGACCCAGAAGTGGTCCCTGTAGGATCCCACTCAATATGCGTGTCCAGGTTGACTGTGAACCTCTGATAACGCCTCTGGGAATGGTTTTCCTTACTACAGTCAAGATATACCACATCTATCCACAGGACTTTGATATTTCAGTGGGAGCAAGGAATCATTAATTTTTGTTCAATGTTAAGATTCTTTGTGTATTTTATTACATAAAAACTGATTATTTGTTCTGGGTTTGTGAGTCTGTTTTGGAAGCATTAAGTGTTGGTATTTCCTACTGTCTGATCTACAGCCCAGTGAAATCAGTGGCAAAGCTTCCACTGGTAGTTCAGGATCAAGCCCTTAAGGCTCAGATATTGTAAGGCTTTGCCTATGGCTGATCTTTTTCAAACACTGTAGTGTAATGAAAGCCCCACACACTGCCAGTCCTTCATTTTGCCACTCTGAGTCCAGGTCCAACCACACAGCTTTGAAAGGATTAAATGCACTCCTTATTGTAAATAACTATGAGGGTACTGTCATTTTAAAATTTATAATGTGTAAACATGCACAAGTGAATGCAGGATCTTGTAAGACAATACAGGCCATCAGACATATGGTATAACAGTTGATTTTCATTAACATGACATTTTTGTAAGCAGCTCATACACTTGTTTATTGCAATTTCTTCAAAGCTATTGGATGTGGAACATCTAGTCTTGATGACTTGTTGCTCTTCATTTTTCAAGTTTTTTCTAGCATCTCTTTTTTGATATTTAATCTTCACACAGAATCTTGTTTTAAAAAAAATACCAAAAACCTGAAAAGAAGCCTGCATTAGGCCTCTCTGCAAGATCCTCCATGATGAACATTTTATTTAGCATCTCTTCAATGTCCTTTTTCTTTATAGTCCCTTGCAGGCTAACGGATCCACAGATTCTCTCACAGACATTTTGCTTTTGATGTATTTGAAGAATTTGTATAGTCTGCATTTGATCTGGTTTGTATTGCCTTTACCTTTGAAAATGAATAAAATTTATTTTTACTGTTGCATAGTAATAAACTTTAAAAAAAAATATTTTCTTACACAGAAAATCACAAATATTGATTAGGTTACTTTATCCTTAAATTAATCTGAAAGACAAATAGTTTAGATAGTAGAGACTTGTCCATTTGTTTTGCTTGGAAACACATGGCTTCTGTCTCATTAAGAACTTTATTCTGTTAATCTTTGTTTTATAATGAATGCCTCTGTACCACAGTCTTTCTCACATTACCTGTTATATCTTCTCTCAAAGCCCCACCTTCAGTTTTTCCTTTAATAGGAGAGTCTAGTCTTGAATCCCAATTCTCAATGCTATAATAAATGTTTAGCTCTTCTTTTTCTGCTTCATTACCAAAACCTTTCTGCTTCCTAGCCTATGTGCTCAGGCAGGTCAGCAGGAAACATTCTGATTCATTGTCTCAGTGGGAGAATGCTGTCTCTAAGTCGGTCAGAATTAAAAAGAAACAAAAACAAAAAAAACCCCACCTCATGTCTATTCTTCTTGCATTTGAGAATCTAATTAAGCCTCTCATTTACTGGGAGTATGCATTATCATTATACAAATGTTATATCTGTGATAAAGCTCCTCCTTTACCTTGGTGATTCCAGTGCTTTCTTCTAGTCGTAGGTCAGAAAACTGTGTCACCCCTGCGTGTCCTTTTATCCTTATAGGGTAACTGAGAGTAATACAGAGTTTCTGAGATGGTTGCTCTCTGCTGGCCTCCAGTATTGTCTTGATTCTCATAGGCCCTTGCCTTTTTGCTGGGGCTCTTGTCCCTCCAGTAGATTGCCAGTGAAGGTGGGAGTGGGGCGGTCACACTCTCGACTCCAGGTCCCAACCTACAAGCTGCAACTTCACTCTGCTGCTTCAGGAAATAAGGTAGATTTCCTAGGTTATGTCCCCATGTCCCCTTGACTTAGTGTCTGGCCTCTGCTCAGATGGGTCCCTTCTTGGCCTCCTTGCCTTGACCTCTGGCAAATCACACTGGGTGTGATAATGCCCAGTTAAATCTCCCCTTGTGGTTGAGTCTGTTTCCCTCAGGCCTCCAGGCCTGGGAAAGGTCCTTTGACCCTCCAGGCAGTGTTTTTTCCTTCCCCCAGTCTTTGTATCTTCAGGGTTCTTTGGCTATGTCTACACTTGGACAAATAAGTCGATTTAGCATGTCTACACTCAAAAATTAAGTCGACTTAAAGGGGACCCTGCCAAATCAAATTAGAGTGTCCACACTGGACGCCTAAGTCGACTTATAGGGGCTAGGTGGACCTAGGACTGGTCCACGGTGGTGCACCCCTTGCTAAGTGCCAGTAACTCAGCATTTGCCCCATTGTACCTGGTACAATGGGGGCTGAGCAGGACAGGGGCACTGGCAGGGCATCGGAGCAGGGTGGGCAGGGCTCTGTCCTGCCCTGTTGGGGGCACGCCAGGCTCTGCCTGCGCCAGCCACCCTGGCAGGGAAGGTCGTGGGGGAGCCCTGAAGCCCTTTAAGTTGACTTAAAGTCAATTTAGGGCTACTCTGCATCTACACTGGCTAAATTGACTTAACAAAGTCAACTTAGCCAGTAAAGTCAACTTTATACTAGGTTTTATAAAGTTGACTTTAATTTTCCTTAAATCGACTTAAGCTGCTGCTTAAGACGACTTAAGCAAAATGTAGTGTAGACACAGATTAAATTAAGTCGATTTAAGCAAGCTTAAATCAACATAATTTGTAAGTGTAGATGCACTCTTCCTGACCAACGTTCTGTTCCTTCTCCTAGATCCATCTGCATTCTAACCGCATCTTGCCTCCTCACACACACTCTGGTAGCTCTCAACACTCTCACACTCCAATGACACTTTCTCTGGAGGAAAGGCTTTACACGTCCTTGGCAGGGTCTTGATTATCTCAAGAATTAACCTGGAGTAATCCTGCTCTGCTACCAGGGAAAAAGGGCTTAGTGAGCCTGGGGCTGGTATATTGGGCTTCTAGTATTCTTTGGAAACCCTCCAGTGACCATTATATGGCCAACTGTATGAACCAGACCTAGTGACTGCAGCAATCCGTAATTTCATCCCTCTCATCTTTGTAGCTCTGTCTGCAGTTTCCAGAGAGCTGTCACATGAACATTAAGGTCTAAAAGATGGATTAACAAAAGGTTTTTGGGTGCCTAAAACCCAAATGTAGGCATGTGAGTCTGGCACCTCAATTTCAGTTTTGACTCTGCTGCAAATCACACAAATCCTCCCTAAATTCGTAGGCATGAAAACTCACAAATCCTAAATCCTTTTTGTGCATCCGGGCCTAATTTACCACCCTTAGTAAGAGAACCAGTCCGTAAGAGAAAATACTGCCAGAAACAGAGCCTAGAGCATCAATACTCTACAGAGAAGAAGCTACCCCAAATCTGGCAGAGTTTTCAGATATGTCATTTTCATTTGTAAATTTAGGCCTTAATTCCAAACAGGCAATGAGTAATAATGATATGGAGGATTACTGAGACAATGGTGAAGAGAGCTGATGAAATAGAGGAGAGGCCATCTCCTCCCAGGGCATAGGGAAAGTGCATCCTTTGATCAATAGGCAGAGAAACAACTGCAGCACTTGCATCATTCATATTAAACTACTGTATCCGTTGAGTCTGTTACACTATTGTTGCTGTTTGCTTTCTTAGTTGTTAAGAGGTAACAGTGTGTGAGGAGAGCCTAATACTACTGTAGCTATATCTGCTGTAGATATCTGTATGTGCAATTGTACATGTAGTTTATATTCTGCACTCTGGCAGCTACCAGCTTTTTAAATATTTCTGCTGCATTTATTTGCCATGGTGTGTTTTTCTCTTACTAAATGCTTTGCTTGCCTGGTATAAATTCTCCCATGTCACCTACTCACCCCTCTTGTTTTATATCAAGATCAACAAAAATGTTGGGTCTCTCTTTAATGGAATTTCATGTACTGGCTTTGAAAAAAAAATTGGAGAGACAATTCCTTGCTAACAATCTCACAAGGTACACAAACCGCTAAACAAGAGTGAGGCAAATCTATACCCTATTGAAGTCAATAGTCTCTACTCGCTCAAGGTTTGGCTTTATGTGTGCAATTCCAGCAGTGGAAATGTAGAGAGGCAGAGGAGGTAGGGATTTATGTCACAGCAGCAACAAGAAGTAATATGCAGGATCCAAAAATCATAATACTGTATTCCAGTGGCTCCCAACCTTTTCGGTAACATGGTATACTTCAATGAGACAAATAATTCCATGCAACACCCACATTTTTCAGCTGAATTGATTGCTCATAAATGTCACATTTACTTACATTTACTATGGTTACGGCCCTACTAGACAGATTTGCAACATTTTGCATACTACAAGCTAAAGAAAGATTAAATGCATTACTGTTTCAAATCCACTGGAAAAAAAATTGCCCTAGAATGTTCACATTTTACAATTGAAAGATCGATAGCTTGCTTTTAATTTGGTGATTAATTTTCACAAGTTTTATGTGTTGTAATTTTGGTTGGATAGAATATTGTTTAAGATGAAACAATGTTTGTTGTATATTGATTTTCATTAACTTTGTATAAAATTTCATGGCACAGTTAAGCAGTTCTCACAGCACACCAGTGTACCATAGCACACTGGTTGAAAACCACTGCTGTATTTCATGCAATCTGTTGCACAATTTGAAGGATGTGATAAATGAATGGTTGACCAGATCCTTTCTTTCCCTTGGGTTTGTAGTTTTAGGAATAAGTCCATTATGGGACCAGAAAATGGACAGCTGCTATTTCTGAAAGACCTCATTATGCTATATGAACATGTTTTTACCTATATTCATGGGAGCAAGGTAGCCATTCACTTTTAGGCCACTTTGGATACAAGACACATAATAAGAAAGCAAACTAGCAGTTCACCCAAAAAGGAATGATAAAGTTTTTTTATAACAGTTTTTGCTAAAATATTTGCAATTTTTTTTAAAAAACTCACCTTTTTTCTAATAATGAGAAATTTCTGGAATGGATTCTTCAACAAATTGAACTAATATATATGCAGAGTTATCTGTTGGGGCTGGTCAGAAATTTTCCATAGAAGTGTTTTACAATGGAAAACAAATCGGTTTTGACAAAATGAAAGTTTTCACAGGAAGTATCTACTTTCCACTAGAATTTTTGATTTTTTGTCAAAAAACTCACCTTCTAAAAATAGTTTCTAAAATCTCAAAACTTTATAGCCAAAAACCATATTTCCCATGTTTTTAATTTTTTTAACTAAAAGTCATTTTTTTCTGTGAAAAATATCTTATTTTCCAAAGAGCTAATTATTATCTCTCCACTTAACTTCCAAAAATATTGGCTGCTAAATTTAATAACAATGAGCATTTTTGTTAGTGCTTTAAAAATTCTTAAAGTGCATATGTATACCTTAATTTATCTGTATTCTGAGATGTTTATAAAAAAAAAATAACTAAAATTTAATTACAAGAGGGTAACTTACTTAAAATATAAAAATAAAAGAGTATATATACTCCACAATTTCAGCCTCGTGCCAGACAATCAATTTCAAAGATATGATGATGACATACCCTGCTAATATTGCCTAGGATTATGAGATCCAGTTTTAATTGTGAAAGATATACTGGAGGAAAAACTCAAAATATTTTAACACTATTTTTGAGTGTTTGTAAATAGTAAATAATAATAACAATGATAACAATAATAATAATATATGTAGAGAAAGTGCTGCCATCAAAACCAAATAAAACCTGTACTCTTCCTTGATTACATTGCTAAGGGAATCTTTGAGAATTTTCTGTTCATCACCAATACATTCAGTCCATTATTTTTAATTTTGGCATTAATTATTTTTAGGAAATTCTTTTAAATATCAAGTTTAGCAGCCAATGAAGACATTTGGGGCTAATGTCTGCTTTAGGTATGAACACATATTGCTCTGTGTCTGATACAGCAAGCTTTACTAAAGCAAAGATGCAGGACAGAGCCCACTGATTTCAAATGGATGTACGTGACTGCTGGCTTTCTGTTGGTTGGATAATTAGGGATATAAATAATCACAAAAACCACTTTTTTGGATCCAGTATATCTGAAAAATGTATACAATATGTCAGCATATAATGAATAGGGTATTTGTTTTCCTGATAAATTACCTGCTATAAGTGAGTTCTTCAAGCTTTCAGATTAGTCAAATATCTGAAAGCTTGATTCACATTTTCAAACATGAGATCAGTGAATTTCAGTGAATCCTTTACAATGCCTAATTTTCATGCAACTTGAAAATCTTGCTTAAATAGCTTCTAACATTTTGGATTTAGTGTTTGCCACCTACATTATTCTAATATCTGCTAAACAGTGCTTTTAATAAATGTATAAGTAAAAAGTCAGGCAATAAGTTTAAAAGCTTTAAATGCACCACAAATAATAACAGGCCTATTTCTGATCTTTCTGACATTAAATTTATAGTGACATACCTCTAGTAACTTCAATTGAATTACTCCCAATGTATTGATTAATAAGTTCAGAATCAGGCCCAATATAAAGAAAATAAGAGTTTTGGGACTCAGGTTGAAACATACTGTGAAAATGCATGGTATTATTATTTATTAATAGAATACTATGTTCTCCACCTTATAATTCTACAAATATATTGTATTTTACTCCCATTGATTGAGGGAATTGGGAGAGTGATAAGAAGCTCAAATACATCCCAAATTACATCATATAGAAAAACTCAGGAAACTTATGTTGAAAATGATTCACAGCAATATAGCCTTTATTCAATTTACATTTTAAAATATTCTTCTCATGAAAAGCTGGTAAGTGCTACACAAAGGTGCTGATGTCAGTGACAAAACTAAGTTTTCTAGCTTTTTTATTCCTACTAGACCTACCCAGCCACCAGAGCTAAGAGTGAGTAAGCTGCAGTTTCTATTCCATCATCAACACAATTGTTTACAAAATTCTAAGTAGTTATACCTGTGCAAAGCCATTGATGGCCATGGGGCTGCCAGCCATCACTACAGCAATAATTGGAAGGCAAGGGAGTTGCACAGGTGAACCTCAGAGCCTGATTTGATTTTCTAAAATGTATTACAGCTGATGAGATACATGATAGAAAGAACCCTGACTGAATTTCTGTACCTCAGTTCAATTCCAGGGCTTCCAGTTAGATAACTCCTTTGCTTTTGTAAACTGAGCTAAAACAAAATATTACTTACTCATTTTTTTTTTCAGAACAGAATTATCATGGAAATATCCTAGGACTAGCTCTGCAAATGTAACCCACTTGCATCAATGGGTAGGGGAATTTGATGGGGCCGGTGATTAAAGGAGAACAGTCCCAGCACTAAGGAAAGCAAACATTTGCAAGGGATAATAAGTAGATCCTGTCCCTGGGAGTCTTTGATACCCATTGACCAGCTGTGGTGAGTGGCCAGCATACCCCAGCTCTATGCACAGTGGTCATGTAGACAAGGCCAAACAAGTCTGAGTGTAGAATGAATGAGTGCCCTTAATGGACTCCCACACTACTCCACCAATGCATCTCATTCATAAATTACACACATTTCAGAGTACAATGTTATATTATGTGATGCATAGTAAATATCAGCTAGTAAATACCCCTAGTGTATTCCTTTTCTTATGTGAACTCCTCAGGGTTTGAATATAGCTCTTTTGTGGGACAAGGCTAATTATATATGTCCATTTTACCATTTCCTGTGACCCTCCACCCACTACTCTTAAGCGATTAATTGTAATAGTTAATCTCACACTTTGTCTAATCATGCAGTTATTTTCTTTGAACTACTAGCTTTTGTCTCCCTGTACTCCTTGCATGCAGTTATGTACAAGCCTCCCTGAATTACTTTGACAATCATTTATACAAAAAGTAGTTGCTGGGTCAAGACACAAGGGATTATATTAATTGATGCAGATGTTGAATCTTATAATAATGTCTTGTGCAACATCATAAATGTAGATACTCCAACAATGTCCCATGTTATATAGTGAAGTTTAGCATTTACATCTGAGAAGTCTTAGAACTAATTTGAATTTAACAATCCCCTCTGGATGCCATTAACACTGAAACATTAATCTCTCCTACAAAGATTGCTGTTCCAGTTTGATACCAGTAAGGGGGCAAAGGAAGACCTTTGGGGCCTGGTTCTCAGTTCTGATAGTGCTGCTGAGTAGTACAAAGGGGACACAAAACACCAAAAACTATCCGAGGAGTTAAAGACAGCTAAGAATTCCCCAGGATGGTGTAGCTGGCTTGGATCTCAGCCTTGACTCTCTTCTGGATGAGGGACGTGTCCAAATGAGGAAGAGAAAGCATACTTGGAGTGTGCTGCATTGCAGTTAACTCCAGGTGGTGGATGATACTTTAGGAATAGTAGGTAGGTGGCTAGAGTTAGAAGATCTTCAAGAGGCTCTAATTCAGTGGTTCCCAATCTTTTCAGTAACATGGCACACTTCAATGAGACAAAAAAATTCCATTGCACACCCACTTTTTTCAGCTGAATTGATTGTTCAGAAACATCACATTTAGTTACATTCACTATGGTTACTGCCTTACTAGAGAGATTTGCAACATTATGCATACAACAAGCTAAAGAAGTATCAAATGCATTAATGTTTCAAATGTACCATCATCTCAATTTGCCCTTTGGCCACTTGCATTTAGAAGTTCACATTTTAGAACTGAAAGATTGATACCTTGCTTTAAATTTGATGATTCATTTTCACAAGTTTTATGTGTCATAATTTGGGTTGGATAGAATATTGTTTAAGATGAAACAATGTTTGTTTTACATTGATTTTCATTAACTTTGTACAAAATTTCATGGCACACTTAGTTCTCACGGCAAACCAGTGTACCACGGCACACTGGTTGAAAACCACTGTTCTAACTTACTCTAAAATCATGGTAGTGCAGAGCTGCCCTGAGAATCATGTAGTTGTAACTGACTCCATGACAGCCCCCACTCACTTTTGTGTTATGTGGAAACTTGGAGCAGCAGAAAACATGGATCTTCTGCTTCTTTAAGACCATCTTTGATATTTTAACTGTCAGTCTCTTTCTCACTATCCTAACTCTACATGATTTTGCCTTGGTAAAGGCATTTGTAAGTGAACTGATTGTCATCCATTTCTGTTTAGCTCAGACTACACCCTTGTGCAAACCCTTCATTTCAACCATATATCTACATGTGATTTAGTAGGATGAGATGAAACTGATCAACTATCTCTGTCCCACCACGTGCTGTCCAGAACACTGGTTTATCTGACTTCTTAAAAAATCTAGTGACTGCTTTTCTAGCTGCAGATCTGTTCCATGACAGTGAATGAAAAGTAGAAGACAAACTGGTTGACTGACCTAGTAATGTGCTCTGCATGGTTTATTTTGGTTTGTAGACAGAGCTTACAACGTGTTGTAGCAGAGAATGCTTTCCCTCTGAGCAGTAGTGCAGGAGAAACAGAAAGTTTTTTAAAATTCTTCCAACTGTAACTCGTATTTCTGATCAAACAATAACTTTAACAGGCCCTCTAGGATTCCCCTTTAAATTCTCACTAGACAGAAGTATTATAGCTGTGAAGCAGGCCCTAAAGGTGTAGAATTTGCTTTACCTGATCTGATCAATGGTCCATCAAGACAACTATGCTGCCTCTGGAAGAACCAATAATGCTTTAAAGCCCCTTGATAATGCACTTAGCAAGTTGTGCAGTACTTTACGAAGGGGAAAATTTATTGTGTCCCCTGTGGCAATCATTTTAAATCCTGCAGAATGCTTATCCCCACTTTAGCATACATAAATACAAATGCTAATAGGAGAATGCTAATAAATGGGAAACAGTGGAGAATGGGCTTGCCACTGGGTCAGCAAGAGTCCCATTGAAATATACAGATGTAAACGTCCACAGCAAAAGCCTAACGAAAGTCTGGTTTCCCTGGGCTATTTTCTGTTACAAAACAAGGAGGGATTCTGCCATCCAAGGGTCCTCTTCCTCATTGAGGTAATCATCCATCAGCTCCTCTATGGACTTGGTCTCCATTGGGGTTAGGGTACTACCTGTCTTGGTAGCAAAGCTAGAATCTTGCAGCCAGCAAGGCACATCTGTCTCCTTCACTGTCTCCCTTTCAAATGGGCTGAAGGCCCTGCCTTTTATACTACCTATACTACCAGTTTCCAGTGGGAGGCGTGCATCTGGCCTGACTCCACCCAGACAGGCATAGGGAGTGACCCTTCCTTCTCTGACTTAGAGGGAGGCCACACCGCCTTACTCCAATGCAGAATAGCTGAGTCACTGTGAGGGTGGTTGCACAGGAGGTTACTGCGCCAGGCTCAAAGATGGCAGCAAGTAAAAGAAAATAAAGCTATGTCCTCCAGAAAATCAAGTGCTATATTTTATTTTACAACTGGGCCAATAATCAAATATCATTCCTCATCTTTCTAGACCCACTCTTCAGGTGGCTTTGGAAAGCATTTACTAGTTGACTATATTGTTGTCAATTTAACTATGTCCTAGTTGAGAAACAGTTACTAAACTATTGAATACTGACTGTATCCCATCTAACTGATTCATGCTTGGCAGTCAAAAACATAGGCTTCTTTGTAGATCCACTTTGTCTCTCCGCTTTCTGTCTTTGGAGATATTTAAGGCACGGTTAGACAATACCCAGGCTGGGATGATTTAGGGGGAGTGGTCCTGCTTTTTAGCAGGGGGTTGGACTAGATAACCTCATGAGGTCCCTTCCATCCCTATGGCTATGTCTACACTTGCTAAAATTAGTTTGAATTAGTTAGTTCGAACTAACTAATTCAAACCAATTTTAGTTAGTTCGAATTAGCGATTAATTTCAATGGCCGGTTAGTTCGAACAAGAAATTAGTTCGAATTAACATGGCCACATTGTCTAATTCGAACTAGTTAGCTTAAATTAAAGCCTTACTTCTGAAGCCCTATTCGAACTTATTAGTTCGAATTAAGGAAGCCCTTAATTCGAACTAACTAAAGCCTAGTGTAGCCATGGCTTTAGTTAGTTCGAATTAAGCCTCCTTAATTCGAACTAACTTGCCAGTGTGGACATAGCCTATGATTCTATGATGATGATGACATGGACTAGGACCACATTGTGGTGGGTGCTGTACAAACAGAAAAAAGACAGTCCCTCCCATATTGTAGATGCTGTCGGCATTATCAGCCCTTTTACTACTCCAGGCTGTGTTTTCTACTTATCCATGAAAAAAATGTCCATCTGACAAGTGGCAAGCTGCCTGCCAAATACTGCATAACAGCTAAGGATAAAGATTTTTTTTTCTGATGTTAGGGTGACTATTCCATTGTAAAAAGAAATTCAGGGCACCCTAAATAGAAACATTTTCTTTCTCCTACTTTTTGTTTGTCTTGTGCATTTTGATAATATATTCTCTGCGACAAGGTGTGGCATCTTTACCATCTATTTAATGGCCCCTAGCACCCTGAGGCCTCAATCTCAGGTGGGACATCCTTGTACAACAAATAAATAATTTTTAAAATAACTTAATACACATTTTATCTGAAAACGTGTTTTCCATGACACTAGTTGTCAGAACTGATACACTGTAAAAATGCACATTTTCTGATTGATACTGCTCATTTAGCAAAAGCATCAGTAAAAATCCTATTGGGACAGAGTAATTATTTTCTTTCATTATATGCATGGTTGATAATGTAACACGTGATGCTGAATGTTTTCCTGGGAATAGGACCAATATAAAAACACGGTAGTTTGTCACCTCTTCACAGCTGTTTGCAGAGAAACTTTGAGTAAATGTATATACTCTGAGAGACTATTGATGTCATTAAGGAAACATAGAGACTGTGATAAGCAGCGTCAGCAAACCTGACACACTTGACAGAGTTATTTCCATATATCAGTCAAACTACATATGCATGCACCTGCACAAAGACACAGTGTTCTCAACAGACAATGCTGCCTTTCAAACATAGCTCTAAAAATGCTGCATACACCTCAGTGCTTCCCTACTAAAGCTGGCTACAGACACGACTTCTGATTATTTTGATATACATGCAAATGAGGCTTCTAAATAACTTTGTTTGGATGTAGTTGTGACGGGATGCACATCTGTGCAGCCCTTGGGCGTGACCTGTATAATCTTTCTGTTCAGTTTTGCAGTGTAATTGTGTTATTTGATGACAATTACGCTATACCAGGTTCCTCTGTGAATGCTCAGAACATG
>ML685832.1:7777031-7801668 GCA_007922175.1 Pelusios castaneus
CGGTCATAGCAGCACACCAGACTGGATTTGGGGAGCAGCCTGTCACAGTAGTACAGTAAACTTTGCTCCTCCTTTATTTCTATGTCCACCAAACTTGCATTCATCATCACTGTACTCTCACCCAGGAAGGAGCCAAGAATAGGCACATGATTTAGAAACTGGTTCAAGTTTTGTGGTAGAATAAAAGGAGAAAAAAAAACAAATATAAATCCCAAATGGAAGGCCATACATTAGAGTTCCTACAAGATGGGCTCTCACTGTGTACCAAGCTCAGTTCCGTTTGAGTATATCCACACTACAGAATTAGAAAAAACAACGAGAGTCCTGTGGCACCTTAAAGACTAACAAATTTCTTCGGGCTCCAACTCACTTTGTCAGATGCATGAAATGGAAACTACAGTTGAGATGTAAATATATATACATGTGCCAGGATGAAGGAGGGCAAGTGTTAGCAAAGTCAGTTCAGTTAGGGTAGATGAGACCCATTCACATCAGTTGATGAGGAGGTGAGAATGTGTGAACAGGGAGAATTACTTTTTGTAATGTGCTAACCATTCAAGTCTCTATTCAGAGCCAGTCTGATTATGTCAAGTTTAGTAATCAGTTCCAGCTCTGCAATTTCACACTGCAGTTTTTATTTATTTATTTATTGTTGTTGTTGAAGTATGGGAACTTACAAGTCTGCTACTGAGTGTCCAGGCAGATTGAAATGTTCTCCTACTGGTTTATGGATGTTGCCATTTTTTATGTCCGACTTGTGTCCATTTATTCTTTTGAGTAAAGACAACCCAGTCTGGCCAAAGTACATTGCAGAAGGGCATTGCTGGCACATGATGGCATATACCACATTAGTAGTTGTGCAGATGAATGAACTCCTGATGGTGTGGTTGGAACTTGTGATGGTATCACTGGAGCTGCTTTACAGGCAGAATTTGCAACGGAGTTTGTTGGAGGGATAGATTCCTGGATTAGTGTACCTTTTGTATGGTGTTCGGTTGCCGGTGAGTATTTGCTTCAGACTGGGGGGGCTGTCTGTAAACCAGGATTTGCCTGCCTCCCAGGGATTGAGAGAGTGTGGGATCATCTTCTAGGATAGGTTGTAGATCTTTGATGATGTGCTGGAGGGATTTTAGCTGGGGGGCTGTAGGTGATCCCTCCAGCACACCAAAGGTTTACAACCTATCCTAGGAAGCGTCTACACTTGTAAAGTAAGTCAACTTACCCCTGCTTAAGTCGACTTAATTTACTCTGCGTCCACACTGGAGTTTCCTTAATTCGATTTAAACTGTTGCTTAAGTTGACTTAAGGAAAAGTAAAGTTGATTTTGTAAAACCTAGTTTTACATCGACTTTACTGCTTAAGTCGACTTGTTAAGTCGACTTCAGCAGTGTGGATGCCCTAAGTCGACTTGGTCGACTTAGGGCAGGGGGGACAAGGGAGCACCACATGGCTCCCTGGCAGAAGGGTGCCACTGTGGCTCCCATGTGCTGGGGAGCCCCTGCTCCCTTCTCCCCAGACCTGAGACTTCCCTGCCAGGAGAGCTGCAGTCCTGGGGAGAAGGGCTCCCCAGCCAGGACTCCAGCGGGAGGGGATCCCCCGCTGGAACCCTGGCTGGAGAGCCGGGTAGGCGGGCGGCTGCTCCCGGCAGAGACAGCCGTGTGCCAGTTGGCTCTGCCGGGACCAAGAAGCTGCTCCTGGCTCGTCTAGACACAGCCAGCCAGCTGGCTCTCCCTGGACCTAACTAGTTGACTTAGAGAGTCTAGTATAGACTCTCTAAGTCGAGTTAGTAAGGCCCACCTTAAGTCAGCTTAGGAGTCCTGTGTGGAAAGTTCATTCCTACCCTGCTTACACAATGTCTCTGGTGTAAGTGATGTACAGAAGAGATATTCTTTGAGTGGTTAATATCTGTTTATTCCTTCTGGCCCTCAGCAAAATTAGAAAAGATAATTTATCCTTAAAATAGGATAAACCTAAATGGTAAAGAAAATAAGAAAATGGTTCACATCATAGGAGACACTTAGTCTAAGGATCCACAAATCAATCAAGTTTGGGAGTTCCTCTATACAAGAATTGAAATGATAGAACCTAAAGTGGATAAATGAGTACTATTAATCACCTAATCAAAAGAATCTCTGATAAATTACATATTTATAAAATGTTCTCCTCCTCAGTCTAGCTAAAAAGAAGTTCAAATTACCAAACAAGGATCACATCTCACTTTCCAAAGCAATTTTTTCATCCAAAAGTATACAGGTTGTTCCTCAGAAATCACATATAACAATAATCTTTTCAACTCAAAGGAGAATATGCACAGATGTTTGTTTTGTAAGGCATATCTATATTGTTCTATATGTGAAAAATGAATCCTCTTCTGTTGTAACTCCTAAATAAGGTGAAATGCTTATGGGTCATTGAGTACATCCTCTAAATTTAGAAAACTTTTGCACCCTCAAAGTAATAGGAATTGTCAGGAACAAAGAGAAAAAAATATTAAAAAGATATAAACTAGCATGTAACTTTGGGAAATTAAGAAAAAATGCTTAAAAGGGGGATCCTAATTGTTAGCTGGAGCAAATAAAGAAACACAGTCCTTAAATTGAATCGATTTTTAAAAGCTTATGATAAGAAAAAGATTGAAGAAATCCATTATATACCATCACCATCTACTGGATACCAGTGAAAGCAGCAAAGAAAATGGAAAGCTAAAACTTAAGCATTCACTTGGTATGTGTCTAATGGGAATAAAAGGGTGGCATTTATCTTCCTAGGAGTCTTGAAGCTAGGCTATATAAACTGAAGTCGCCATGTGCTTGGAAGAGTTACCGGTCACAAGAAGCAACAGAATCTTAAGCGTGACTGATTCCTGGATAAATCATGTAAAAAAGACTCTCTGCCATTTCAGAGTTAGGAGGATAAGAAGGACTGGTGAGGTTTCATTTTCAAGTAATAGTTCCCCTTTCATTCTTTCATTTAAATAATTATAGGGTTACCCTTACAGTGAGACCCTAAGTATTTGATATTTCAACTCGTTTATATGTCAAACAAATTGGCCTGACCTTGAAAACTATAAGTTTAAGAAATTGATTTGAATACTCTAAACTCATTCTTGCTAAAAGGAAGTTCAAATTACCTAACAAGGATCACATCCCACTTCCCAAAGCAAATTTTTCATCTAATGAGCTTTAAAGCTATGTGTAATATAAGAAAACACTTGTATCAATCATTTATCAGATGTATGAGTTGCTCCTCCTATTTATTTATTCCTGACACTTTGTGGAGGGAAACAGTTAAGTGACCGCTGCTTTGGTTCCTGAGAAACCCCAGATAACACATAGACTTAATAAAAAGGGGTTACCCTATTGGATTCTGTTATACATTGACAAACTTAGTTTGTTAGATTTCAGCTTTAAAATCTAACTGACACTCTGGCAAATTAATGAATTGACCCCCTTTCACATTTACATGGGCCTCTCTCTGCATATTTGGAAATCCTAGGTAATATAGAGTAAGCATAGTGGTGTTACACAGTCCCCCTTCTGGCCCTGTGGTGAAGGAGGTGGATGAGGGGAAAGGGTGCCTATTTGCTACATCACTGCTGAAGGTTCCATGAGACTGTAAAAAGACAGATGCAATTTAGGCTTTACTGAACACTATGGAACCACAAAGGTGGCAACACTCCAGTATAAGAGTACATCTCAGCAAAAACAGAGGATCCAGCCCATAATGTCTATCCTTGCAGTGGAACTGATGAAGATAGGAAATAATAATAATAATAAAGTGTCCCAATGTCCCTCATGACATATTTTATCTTTTTCCAAAAACTATACATTTAGGTTTATGCATATTCAGAACAGATATTTTCCATGTTAGCTTAAGGCATAGAAATATTTATAGAAGCATATATACTAAATACAAAGAAAACTGGCTAATTGGGTCTTTTGCTGCGCTGCAGATGGCTGTAGGGCAAATGCATATATTTCTGTTCAAAGCATTGTCATGACAAAGTAATGCTTTCTACCATAGAAAGGGCAGAATGGTTAAGATCCTGAGGAAATGGACTTTAATCGCATCTGAAGATAGATAGTACAGAATAGGAAGCAACTGTTTTATCATACTCTAAGGATATTAAAATGAAATCAGCATCCAGCTGCTTAAGAACACATTACTAACTCTTCTTCTGCTAACTTGACAGACATTTCACACTGACACCAGCAGCAAATAATAAGCTACCAGGTAGCTGACCACAGACTATGTCAATGTTATGAGAAAAACAGACCTACTTAAAAAAAAAAAAAATCTGGCATCTGTCACGCCCAGTATTGTCCCTAGTGGAGAAGCAAATTCAGTAGGACAGTAATATGGAATAAAGTCATAACTTCCAATAATAGAATAAGGCAATGTGAAGAAGTCAACCTATTCACAGCTCACCTTTCATACATATTCATGATGAAATTACCGTAAAAATAAATTTTCAAAATCAGTGCACACAAATTGTTCTGCTAGAGGTAATCAATGCATTTGAAAATTCATCTAACCCTATAATAATGCTAATCAAAATTGTCTCAAGTGCCAAGCCATTTTTAAATAATTATATAGCAAAATATTTTGAACTTGACAGCATTTAGATGTGTGCTGAAACCCAGTTTGTCTTTGTGTTTATCTTGTTATGTAAATCAGTAACCTTTTGCCATCCCCCCGTCTCATAGAATCATAGAATAATAGGGTTGGAAGGGACATCACGAGGTCATCTAGTCCAACCCCCTGCTAAAAAGCAGAACCACTCCCCCTTAATCACCCCAGCCAGGGTTTTGTCTAACCGAGCCTCAAAAATCTCCAAAGATGGAGATTCTACCATGTCCCTAGATAGCCCATTCCAATGCTTCACCACCCTCCTAGTGAGAAAGTTTTTCCTAATATCCAACCTTGACCTCCCCAGCTGTAATTTGAAACCATTGCTTCTTGTTCTGTCCTCTGTTACCCTCGAGAACAGCCTAGCTCCCTCCTCTTTGGAGCAACCCTTCAAGTAGTTGAAGGTTGCTATCAAATCTCCTCTCAGTCTTCTCTTCTGTAGACTAAATAAGCCTAGTTCCTTCAGTCTCTCCTCATAAGTCATGTGCCCCAGCCCCCTAATCATTTTTGTTGCCCTCCGCTGGACTCTTTCTAATTTGTCCACATCCTTTCTATAGTGGGGAGCCTAAAAGTGGACACAGTATTTTGGATGCGGCCTCACCAGTGTCGAATAGAGGGGAATTATCACATCCCTCGATCTGCTGGCAATACTCCTACTCATGCAGCCTAATATGCCATTGGCCTTTTTGGCAACAAGGGCACACTGTTGGCTCATATTCATCTTCCCATCCACCATAACCCCCAGGTCCTTTTCTACAGTGCTGCTACTTAGCCGATCAGTCCCCAGCCTGTAGCAGTGCATGGGATTTTTCCGTCTTAAGTGCAGGACTTTGCACTTGTCTTTGTTGAGGTTTCATGAGGTTTCTTTCGGCCCAGTGTTCCAATTTGTCCAAGTCTCCCTGGATCCTGTCCCTGCCCTCCAGAGTATCTACCATTCCCCCCAACTTGGTGTCATCCGCAAACTTACTAAGCACGCAGTCTATTCCATCATCAAGATCATTAATGAAGATGTTCAATAGAACCGGCCCCAGGACCGACCCCTGGGGCACTCCACTTGTTGCCGGTTGCCAACCAAACATCAGCCATTGATTCCTACCCGCTGAGCCCGTTGATCTAACCAGTTTTCGATCCACCTTACGGTCCACTCATCCAACCCATATTTCCTTAACTTGCCGATGAGAATGCTGTGGGAAACTGTATCAAAAGCCTTGCTAACGTCAAGGTATACCACGTCAACGGCTCTTCCCACACCCACAAATCCAGTCATCTCATCATAGAAGGAAATCAGGTTGGTCAGGTACGATTTGCCCTTGGTGAATCCATGTTGACTGTTCCTGATCACTCTATTTTCCTCCAAGTGTTTCAGGATGGATTCCTTGAGGACCTGCTCCATGATTTTCCCAGGGATTGAGGTGAGGCTGACCGGTCTGTAGTTCCCCGGATCCTCCTTTTTCCCTTTCTTAAAGATAGGTACTATATTTGCCTTTTTCCAATCCTCCGGGACCACCCCCGTTCGCCACGAGTTCTCAAAGATAATGGCCAGTGGCTCTGCAATCACTTCCCTCAACTCCCTCAGCACCCTCGGATGCAGTTCATCCGGCCCCATGGACTTGTGCACATCCAATTTCATTAAGTGTTCACTAACCTGACTTTCCGTCACCGAGGGCCACTGTTCTCTCCATTCCGCGTTACCCCGTGTAGTAGCCTGGGAGCTGGCCCTCCCTGTGAAGACTGAAGTAAAAAAAGCATTGAGTACTTCAGTCTTTTCCGCATCATCCTCTACGAGGATGCCTGCCCCATTCAGTAAGGGACCTACACCACCTCTAATCCTTTTCTTGTTGCTAATATACTTATAGAACCTCTTTCTGTTATCCTTCACATCTCTTGCTAGCTGCAACTCCAATTGTCCTTTGGCCTTTCTGATTTTATCCCTGCAGTCCCGAGCAATATCTTTATACGCCTCCCTTGTCATCTGTCCAAGCTTCCACTAAATCCAGGAAAGCTCACCATAGCCAGTATACCTCAACATTATACCCAGCTGACCGTAAATATGTATAAAATTTAAAGGAACTGAGCTAACAGTTAAATACATTCTGTGTATATGATTTCAATGAAGAAAATAAATTGATTACTGGCATTAGAACAGTAGATAAGAAAATATCAGTTTGTACAGTTTGACCTATGTGACCATGTCGCCTCATTTAGGACAAAAATAGATGTCACTGTAGTTCACTATCATAGGCGTAACTCCTTGGTGTCAATGATGCGTATTGTGCGGTGGGAGTTGGACTCCCTATGCAACAATATTAACACTATTGGAATATCTGTTCTTTGTTCCATCTTTGCACTGTGATATATCTAGGCCGTTCTCTTAACCCTGGTTTTGTGCAATCGACAGTGTGCGAACCTTCTCTCTTTTTGTAAGCATTTTGCATTATTTGGCTTAACTCTCTGTCTTGCATTGTATAGAATGGCTGGTTCTATTCCAAATTTTATTCTTTTATACTTTTTTTGGAGTAGTCATATTCTGAACTGGACAGTCAGAACTCTCTAGGGATTTTTAACTACTTTTGCATTTTTATTTACAATACAGTGAAAGGGTTTTTTAAATTAGGATCCCTCTTATAAAAGCATTTTGAATACCTTCTTGATGAAAAATACTCTCTATAAAATCATTATACCCAGCTGACAAAGCAGTGCCAGCATAAAGATGTCACTATACTTCAAAATGAAAAGCATAAATGCATTTTTGTATAAGTTTGCAATATGTTTTGCAAAGAAAACATTTCAAATAACAGATCTTGACATGCAGACATCTATTACCTTGGTTTTATGAGCCCATGACATAAAACTGGTTTTAACTAGAAAATAATCATAACCAACAGTATTTTATCAGCAGAAGATTTAAATATAGGAGTGTGGGTTTCTTATCTAACTTTACTTCTAATTTACTGTGTGACTTTGGGACAACTATTCAAAGTGCCTGGGCATCAATTTCCATATCCATAAAACAGTGATGATATTTTCCTTCCTCATGGCCAATTGTGAAACTAAGTGAAATATTATTTATAAAGTGCTTCACGAAAATCCAATAAAAAGTGTCTCAGAATCAGAAAATATAAATTTACTTTGTCAGCTTGTATGATGAGCGTTGCTGGAAAATGGTGAACAAATCAAATATTTTAGGCTATGTCTACACTAGAAAAATTTAGGTCGACTTTGTTAAATTGACTTAATAAGGTCAACAACTTTAAGTCGACTTAAAGCTGACCTTATTAATTCGACTTAACAAAGTGGACTAAGTCAACCTAACCACCCTTAAGTCAACTTAAGAAAGTCGACTTAAGGATTACTCCACATTCACACCGTATTTAAGTCGACTTGAGTCAATTTAAGGCTTAAGTCAACCTAACGGGTGATTCTTATTAAGTCGACTTAAGAAACTTCTTAAGTCGACTTAATGAAAGTCTGGTGTAGACAGGGAGTAATTTACTGTTAAATTGCTAGTGTAAACATACTCTTAGAGATTTCTTAATTTGTAATACAGTGAAAAGAAGATTAGAGTATAGTTAAAATTGGTAAATTCTATTTTTATCTTTCATACATATCAGTTTTCATACCAATCTTTAGTAAAAGCCATTATTTAATAAAAATAAAATACATCTCAGAGATAAATGTTCAGTTAATAGATGTATAAGTGTCACATCCCCAACCACTGTACCCTAACAGAGCTTCATTGACTTCATCAGCTGATGATATGGCCATAAATTTCTATATTAAATGATTGACAATGCTAAATGGATCTTTTTCTAACCCTTCATGGAAATCAGAAGTTCTTAATGATTTGTCTGCACCTTCCAACGGTAGAGCTAGATTTCCTCAGATCCTTACTCACTTGCAAAGGGAAATTGAAGGGAGGAAGTTATTGGGGTTTTTTTTCATCTACTTGAACAAATAAGATCTGCTCAGATTGTAGTACCAGCCACGATGAGGATAACAGGTACCACTTGCCCTATATTGCCTCAAAGAGCAAGGTGAAGAAGGTTTTAGGAAAGGTGGGGGTGGAAGGAGTTGTATCTTTAGGAAGATAGTGACATCATACTGGATCATATTCAGTGTCTAGTTAATCCAGAGACTAACAGAGGACAGTTTAAGATGCTTCAGAGGAAGAATGCCACAGGAGACAGTATGGGATAAAATGTCTCTCACGTTAGGTCTTATTCTATTCTCTAAGATTAAGGTATTGACTTATGTCTTGGAGCACTAGGTTTAACAATCTTCTAAAATTGTTATATTTAGTTATGAAAACTCTGGGTACTCTCAGTACCCATAAAAATGTCCTGTGTGTTTTACAATCTCGGCTATTGGTCTCAGTGACTTACTGTGACAATGAGTTCCAGTTTTATCGGTTTTGAATTTCACACATTTTAATTTCATGAAATATCCAGTTGTTCTTATATTATAAAACAGAGAGAATTTTGGATTGTTATTTGGATTTATTATTTTATATACCTTTGCCATTTCTTCTTCAGTCATAGAGTTTGTAATGGAACAATCTCTTCAAACTCTCTTCTTCTAAGAGTTCCTCCAGACTCTTGGTTATTCTTGCTATACTTCTGTGAACCCTCTTGTGATGACATCTATCAGGCCTTTTCTTCCCTGTGATGAAGACATCAATCCCCCGATATTCCCCACCCATGGGAAATCCATTCAGAGCAGGGGACCAACAAGACATTCCTGCACAGATTTAGAAAGGTTAGGAGAAAATATTGACCAGTCAGGAACCAGCAGGCCAGTAAAGAAGATTTGCCTACTTTTGACATGGGGCAGAACCCGATGACACTGTGACAGAGAAGGAGCTCTTTGGGCTAAATCAGAACACAGGCTGTGGTCTTACCTTTGGCTGAAATGCTTCAACTAAGTACTTACATTTTGAAGATTTTTTTCCCCTTTTGATTAAAGACTCAGCAGCCAAATATTGAATAGCTATTTTGTTACTTGACAGTTTAGAGCAGGGATGGACAATAATTTTGATTAGCAGGCCCTGGAGCAAGCAGAGAGCTTACCCCCCCAGGCTGGCTGGGAGTAGGGTGGGCATAGGTTGCACAGAGATGGTGCAGAGCCCTTTCCCTGCTTCAGCCTTCCCTTCCCTCCCTCTCATCAGGATTGGCTCTCAGCCACTGCATGGCCCCACAATCGGCTGGGGGAGCGGGCTGAGTGCTGATGGAGAGCTGTCCCTGGGGAGTCGGCTGAAGTTGCAGTGCAAAGCAGGCCTCAGAGCCAGCTTGGGAGGTGAGCCAGTGTGGCGCAGAGCTGGCGGGGATGAGGGTGGGAGGCACAAGGTGACTGAGAACCCAGCCCTGGAGCTGGGGGCAGGGAGGGGAAGGAGAATGGCAGTGCTCTGGCCATGCCATAACTGCTGTCCTCTGCTTTCCTCTTCACAGGCAGCCTGAGAGGCTGAAGCTGGGAAGGAGGAAGAGCAGCAGCTCTCTGGCCGTGGAGAACTGCTGCTGAAACTGTGGGTGGGGGGGGGATGGAGAGAGAGGTGGGCAGAGTGCAGTGGCTGCTTGTCGGCGGAAGCTCAGGTGCTAACAGGCTGGATCTGGCCCACAGACCACAGTCAGCCCATCTCTGGTTTAGAGACTGATGTGAATCTTATGGTACAGGCTACCCTGTCCCAAGAAAGCTTTCTTCTACACTCTTGTAGTTTTACAATATCCTTTTTAAATCGGGGTGACCAGCATTGAATACAGTATTCTAAATGGAACCACATCATTAAAATGTATAAAGCATTATAATATTTTCCATACTATTCAGAATCCCATTCTTTTGCATCTAACATCTTTTTAGTTGCTGCTTTTTTTTTTTTTTTTTTGGTTAATCTCAGATGCACATTGCACAAAGGTGTTCATTCAGCTGTCGATAGAGACTCCCAGGTCCCTTTCCTAAACTGATATAGTTAATTTAGAACTATAAGGTATATGAGTAGTTTGTTATTTTTACCCCAATATGAATGACTTTGTATTTATCACAATTAAATTTTATTTGTGAGTCCTGTGGCCCCTTAAAGACTAACAAATTTCTTCAGGCATGTGGTGCCATAGTTTTCTTTGAGAGTGACAAAATCTCTCAGCACACTCTTTGTAATGTCAATTGTAATGGGTTTTTCACTTTCAGTCCATTGGTATGATGTCCATTTGTTAGCATTGGAGAGGAAGATGATGTCTGCCTGTATCTGTGTGAGGTTTTTTAAGAAGTTGGTAGATTTCCATTTCATACAACTAAATTCAGTGTCTTGCATGGTGACAAGTTCCAGAGGGGTAGCCCTGTTAGTCTATATACAGCAAAAACAACAAGAGTCCTGTGGCATGTTAAAGACTAACACATTTCTTTGGGCATGTGAGACATTATGTCATACACCCTCAGAAAAACTACAGAACTACATGTCCGAAGAAATGTGTTAGTCTTTAAGGTGCCACAGGACTTTTATTGTTTTTGCTGTACACAGACTAACACAGCTATCCCTCTGGAATTTGTCATAGCAATGCCCCCATTTACCTCTCTTGTTTGGCCCTCTCTTAAGTTCTTTATAGTCCTCTCTGGATCTGACTAACCTAAATAATTGTGTGTCATCTTCAAATTCTGCTACTTCACTACTCACCATCCATCTTTTACAAATTAGAGGAGCTGGCCAGGTTCAAGGATGGAGGAACAGACATCACCAATTTGCCCTTTTACACAGACAGCTCTGGACCCACACTTACTTTTCTACAATCCGTAGTGCATAGGAATTAGTTAACCTCTTTTTAAATACCATGTGAGCCCTCTAGTGACCCTTTTCTATGTTTCAGAACTTGCCAAAGTAAAAGCAAAGTGTTTGTATGTAGTTAGGTTTTGTGTCCTTTATGTAATTAGTAAACATGGTTCTTTGGACCCTACTATGAACATTTAGTTCCTTCATATTTTGTATGTTGTATAAAGAGCAAAAGAAACAACATAATTAATTTCCTTCTCTTCTTCTGTTCAAAAATAAGACAGGGATAATGCATTGTCATTTACCACTAGACCATCTTAAAGTTGCTTTGACTTGTCAAAGAAGACTTGATTTCTTCATTGGAGTTAAGACAATAAAGGAGGGTTATTTCTCACCTTTAAACATACAATTATTTTTCTTCGGGGTTTTGCACTGATATGTCCCATTTTCAGAATGTCAGTGATTCTGAATGGCTATAGGACTAAGAACAAGTAATGTAGTCTTCTGAGTTTAAAGTCACAGTAATGTTTGGATTTGCTTATAGAAAATCTGTGTGGGTTGGGTAAGGGAAAGAAATAGTTTTTCATTCTTACTGAATCATTCAAAAGATAAATATCTTTGACTACTGATATTTTTTCTCCACCACTTAAAATGCATGGCCACCAAAAAGCTATTTGTTCCTAATACATTAAAGCTTTTGGCCTTCTCAGCTGCCTTCCTCCTCCCACACCAAAACCTCTCACCAATGTGATTTTGCACTTTTTCATGTGAATCATAGGAGTCTTTCTTAGATCCAGATTCTAGTCTCAGAGGCTATGACTACACCAGAAAAAGTTAAGTTGACTTTGTTAAATCGACTTAATAAGGTCGACTTTAAGTGGACTTAAAGTCGACCTAATTAAAGTCGACTTAACAAAGTGGACTAAGTTGATTTAGCTTTATGTCGACTTAGTCCACTTTGTTAAATCGACCTAATCACCCTTAAGTCAACTTAATAAAGTCGACTTAAGAGTTACTCCATGTCCACACCATCCTTAAGTTGACTTAAGGAATCGACTTAAGGGTTAAGTCAACTTATTCAGTGGTAGTAACAAAGTCAACTTAAGCTTTCATTAAGTCAACTTAAGGACTTTCTTAAGTCGACTTAATGAAAGCCTAGTGTGAATGTGGCTTAATTTAAGTCGACTTAAGCCTTCTTAAGTCGACTTAAATTACCAGGGTAGACATAGCCAGAGATAGAGAATATATCACTATATCTTGGGGGTGGGAAACTTTAAAACAGTAGAATAGTCATACATTTAAAATTAGAATCTGTTTTGTAGTGTGACAGTTTCTTAATAAACTGTAGCAGCATTTAAGTTAGATCTTGAAATCTCTTACACACATTAGTAACTCATAGAAGAAGGTCAATGGGACACACTCACTTGAGTCAGGATTTTGAAAATGAGGCCTATAAGGCTCCTGTTACTTAATATTTGTATTTCAACAGTGGCTATGAGGTCCAATGAAGACTAGGGGCACGTAGTGGTGCAAACTCATAGGAAGACTTGGTTACTGCACTGGGGTTGATTCAAAGTCCTTTTATATCAGTGGAAAAGATTCCCATTAATTAAAATGCGCTTTGGATTAAGTCGATGAGACATAGACACAATATTAGGTGCTTAAACACAGATTGAGGTTCTATTGTGACTCACAAAACTCCTGCCAAACTCTGCAGGCTCCTTAACTCACTCAACACTTAAAAAATAAAATCCCTTGGGGTACGTCTATACTGGAGGCTCTGTTAAGTCTACTTAAGAAGGTCAACTTTAAATCAAATTAAAGTTGACCTTCTTAAGTTGACTTAGAGAGTCCACACTGAACACTCCAGTCGACTGCCAGTGTCCACACTGGCAAGTGCTAGGTCGACGAAGGAGTGGTGCATTGTGGGTAGCTGTCCCACATTGCACCATGGCCTGGAGGCCAATTAGGTGAACTTAAGGGCACTCCCTGTCCACACTGGCTTAAGTCGATTTAATATGGTTGACTTAAGCATTAAGTCAACCTTCAGAGGTGATGCTATTAAGTCAACTTAAGGAAGCGCTTAAGTCTACTTACTAAGCACCCAGTGTGGGTGCGGCGGTCTGTAGGTCGACTTAACCATCCTTAAGTTGACCTAAGGCTCCAGTGTGGATGTACCTCAGTGCCTATGTTTCTGCCTCTAAGAATGTGCAGTCCTGTCCTCTTCAAGGCGCCCAGATGCCTAGCTGCTGCTTGAGCCCAGAGCACTTCACAAATCAGGGATGAAAGGGATTTGGCCTATGTTGCCTGCAGGGCCCAATCTAATATGTGTGCTCCTCTCAGGTGAGTTCACACAAAACAGCTGGGAAATGGAAAAGACCCCCCTCATAATTATTAATTTCACTGGTTAGGATACACATCTGGGATATGGGAGATCTCTAGTGCAAGTCCCACATCTCTCTAGGTGTGGGGGGAGAAAGAGAGATCTATCATTTCTTAGGTATATGATGTAACTACTGGGTTATAGGATATTGTGCGGTAGGATTCCTTCAGTCTCTCCTATTGAAGGCATTGCACTTTGGATAATTAATTTTAAAAAGTCATTGGAGTAACAGGACTGGATCCTGTATATCACATATTAGTAGGTGCTCTAACCACCAGGCTACAATGTCATTCTCTCTCTCTGTCTCTGACCCAGTGATTGCTTTTTCTCCCCCCCTCCCCCTTTTCCCTTATGTATTCACAGTGGAACAGCTTTGGCAGGACAGATGGAGGGAGTCCTACACCGGAATGTCTGATAACCTAAAAGTGGTTCAAAGATGCACCTGTGAGGTGGTAGGGCATTGTTCCCCAGCAAGTGGATGGGGGACTTGAACCAGGGCTCTCTCTCACCTCAGGTGAGTTGCTCAACCACTGAAATAAAAGATAAGGGTGAGAGCTTCCTCACTCTCATAAAAACATAGTAGGCACCTGTAGTGGGGTCGCACACATTATATGGCTCCGGCTTTCTAGCTGGGCGAGACAGCACTCAGGTTCAGTAGCTCCCAGCCCTTCAGGCAGGGCGAGGCAACCCGCAAAGTCTGCGGCCTTCCAGCCCTTCAGTAAGGGCAAGGCAACCTCCAAAGTCTATAGCCTGCGGCCCTTCAGGCAGGGCAAGGCAAACACACAAAGTCAGTACCAGCTTAAGGTGGGAAGGATCCAAACTCAGGAATCGAGAGGGGGTGGGAGGTGGGTGGAGAGCAGGCCCACCCAACACCACTGTGTCCCAGCCCAGGGCCCTAACTAGCAGCAGAGTGATCTGCCATTGGGGTCAGCAGGGCTCCAGCCGAAATGCACCACCTACTGCTCAACCAGGCACTTACCTGCTATCCCTGGGCTGCTTTCTCCCTTGCCCCCACCCAGGTACTTGATTCTCGTGGTCCTCACCATATCACATCAGGGTATATAGACAGAGGGATTCCAGTCAGGCCTTCAGAGGCCATTGGCGGTAGGCCCGGCAATCTGTCTGGGCCGTCCGCTAAGGGTAGCTCCTCAAGGTCGCAGGGGCTGTTCACAGCCGGCCCCTCCCTCAGGCCTTTAGGGTCTTTGGCAGGTTGCAGCTCTTCCAGATCACAGGCGTCATTTGGGGCAGGCTCCTCTCCCCGGTCCCCCAGCTGCTCTGCTGAGGGTAGTTTTTCCAAGTCCTCCCCTGGGGGATAATACAGAGAGGGCCCTTCTTCCGGGTTGCCTCAGGGTTCCGTTATTGCCCCTGGAGGGGAGGTAGGGCCTTCCCAGGGGGGCCGATCTTGGAGCCGTTCCATCCATCTCTGGGGAGGCTCCAGTGGCCAGTCCATCCGTCTCCTGGGAGTTTCCCCCTGTGGGGTTTCAGTCCGACCTTTTATGCGGCCCCCTTTCGCTCTGACTCCGGCCTTTGAGTTCCTACTTTGGTCCCATGTGGGGTCATCCTCTGGCCAGCATGGGGAGTGTGGCAGTCCTCCTGAGCCCTGCTCCAAGGCCCATTGCTTCACCCTGCTACATCACCTAACTCAGGAGATGCTTCACCACAGGGAATCTCTAACAGAGATAGGTGCCTATATAGGTAAGCACTCTGGTATCCCCCATTGGATTACTTAGGTGGCTCCCTACCTAGAACACTGGCGTTTTGTGAATTGTGGTCTTCGGCACACGTGTCTTCTCATTCATTGTATATGGAGTCTAGGCATGTAACTCAGGCCCTATGAATCTCAGAATATTCCTATGATTTTCTAGGTGTCTGAAGCTGGCCACCATAATATGCAGCTTTACAACATTAAACTCCTTTTGTGCATGAAGAATTTATGGCTCAAGTATCCGATACTATAATTTCAGTTACAACTGTATGCAGTCAGCCCCTTGCACTTGTAGTCCTAATCAAGTAAAGAGGAATGTGCCTGGTGCATAACTCTGCCATATGGGTTTGATTGCAGGATTATGGCTTAACTATGCATGAATAAGGAATAAACTGGAGTGTCATTATGACGCGGCATCAGGATGATTCAAAGACCTTCCTCTCTACAGACAGGACCATATAAACTAAAGGATTATCTACACGATATCACTGACTCAATGAGGGACAACCCACTATTATTGACTTATCTATTCTCCATTAATCACATCTTATGTAACTTCTGTAATAAGTGATATTTCCGAATCACTGAATGCTCGTTCTTTAAACATTTGAATGCTCAATTCTTTATCCAGGATACTACAGATTATGTATTCCTTGTACCTGTTAACTTCTAGCCAAACTCTGCACTTTTCAATAATCTGTACACTATACATGGATGTCCAGAAACTCTTTATGTTAACTGTGAACTTTTTTTTTCTTTTAAACATAATCTTTAATATTTGTTTTAAATCCATTCAGGAGTCAATTAAGACATTTATACATAGAGAAATATACCCAGCTATATTAAGATAATGGCTGAGTTTATTGGATAAATATATATTTCTTTATATTAACTCTGTAAACATCTATTATTTCTTTGATAAATTGTATTTAGGGAGTTTTTACAGAACAGACTTTAGGTTTTGATGAGGAAGAGGACTGCTTTGAAGCCATTACAGTCAGTTCATGTAAATTCTTCTTAGCTCAGGGATCATTGATTTGATAGACTGTAATGACTCCCTCTGTGTGCTCATGGTCTAGTTCTTGCAGATGTATATACAGTGGATTTATGTGCTGATAAATGTTCTGATATTCTGAGTTGGTCTTGTGCATATGCATTTAGATACATTATTAGTTTCTATTTGATTGCTTTTATTAAATAATTTAAAACTTTTGCATATAGACCTAAAGTAAGGATATCTTAAAAACATGACATTTCATTTTAGATTATGTGCCAGCACTATGTGGGTGCAGTTTGGGAAGGCATCCAGGGGACCATATAAAGAGAGCACCAATAGATCTATGGTAATGATTGAGATCCAAATACTAACTTTGTAGAATGCAAAATTCTCTCCGTCTAGTGCAGGGGTTCTTAACCCCTTCACTATCACGACACAGCTGGGAGGGCACCCAACTGTGTGTGACACACTGTGCTACTGCTGCTTTTCCTGCCACTGAAGAAATATCTCTGTAAAAGTGATTTTATGCAATGCACTCGGCCACTGTGCCATGACCAGTGCCTTTTTGCTTAAAAAAAAGGCGCCAGTCCACCAGCAGGAGAGGAGGGGTGGCAGGGTGTCAGGACCCTCCACCACCTCCGTCCCCCAGGGGCCTCTCAAAACTCCCTGCTCCCTCCCCCGCTGACTCCCTGACCTATCCTGCCTCTTTCCCGCACCTCTCAGCCCCACTGGCCCCTTCTTTGCTCCTCTCAGCCCCCCCCCCAGGTTCCTTCCCCGTTCCTCTCGCCCTCCTCCAGTTCTCTGACCCCCAGACCCCTTTTCCACTCCTCTCGCCCCCCCCACCCGCCTCTTGCTTCCCCGACCCTCTACTTCCGGGCTCCTTCCCTCCTTACCTGGCTGGAGCTGTAGGGGCATCCCCAGTCACTCCCTTGCCAGGCTGCTCCCACCCTGAGCCATGTATCTGTGCATGCTCAGGGTGGGAGATTTGAAAAATCCCCAGTCTGGCCGCAGCCCCCAGGAGTCCATGGGCTTGATTCCAGCCCCTGTCGCAGGTTGGACAAGCTTGTGAGCATGACGCTTCTGCCCCTTCAAGTCCCGCTCCTCTGCCCAGCTGAGGATCGGGGTCAGCAGGGGAAAGGAGACACTCCTTTCCCTATTGACCCCAGCCGGGCAGAGAGGGTGGCCAGGGAAAAATAGGTGCTGGTATGCCATACTGGGATGTATCGGCTCAAAAAAGCCCTGACCATGACACACTTTTGTGTTATGACACAGTGGTTGAGAACCATTGCTCTAGTGCACTGTTTAACTCAATCTTGAATTTGTTTGTGTGTGAGCGTGGAGAGGGGGTGGAGGGAATAACCCTCTGGCTGATTTATTTATTTTTGCACATTACAACACTCCAATAATCCAACATCTATTGCTTACATAATTGCAGAGCAGGAACTGGAGGAGGATTGAGGCAAAGAGTGATGTGGAGTAGTAGTTCTAATCTGCATTGGATCTGAAGACTGATGATCAGTACAAGAGACTTTTATTGAGAGAGGAGGAAAAGGAAAGTTCCTGCTGCCTTGATACTGTTTTATAAATCATCTTTACTATATCCCTATTTTTTTTTCAGGCGCTCCCAGGATGGACATATATTTGATGTGGAATTGCTATTTCTAAAATATAAATAAAAGGAATATTTTGATTCATTTAATTTACCTCCATTTGAGATGTTACAGGGAAAAATGTTATGTACATCATGGAAGGAATGAATTGGTTTGCTCACTTTAACAGTAACAAGAGTTATACCACAAAGTCCCATGTGCTGTACTAAAATCTGGACCCCTGCGGCCAGATTCAACCCAGGGTGATTTTTTACTGCAAGTTGTAAACCTCTGAAAACAGGATTTTAGTAGAACTGCTGATGCAAACTTAACTATAGCAGCATGAGTAGCCCAGCTATAATACACCAACTCCTTTATTTCAGAAAGTGTATTTAAGTTGCCACTGTTTAAAATAATTTATATGGAAATTACTCATGCTTGGTGAATTGCATGATAATTGCTTGCTAAGTCTTGCTAAGTAGAGACCTAGACAGAATAGCTGGTAGCCAGATACACCTTCACAAGTCCCTTTCACAAGTTTTATGTTTACATTCTATAAACCCTTCATTCATTCACTATCATATACCAGGTTTTATATATGTAAATATGTATATGCAAATTTTTTTGCTATACAGAATTCTGTATATGACATTGCTAGAGCTATAAGGTGCCTCTTCACCAGATATTTGCTGTACATCCTACATCACAAAAAGGGAATGTGAGACATTCATGTCCTTACAGCTGCAGAAACATGCTTTTTAAAAAAATATTAAAAATCTCATTATTTCATCTGCAATTAGACTTAATTTTGACTGGCCCATTTGAAATGTCCATTTTGGGCTGATTTCCCTACTTTTTGGAAGGGCAAATATCATTAACAGAAATGTGATTGCACAATTTAGAAAACTTGAACTAATAAATTATTGAAAAGGAAAATATATACAAAAGAAGGGCATACTGCATATTGATACAGTCCTTGCCATTAAACTCAGGATTTTACAAGAGTTTTCACATAGTATTTTTTCGTCACCAAACCTAAAATAGGAAACAACTGTAGCTATTGTACAGTACCTAATGGCAAATATAGGACCTGATTTGTTACTGCTTTACTACAATTATATTTCATGTAATGAAGTAGTAAATCAGGCCTTGTGTGGTTTGTTTATTTATTTATTTTTTAATGATGATCATTGTACACACTTTGTATGAAAAGTGGCCTAATTTTTAGAATAAGATCCTGAGCTTCATTCATATCTATAAATACCAATACAACTGTATATGCTACTGCTACTATAAGTTTAGTATCACATAAACATAACTGTCCTTCATTACCATGGAGAATTGGTATCTACAGGCCTTACACCATATCCTGTGAACTCACTGGAAATCCTTCTATTGATTCCTATGCTGTTGGACTAATTCTTATGTCACTTAGGATTAACATTTATCAATTCTTAGTTAAAATCACTCTATTAAAGAAGTCATCAACAACCAATAACTGAACCTTACTGTGTGGGCAGGGAGTTAGCAATAATGTGTAAATCTTACAGATTCATGATTTGGATTCCGTTTGCATAAGCTCATCTTTGAATATGGGCTTTCTGAATTTTCAGCACTTAACGTTCTAGTTGTAATCGTAAGTAAAAACATTTCACCAGAAATATCATAACGTCATTGTTTAGACGTTGGCTCAAAAAATAAAATAATATAAAATAAAATAAAAGAGGGTATGAGGATATTTTTTGTTTCATCAGAATTAGTTTATTCATGCTTACTTTGAAACATATAATGTGGTGATGACCGAACATTTTCCAGTTTGAGTCATTGTATCCCTTTGTCAAAAAAAAAAAAAAATGTACTGAAATGCAGAACTCTATTCAGTGGTCACCATGTTGTATCTTAAGGCATTTATTTTAAGACCAATGAACATATTCATGTTCAGAATTGGGATGAACATACCTAACACAGCTGCAAAATTTGATCTGTATAGAATTAGCATCATTTATACACTTTCTTTGTGGTTTTGTAAAATGGGATTTTATTATGTTTTTTTAGCACAAAAACAAACAAACAAACCATCACCAAATATATGTATAAAAATAGGCCACTAAACCAGCCACCTGCTCTGTACCCGCAAAATGAAATTTTGTATTCTGCTGCTAGAAGTTATCAATATTAAACTAAAATTAACAAGACACAGACAAACCAAGTGAATCAAGACTTATTACTGTGAAGCCACTGGTCTTGTGTACCTGGAGTGCATATCTATAATAAGTATCATTCATCTACAATATGCCATTCTAATGGGGCTCAGGTCACGTGAATAAATTTAGATAGAATAATTAACTCTGTTATGTAGAAATGTTTTGCAATCTCAGACATCTTGAGTCTGAAAGAATGCTTAATTAATTAGAAGACATATCATGACTATATTATTATAAAATATATACCCCTGTGAATATGACCGTTTCTCTGGATAATTTTGCCAGATGTTAGGAACAGAAATAGAGAGATTGTGTACTGTATCTTCTCTCTGGTTTAAATCCTCCTGGACCCATATTTAAGTCTCAGAAATCTGCAGTACTCTAACAGATATACTTTCCACCCCAGCCCCCCAAAAACAGCTTCTAGTAGAAAAAATGAATATTTCCATATTTCATTAAAATATGGAAACTCATTAATTGATTTATATGCTGGCACAGAGGGTGTGTCTGCACTGGCAAGTTAAGTCGACTTAAGGATGCTTAAGTCGACCTAAACAAGGCCACGTGCACACTGGGCTGTTCTTAAGTCGACTTAAGCATTTCCTTAAGTCGACTTAAGGAAAGCTTAAATTGATTTAATAACACCTACTTTTAGGTTGACTTAAGCCTTAAGTGGATTTAAGGCCAGTGTAGATGGGGATTAATGCTAAGTCGACTTTATTAAGTTGATTTGAAGCCAATATAATGGCTATCTCTGCTGTTAAGTCGACTTAACAAAGTCAACTTAAAGTGTAGTCAATTTGTTAACTCAACTTAACAAGGTCAAGTACCACATGCGTCTTGTTGTTTATGTTAGAATAGCTTCATATTCCTTCCCAACTGTCCTCACCACCAAACCCCCAAATAGTATTACACTAAAATTAAAGTAGCCAAAATATCAATTATTATCGAAAGCCTAAATGGCATAAACCTAGATTTTTTTTTTCCAAAATCTTTATTAAATATTCAGTTCAATCAAAAACAAATCTCAGAGTTTAAAAACAAAAGTTGTATGTTGCAAAAGGGAGAGGCTGGTTTTGAGGGGTTAAGAGATGAGACAGCCTACTCTTTCTGGAGAGAAGACTAGTATAGGCCACCAATGGCTTCTCACTCCTGATCTTTAAAGTGGTTAGTGAAACCAGCACCGGGATCCTACCATAATCATTTTGCTACATCCAATGAGGGGAAACAAGCTGCCATTTACCACACATCATTATATCTTTTCTTTCCTTAAAGGGATGAAGAAAGAAGTCACCATAAAATAATGGTTTCTTTAAAGATAATTGTCCAAATGTAGTTGTCCACCAAGAAAAATTCTGTCCCTGTATAGCTGTGGATCTCATAATTAAATCATATGCATATAGTACTTATACACCAGAAAGAGTTAAGTCGGCTTTGTTAAGTCGATTTAATAAGGTCGGCTTTAAGTTGACTTAAAGCCGACCTTATTAAGTCGACTGAAAAAAGTGGACTAAGGACTTAGTCCACTTTGTTATGTCAACCTACCTGCCCTTAAGTCACTTAATAAAGTCGACTTTAGAGTTTCTTCATGTCCACACCATCCTTAAGTCGACTTAAGGAGTCGTCTTAAGGCTTAAGTCGACTTAATGGGCAGTTCTTATTAGGTCGACTTAAGCTTTCATTAAGTTGACTTAAGGAATTTCTTAAGTTGACTTAATGAAAGTCAGGTGTAGACATGGACTAATTTAGGTCGACTTAAGGGTCCTTATGTCAACCTAAATTGCCAATGTAGATATACCCATAGATTGTGGAATCTCTTACATAATGTATGGTCTCGTCTCCCCTCCCCTCCCACCTCACCCCCTACCTCCCCCACACACTTTTCTTTTTTTCCTTTTTAATATAACTCCCTTGGTTATTATTTTGTCTGTTTGTTTTTAATGGAGAAATGTTTTCATCACTAATAGAACTCACTTTTTCCTTGTGTTCTACAACAGAAAGATGAATGTATAGGGTGGTAAGTGAGCTAGACAGACAGACAGACACTCTGTGTAGTTCTATCCTGCAATTTAATCATGGTGTCTAAACTTTCCTCTCTGCCCCAAATCAAACAGAAGAAACAAGAGTCTGAAACTGATATTTTTTCTAAAACATTTTTAGCGGTTGAAGGGGAACACATTACACTTACTACTGACTTATAAATTCCTGAGAAAAAATGGATTTACAAAACAAGTGCTGACCCAAAAGAGGTACAAAAAAATCACTGAAAAAAATAGTGTAATTTAACCAACACATCAGTTAAAAATGTGAAATTAGCATACTTTCCTTTAAAGACACACTTAATAGCAGAAACCTATACGACTCCTCTTAGCCCACCCTCTATTAACACATTTTTGTACAGAAGTTTCTACCTAAAGCCACTTTTCCTGTGAAATAAAGTGCTGCTTAAGAATCAGTTAAGATCTGATTTTTCAAATAAGGAGCATGAACAATTGCACACCCCTAATTTGCATAGCACAAAAACAACCAAAGAAAAAAAAACAAAAAAAAAACCAAGCATTGAATCTTATCGTTCAAACATGGCCAATTAAATGGTCTGTGCACTCCATACTGACCATTTATATTTGACATGTTTCTCTGCATGTCCACCATTAAAAGTCAAGGGGCGAGGCCATGTAAAATCTCCCATAGACATAGGTAGAATTTGTATCAAGCCCTTAACTACTCAATTGGTTGCTTATGGTTTCTAAATTTTGCCCAAATTCTTAGGCACACTTCTAGCCTTGTTAGAAAAATCTATCTTGCTACCCCTTGAACATGTTAAATACATTTCAGTAAATACGTCAAATAAGAATGTATAGCTGCATTTTCATTTTCTTACTTCTACCTAACAATAGTATTTCAAATCTGCAAACAACTTTTATCTCTGACTGATGTCACTACTATTTAGCCCTCTGAGGTTAGCATTTATTGATTCTGCTTTTACTTTGATTGGATCTTACCTACCTCAGTGCTTCAGTAAATTGAAACCTTCTGCAGTTCATGGAAGAAAGCTAAAAGCAAGGCTAGGAGAAAATGTACACTGACCTCAATTTGTTTCAGACTATATTGGTAAAATCATTGTTATCAGGTTGCAGAAGTGACCTCAGCTAGCAGCGTGCAAATTCATACCTCAAGATCCTAACAGACACTACAAGAAGAGCTTTTATAATTACAGGAATATATAATAAAATACTTTTGCATATTTTAAGAATATCACAATTATCACATCTTACTCAGTTTGTTTATATAAAAGCAAAGCACAAATACCATAACCTTCATTTTATAATTACTGTAGGATGAGACAGAGTGGCTAAAGCAATAAGAAAATGTTAGCTTTTAAAAAATTATAATTTGGGAGAACTAAATAATATGGTGCTTAAATAGATGGATAGATCCATCAATGGCTATTAGCTAGAATGCAAAAGTGTGCTTTGAAGTGTCCCTAGTCTATGTTTGCCAGACACCTGGCATTGGCCACTGTCAGAAGAGAGGATACAGGGCTAAGTGGGTGACTGGTCTGAACCAGTTAACATGGCTACCCCTTTGGAACTGGCCATTCTTATGTTCCTCAGTATAGAAATACATTTTGAAATAAAACACTTTACTTTTGTGATTGTCAACATTTGATAACACATCGGTAAAAATCACATGTTGGTTACTATTTTGCAATTTCAAGTTATAAAAAGCTAGGCCTGTAATTCTTTACATAGTTTCATAAAGTGAATAGCACCCACAAATCAGTGCCAGTGTGAAGTCCCAATAACTTTAAGGGGTGCCATGTAGATACCACTCTGTACTCCCCACACAGTCAATTTTAGGATCGGGGTCTATATGGTAGGCTTGCAATCAGTGTTCTCTCTAAGCTGCACGGGTGTGCAGCCGCACAGCAGCCGTCGCACCCCCCGCGCAGCAGTGAGGGACCCCCGCGCAGCCCGGCAGCCCCCGCTGCTCTCTCCAAGCCCCGGGGCAGCGGCTCTGCTGCAGCAGAGCCGGCCTGCGCCTGGCCTCTGGGCTGGCCCTCCCCGCCCCCAGGGTGGGACAGGCAGGCTCAGGCTAGGGTCAGGAGCGCGGGCCTGCCTGCCTACCCGACGCGGCCGGGGCAGCGGGGTGGCTGCAGCCGCGGCGGGCTCCCGGGCTCCCACCCGCTGACCACCTCGACTTCCCGGCCCGGGGCCGGGGCCGGGCTAATCCACGGCCTCAGCCTCCCAGCACGGGGCCAGGATCAGCCTCCAGGGCTGGGGTCTGCTCGGCCCCACCGGCGGCTTCCCAGGGCCGCGGTAGGGTCCTCCCCCACCAGCGGCCTTGGCTTCTTTCTTTCTTTCTTTCTTTCTTTC